>NW_004624830.1:2835193-2873294 GCF_000247695.1 Heterocephalus glaber | reverse complement strand
CTCTTCCCTCCCTCTCCCTCTTCCCTCCCTCTTCTCCTCCCTCTCCCCCTCCCTCTTCCCTCCCTCTTCTCCTCTCCCTCCCCTCTGCCCTCCTGCATGACCTCTGGCAAACTGTTCACCTTCTCTGACACTTAGTCTCCTCCTCTTAGGAGATGCAGATCTTTTGTAGGACTTACATGCAGGCCAGTCTGAAGGGTGTAAGCTTTGTGTAGCACCTATTCGATAAGCAGGAAGCCATTATTCTTATGATCATTTGTATGACTGCTGTATTTACTGTCCACTTAGAGTGCCTGGTGTTGATCTATTGGCAGCTGGGGGAGAGTGGTCAGAAAGTGCTGAGAATCCCACTCAGGTTGCCAGAGGCCTTCTGGGTGCCCCCCTGCCATGAGACAGGGTCTCCGCATGTTGCCCAAGCTGCCCCGGAACATGCAGTCCTCCTGTCTCAGCCTCCCTAGTAGCTGGGATCATAGGTACATACCACTGCATTGGGCTCTTGTCACTGTATTTGTAGTAGACATCTATATGTATGGAGTTCCACTCATACATCCTGATTTCTGATTCCAAACACCTAGATCTTCAAGTGACTGGCACTATTTTTATGAATAATGGGGCACATTCATTATGTATGGGATATGCCTGATATTTCAGAGCAAGAAGACCTCCATGCAGTGCAAATTCATTCCCACAACTTGCTTGGGGGTAAAAGGGCTGCTCGGGTTTTAATCCCTGCTGGTGCAGTCTTTGGGGAGCAGGAGGGTCAGGTCCGGCCAGACAGCCCCCTTTAGGTACAGACTGGCCCGTAAGCACTGGGTCTCCTGTGGACGGAGGGCCTGTGGGGGCTTCGGAGAGGATGCTCCTCAGAAAACAGCCCTGGGGCAAGGAATCTGGCTGGCTGGTGGCTCACGCCAGGGCTGTTGACTGTGAGTGGAGAGGACTTGGAATCTTAGAGCCACAGGCTGGGGCCACCCCCCAAGCAGCAAGGCCCCTGGCGTCTACACCAACTGCAATTATTGATCAGCCTCTAGGACCAGGCCCAGTTTTAGCAACGAGTCAGACATTTGTCGCATTGTTTAGATCCAGATAAGGCAATGAGGGGACAAGGTGAATGACCCAACAACTTGCTGAGAACCAGGGAAAAATGAGAAAAACACAGCAATAAAAACACAGAAAGAACTGTACTGAGCGGTCCCAATGGGCCAAGCTGGGCCTACATAGTGTCTCATTTAAACCTCTCAACAGCTTCATGGAGAAATAGTGTTTTTCTCATTCTGGAGACGAGGGAACTGAAACCCAAAGAGTAGAAACGGGCTGGCCACAGCGCTGCTTGTGAGTAGGGGCACTGAGCAATGTGGTCACACCTGGCTGTTCCTGGGGTCACTGGTGGCTATGTTGAAGCCGGCCGGGAGGCGGAGGCCGGCAGGGACACGCACAGGTGGACGCCTGGCTTCTCTCACTTGGAAGTCCTGCAGGTGGCTTCCTACAGGGCCGTCCAGGAAGCATTTCTGTCCACGTGGCGTACCACTGTGGTACTGAGTCCGCTGGCAGGCTGACCCTTCCAACGCCACACCGGCATCCATCGAGCACTTTGCAATTTAAATACATTTCATGTTCAAGCTATAGTATCTTTTTCTGAGGCCTAGTGCTAAAATACAGTAAGGAAGGAGGCTTCAAACCACAAAGCCGTCAGGCATGAATCCTGAGTGCCAAGAACAGGCATCTCTCACTCCGCCTGTCCCCGTGTACGGTGCCCACACCCCTCTGTGGTAAGCAGACTGCCTGGTGTCCAGAGTCACACAGCAAGGCAGGAGCCAGAATGCAACTCAGCTAGGGCCTGCTTTGAAGTGGGAGTTGCATTCCTGGGGGGCCAGAGCCGGGGGGTGCCTCCGGGTGACTGTGTGAAAACTTCCTCAGCAGCTCTTGTTCCTCACGAAGCCAACACTCTCTGCTTCCACGTGCTGGGGAGACAGTGCCACTCTTGAGGCAGGAGATGCCCTGGCATCGGTGCTGGCTGCTCCTGGCTGTCCCGGTTCTCATCCAGGAGGGCTGTGTCCTGAGTCCCTGGACAGAGGGCAGCATGCTTGTCGCATGGGAACCTGTGGGTTTGCCTTTGCCCCTGAGTTTCCCCAAGGATGCAAACAATAGCAAGATGGGTATTTTATGGGTGAGAAAACTTGGGGTTGCAGAGGTTAACCTGGGCCACTAGTTAGCTACCTGGGCAGCCACCTGCCCATGACCCTGTGTTGATGTTGCCCCTGGTCAGGGCATCTTCACTTCCGTCCGACCCAAGGTTACTTCCG
The DNA here is from genome assembly GCF_000247695.1 of Heterocephalus glaber. The sequence continues at coordinate 2,870,997 of NW_004624830.1, read as the reverse complement.
GGGATTTGTTGGAAGGACATTAGTTGGTTGCTTCCCCACTTTCCACGTCCCCTCGTCTAGAGGACAGCAGCCCGAGGTACAGCAGGGGCATCCTTTCCCTCTCTCTGACAAGTGTCCCTGTCCGAGCTCCAGGGCCAGCTCTGCCCCCTAGGACCCCAGGCAGCCAGGACTCCCCAGGCTCTGTGACTCCCTTCACTGGACTGTGGTGAGGTGACACTCTTGCAGGGATGACCACTGCCTGCCACTGCCCTGGGAGCACCTGAAGCTGCCTCCGCCACTGGGAGCCTGAGGGAATCAGAGGGACCCAGTGCGGGACATGTGGCTGAACTCCAGTGACAGCCGGAACTGCGTCTTGGCCTTCAGTGGCCCGAGCCAGAGAGTCTGTCCGAGGTCAGGCTGGGTTGCCGTCCCTGTGACACAGAGCCCTGTCCCCTCTGAGTGGCTTTAAGTCTGGTTTATCTGCATCCCTGTCACATCTGCCAACACCCTGCTTTGCTGTGATGACTCAATTGTGCTTTGCAAAATGAAAATATTTAAGTATTGATAACTCGGTGCAGCTGTGAAACCAGCCTATGTTGATGTTGCTCTTCAAATTGTCCTGGATGGACAGAATGTTATTTGCAGCCAGACCCATGGCAGTAACCCGCTTGGAAGAGGCAGGGGGAATTTGCAGCTGTAACGGGCATTGCTGCAGGTAGAGGCCACTGTGTCAGAGAGGTATTTGTGAGCTGGGTTGTGTTGCCCTAAAAAGGAGTTATTTTGCTTCTCACTTCAAGCACTTTGGGGCCATTCAGAGGTGGCTTTGGGTGAATTTTTATTTATTTGGTGGATTCTTTACCTTATAGGGTGTTGTCTTAGGAAAAGAATTCCCTGAGAAACATTTTAATTCAGACTTTCCATATAATTAAAGCAATTAAATGCTTAAAGTCTATTTCTCTGGCAGATCTTGACATAGAACTTTGCTGAACAATGCAGTTTTTACCGTGTCTGTCATTGAGAACCACAGAGAGTTTTATAGTTTTTACAAAGAGCTGGAACTTTGATGGCTAAAACATCTCTGTCACCTTGAGGAAGACGTTTCATGTGTCTTGGCCAGAGCTTCCTGTGTAAAAGAAGAGAGTTGCTCTTAGTAATCTCTTGGTGGTTATTAAATCTTTGATACTATGAAGATTCAGTGTGAAAATCATTCGTACCTTAAAAGACTGGATAATCCCTATCTGCAGCACTGTCAGTGGAAGATTCCAGAATAAAGAAGACAACAATTCTAACTTCAGCAACTTCTTTGCTCTCTGGAGTAAATGCTTTCCTAAAGTTGTTTTTCCTATGTTGATTCAGTCAGTGAATGCTCACCGAGCTGCCTACTGTGTGCCCAGAAACTGTGCCGAGGGTTTCCTACCTGAGGAGCGTATATAGCGAGAAAGGTTCAGGCTAAGTATAAAGGACGCCTCCTATCCGTGTAGTGGGTCAGCATGCAGTGCAGACACCGCTAACGGAGGATGGTGACCAGCATGGTCCTCTCTGTCCTGCCGTTACGCAGACGTGTGGGATACGCAGTCAGCATCCTGTACATTCAGGGGTCCCTCCCTCATCCCCGGCTTTGCAAGTGGCTGTGACCACCCCTGTGCATGAAGTCTTGCCTGGAGCCTAGAGCAGAGGGCCTTTGTCGGCTGTTGGATTACTGAGATGGAAGCAAGAGGGGAGGCCGGTCTTTCCAGAGAGCTGGCTGAGTGCGGACCCCTCTTTGCTTGGGCTAAAGCTCTGGAAGCAGCAGCAGACCTGGCCGCAGCTCTGAGGGCTCATCCGTAGGGAGATGAGGGAGGTCACCTGGAAGTGCCTAGGCATGTGGTATGGACGCAGAGAGGATGGACAGGTCAGAAGGTTTAGGGAAGGTAAAGGATCGACAGTGCCTGCAGTTAGAGAAGAAAGACGAAAGATGGGGACCGGGGGACTCAAGTGACTGATGGTTCCCAGCCGCCATCGTAATTTCCCAGCTCTCTGCTGCTACTGAAAATAACCCAGCGGGAAGGGACTATCATGGCCCTGACCTCAGCCTCGGCGGCACGGAGGGTGCACGCTTCCTGCCTGGCAGACACAGCTTTGCCAGAGGTAACACAAGCCCACACGGTGGGGAGCTGGTAAATAAATAACCCTTTCTGTTCCAGATCAATCCAGCCGGCCTCTGACGGAGACGTTCGGCTTGTTCTGTAAGGTTAAAAATTAGTCGGTGGGCATCTGAGTCGGCGCATGGGAGGCTGGAGGAGGAGGTGACAGCCGAGAGCTGTCTGGGGACAGAGCTGGGCCCTAAATGGAGGCGGCCTGGCCCCAGACTGGCAAGCGGGGGAAACTGAGCGAGGAGGAATCTTCCAGGTCATCTCACCAAGTCCATTTCTACAGTGTTTAGGGCTTGTTGGGTTTCTTCATAGCTAACAGTTCTGGGGCCCAGAGGAGTGGGCTCCATTTCCATTTTCAGGTGAGCACGGCAGGCGTCCAGGAGATGGTCCACTGCAGCGTCGCACAGCGGAAGTGCAAGTGCTCACTACCTGGTGAGGGCCGAGAGCAGACCTGGGAGCCCCTGCCTGGCCGGGCTAAGGTGCTGTCCCGTGGGACGGAAACTTGTCGCTTGCCTGGGGCCTGTGACACACACCAGGGTGCCTCCATCTGGAGCCATTTAGACCTATTTTGAGAAATGATGTCTATTAACATTAAAAGATATCTGTGCTACATTGTGTGGTAAGAAAAGCAGTTACCATACTGAATACAGAGTATGAAAAGAAAATGTTTCTCTAGTAAAAAAATAACACAGTAGATGTCTATACGAAAGGATCATTAGTAGTATGGATTTGTGAATGTTTTTGTGCTTTCCTGTTTTATTTTTCTGGATCTTCAAATTTTTCTGGTTTGAGATTTTGCTGTTGAAATAGATACTAAAATCAAAACAAAGTAAGGAAGGATGGAAATGACCACGCCCTGGAGAAGTGGGGTTTGCTTGTGCTGAGATGTTAACCTTGCTGACTGGTCGAGGTGTGAGGGATCCCTCCCAGATCGCTGTTTTGGATGAAACTATTTTGAAAGTCAAGAGGTCCCAGCTGGACAAGCCTGAGCATGCACCACGGGTGGGGTCTGTTGAGGGACGGAACCCCCCAGGGGGCCCAGGAAGCATGGAGTCTTGCCAAGGGCAGCAGAGGTGGGTACTGGAAGCAGGAATAAGAGCCCGACCCTTCCTGGCACCTGCTGGTCATGGTTGGAGGAAGGAAACTGGCCACAGGGAAGGTTGGCTCAGCGGGATTTGCAGCTGGCTCAGCAGCGGTCGGATCGGGCGTGTCAGGGTGAGGGATGTTGAGTGGCCCTGCAGGAATCACGTCGAATCCTGGCGTGCAGTCTGGAGTGAGCAGGGAAAGTTAGACTCGGAGCAAAAGCTGAAGTGAAGGTGTCGAGGTGGAGCCCCCAGCCCTTGGGGAGGGAGCCCTGAGCCAAGTGTGGAGGCCCTGAGCTTCGGTCTCATTTTCTGACAGCACTTGCTGCTGTTCAGCGAGTGGAATCAAGACTTTCCACTCCTGGCAAGAGACGCACCCTCTGGAATCTGCCCACATTTAATGGGCCCGTGTGTGCCAGGCATTGTGTCGGGGCTGGCTGCGTACTACTTCATCCCGTCCTCACGCAAGCCCGGATGTACGTACATCATCACAGTCACAGCTGATGGCGAAGTGAGCGGCAGAGGCCCGGGGAAGCCAGGGAACCCGCCTGGGTCACGCGAGTGCTGAGGAGCCGGCCTGTGTCTCCGGGATCCGGGCCCATGCAGTGTTATTCACATTTCTAATGTGGCACTAGCACCAGGGAACCCGAGCAGTTGCTCCTTGATACATTTTATCCACAAATTAACACAGATGCTGAGCCAAGGCTGGTGCTGGTAGGTCAGCTGGCCAGGGCTCCACGCCTGCCTTAACTTCCCCATAGGAGGGCCCTGTCATTCATTTATTCAACACATATCTATGTCCTCTGCCTCCATCCCCGAGCATGTGCTAAAGTGAAGCTGAATTTGTCACAACAGACAATGGTCTTCATTGCTTTGGGAGCTGTAATCCTGCAAAGAATCAGGCAGAAAAGGCGATGAGAGCGTGGCATGTTCAGTTCTAAGACGGAAGCGGTGGGGTCAGTGGAAACCCGCAGGAGTTCCAGTCCGCCTGAGCGTAGAGGTCTGAAGGTGACTCCTGAACAGAGCAGAAGTGGCCAGGGTAAAGTGTACGAGGAAGGGAAGGAAAGAGCAGTCGGGGCCCTGCTGCCCGGGGTGTCATGGTGTCATGTGACAAAGCGTGGGAAGCGCCGAAGGCCACACCCAGCGGTCAGCGCAGGCTCAGTTCACGGCAGTGACGTCCCTGTTTGAGGCCACCTGGAATGCCTCGCCTCTTGACCTGTCCAGCTCCCCAGTACATGCTGTCCTCGAGCTCCCGAGTGCTTTTCTGGGTCTCCTCAGCTTTACTTGCAGCTGGCCATGCCCTCCCTGCACCTCTGGCGGCAGTAGTGGGGTGAGCTCGGGCATTCACTGGGTGGCGATGAAGCTGGGCAGTCTTCAGGGCCTGCTGGAGTCTTCACAGAGCCCTGTGCAAGTGGGAGAGGTAGGAGAACCTAGGGTTTCCTGCGAGGAGGTGCAGGCTGCGGCCCGCTGCTGCTGCTCTGTGGGAGTGGCCTCACCTTTGGGCCACCCCGTTGCTTCAGAACAGTTTCTGCTCCGGCCTGGCGCCCACGCCCACTGGCGCACCAGCAGGTGACAGAATTTAGTTCTGGGAGCAGCGTTTGAGGAGAGAGGGGGACAAAGCAACGTGCACGCACAGGAGGAGGCTCGGCCTGTGAAGGGGCTCGGAGCCCTGAATGCACTGTGGTGTCCGCCGGTTCGCCTGGGCGGAGTTCATGTTGTGGACTGCCCCACTGCAGGAGGGGAATCCGTGGCGGTCACGAGCAGTGCTAGGGGTTTGTAACCACACTGCTCAGTGGAGAAGGTTCAGAATAACACAGATAGGGTGAAATCACTTAGGTAAAGTTCACAACTAGAGCTAAGTGATGACTCTGTTAGTGTATTAATCTTACAGAATAATGGACATGGTTGTGACATTTTCAAATAGGCATACGATGTACTTTGACCATGTCCCGTCTACATTCCTCCCTCGCCCTCCAGAAGTCCTTTCGTCTGGTGTAATAGTCTCCCTTCCACTTCCACGAGATCTTGTGACACCTCAAGATTCCACAGAGAAAACATGCAACACAGTCTGAGTCTGACTGACCCTGCTTCACGTGATGACCTTCAGTTCCATCCACTTTTCTGCAGATGACATGATTTTATCCTTCTTTATGGCCGAATAGTGCTCCCTTGTGTATGTACTCCACGTTTTGCTTACCCACTCATCCGCAGTGGCTATTGTGAACAGAGCCGTGATAAACACGGGTGTGCAGGCATCTTTATTGTGTGCTGGCTTTGATTCCTGCCTATATACCCCAAGGAGTGTCATCTCTGGGTCATGTGCTAGTTCGACCTTAGCTTTTTTTTTTTTTTTTTTGGTACTGGGGATCTAACTTGGGACCTTGTGTTTGCGAGGCAGGTGACAGAACCACTGAGCTAAATCCCTGGTCCCAACCTTAGCTTTTTAAGGGGTCTTCATACTGATTTCCATAGTGGCTGTATTAATTTACTCTCCATCCATGTCAGATGCACACACAGATGGTGGAACTATAATGAAAAACAAGCGTCAGCGTTACAGTTTCTATCTAGATGTCTCCCTGCCTCGAGTGCTGACAGGCAGGGACTTGGGGAGGTAGGTGAGCAGGTAATGGGATCCACAGCCCAGTGTGCTGTGAGGAGGGGCTGATGGGAGGGGCTTCTCTCCCTTCCCAGCTCCAGCCCTGGCTCTCTGGTTCCTCTCTGTGATGTGAGCCTCTCTCGTGCCTTGCTGTGTCCGGCCTTGGAGCCACCTGTCTTAGTTACTTTTCTCATTGCTGAGAAAAAGTATTCAACACTCAAAGATAAAAGAAGAAAGGTTTGTTGTAGCTCACAGTTTGTAGAGGTTTCACTTCATAGTTGGCTGGCTACAAAGCAGGGTGGCACGGCAGGGGGCGTCACAGAGGGAAACCGTTTATGGTGGGTAGAAGACAGCAAAGGCGAAAAAGGGCCCAAGGAGAGGTAACAGTAGCAGCTTCTTTCTGCCCCTTTCATAGTCTATCTAAGCCATCAGCTTGGGGCGCGCCAAACCAGTCAGTGGACTAATTTAGTAATCACACACCCTTAAACCTAGCGTCACACACTCTAGATCCAGCCACCTCTGGAAAAGCCCCACTGTGACTGTGTCTGGTTTGGGGGACACTAGACACAGCCATGACACTACCTAACTGTGGGCTGAAAGCCAAGCCAAAACAAACCTCTCCTGGTTTAAGTTTCGGTGGTCAGGTGCTGTATCTCAGCGACAAGCACGATGGCTAAGACAGCAAGGAAGTCAGGCTAGTGCAGGGGGAAGCTGCCTAACTAGCGACACATGAGCAGCTCTGGGCTTTGATGGTGATCTATTGAGTGACCTGTGAAAAGTAAGGCGAATATTTTATAATTGTGTATTGTACATTTATATTTTCTTTGCTTTTCGGTATGTCTGTTTCACACAGTGTGGAAAGAATCTGTGACCCTTTGAACAAACCATGGCCTGTAAAGCAAATCATTAATAAAATTATTCCCTAATGGACCGTGAGGTGGCTAATTTATCTCTGAACGCTAGACCTTTGGACCCAGCTGGCTCTGCTGTAACCAGGAAAGGCTTCTCTCCAGATGTGTCAGATACACGGCTCTGGCCACTGGGGAGTGTGTTGCAGGGTGGAGGGAAGGTTTTCCCTGTCTGCCAGCCCACTGTGTGTGAACAAGCGAGCTGGTGTGAGCTGGTGCGGACGAGAGCAGTGTGTTCGGAAAGCAGGACCTGTTTCAGAGGGACACGGAAATGTGAGCCCGGGTCCCCAGGGACGGCTGCCTAACCAGCCGTGGCATAGGAATAAAATCCGAGATGTGCCTGAGTTGCTCATTCTCGTCTTTGTTTCCAAATCTATTAAAGTTAAATTAAAAACCAAAGTAGATGGATGTGAAAGTGGCTGCCTTCAGCAGGGCGTTCTGTCAATTTTTATCACTGCCCTAGGAAGGATGCTGTGGCTTCACCGGATGGAGAGAAATGTCCAGGCACACGTTCCCGGACACTGGGCCAAACGGCAGCAAGCATCCTCTTTGGAATACACAGAGAGCAGTGTCTTACACTGTGCTTGAAAACATGCTCTCATTATATACAGATCCACACTGACAAAGAGCCTCAGCCCCTGCCTGACCCGCATCTACACGGGCAGACTCGACACGGAGAAGGGGGACTGATGGAGCCTGCAGGGTTCAAGTTTCTATGAGACTCTCAGACTGCTGCATCCCAGACCCCAAGTACCCTGGCCCTCTTGGAGCTGCAGTGCAGTGGGGCAGAATAAGTTAAACCATCCAAATACAGTGGCACCTCCTCCGTTCACATCCTTGTTTTCTTTGATTCTGATCACAAGCCAGATTGGATGAGAACTGAATCAAAGTTCCCTACAAGCTCAAGACTGAACCTAGCCACTGGCTGTGACTTCGTGGTGAGGGCCACTGGAAGACAGCGGTGGTGCGCGGGGGGGGGGCAGGGTGGAGATTTCCAGCAGAGCAGGAGCGGAAGGGGCCGTGGGAGGTGAGGGTTTCTGGGGTGAAGGGATTTCAGCAGGTGGAACAGGAAGTGGAGGCCCTGAGAGGAAGGTGCTCCGCTAGCTCTGGGAGGCTGGGAGGAGCCGAGGGCCGCTGGCGCAGGGGCCGCCTGGCCGGCTGGATGCAGAGGACACTCATGTGGGCGTGCGATGCAAGCCCATGGGAGCGTGGCACGGTGGCTCGGCTGGGGAGGACTTCCCGACATGACTGTAAGGTGTGCGGGTAGACATCTCCTAGGTGGCAGCAATCCGGTGAGGACCGCGGTGGCTCAGGCGGGGACAGCGAAGACAGGTTTTCAGATGCTGTGGTGCGCAGGGCACCTTGTGTGGATCTGGAATGAGTCTTTGGATTCAGCCTGGGACGGCAGGGGAAGCGGCTGCCATTCTCTGAGCTGGGCAGGCGTGGGGCAAGAGCAGAAATTCCCTCCCAGCTAATGTAGTTTGAGATGCCTGTGAAATGCAGCAAGGCCACCAGGTGGACTGAGGAGAGGCCTGGCTGGGGGATACACACGCAGGGCTCAGCTGACAGCCCAGGCAAAGGGACATCATGGTCCTCCACTTCAGGAAGGAGCAGACATCTTCAAGCCTCCTGTCTACCTGAGGGAAGATGTTTCCAGGCATGCTGGTGTCCTGCCCGACAACACTGGAATAAACGAGGGAGCACAGAAGAACACAGGCTGCAGGGGAGAGAGGCCTCGGAAGTGGGGGGTATCAGAGAGTCTTGGAAGTTAGCCTCAGTTAGGTTACTGGAGGCTCAGGAGAGGATGATCGCCTTCCCTTCCTGGAGGGGAGCTGACTTGGATCTGCCAGGCTCAGGGCCTCCCAGTTGGACAGCAGGCTGGGTAGGGATGGAAGCACCTTCTTGGTTCTCTGATTCCTTTCTTTATGGAGCCGAGCTTTCTGCCCAGGGCCTACACTGGGCTCCACAGCACGGGGCTGGGAAGCTGTAACCAGTAGCACCTGTTATTGAGAACCGACTCCTGTACTGCGCTGAGAGCAAAGCACGTTGTATCACAGTGCTGGGTCGCCTGGGGCAGAGAATGAGTGCAACGCAGGCACAGGGGGCCCAGCTCAGTGCCTTACCTCACAGTGGTGATGCAGGCCAGAACCTTCCACCCCAGGGCCACCGTGTTAGCCAGCTTGGCTCTCACCCCTGGACACTAAGCACCATGCTCATCCCAGCCACCGCCACTGCCACCACCACTGCCACCGCCGCACTGGGCCAAGGGGCAAGGTCAGGTCTGCTTTCTGGGACACCTGTGGGCCTCGCCAACAAGAGGCTGCTTGTTCCTGCTGCCTCCTGGGGCCTCTGCGGGGCTGGGGCTGTGTGTTGCCGTCGCAGGGCTGACTCGGATGTCAGGGCTGTGGACCCCGGGACAAGGGAGCTCATTCAGGGAACAGGGAGGTAGTGTCTGGTGTGCTTAGCACGCAGCGCGGGAGGAAGGAGGGGAGGTGGAAGATGGAGCCGTGTCGCTTACGGGCGAGATGGTGGCTGGGCCCAAACCTTTCCTTTCCAGGACACCAAAGAAACCACTGTGAGCAGCCCTGAGAGACGGCAGAGCTGAGCTCAGAGGGCGTTTCCACAGAAGCGGAGCCCTGAATCCCGACCTAACGAGATAAGGGCTGGGCCTGGTGTGTCCGGCTGGCCAAGGTGGCGCAGCAGCTGCTCATGCCAGCCCAGGCGGTGCTGGCGGGAGCCTGGCTCCATCGTGCTCCCTCGGAGCAGCGAGTCACTTTCCCAGCATGCGAATGCAGTGGCAGGGGCAGGGGCAAGGGCTGCCTGGGGTCAGGTGGGCCCTGAAACGGAGGCCTTGGGGACAGGTTCCAAACAGATCCTGGCATGGGAAATACAGTGGGTGAAGGAAAAATTCACTGAATGTTCGAATTTGTGAAAAAAGTTTTAGAGTAAAAGACATTGCCAAGAGCAATGAGGTGAGTTTGTCTGAAGCAAGGGCGGAGTAGGGGGATTCATGGCGATGTCTTACCGTTACGATTTTGTAATTTAAACATTCACTGTGTTTTGATCAACTCTGATGGATATTTATGATAATTTCTGGAAAAACACAACAATGTATCCTTGTCCCCTTACTCACTGGGCCTGGCACTGTGTGATATCTGGCTCTTCCCCAAAGTCAAAAGACTGTGAGAGGTCAATGTTTTAATCCATTCAGGACATGGAGGCAGCACGACAGTGCAACTGAAGGCGCTGAGGAAAGAGGACTCCAGAGCTGCTGCAGAAAGTGGCAGAAACCATGGGGTGAATGTGTTCAAAGAGAGGGGAAGACCCTGAGGGAGACTCATGGCAATGTGTCTTTTGCTCTAATAATTTTTTTCAAATTTAAACATACTCTGTATTTTTCGATCACACTCATATTTGCGTTCTTTGACATTCCCTTACCTGGTGTAGGAAATGGGGCTCAGAAAGAGCAGGCGAAATGAGGTTTGTGCTACAGAACCTGGTGGCACGGAGCCACTGACAGGAATTTCAGCATCCACCTCACAGGCCCTGGGGGCTGGGATACATGCCAAGGAGCCCCTGGCTGGAAAATGGTGTCTGGGTGAATTAACATAACACGAGATTTCCCTGTAAAGGTTAACTTTCTGGAACAGCTTCGCAGAGAGTGCCATGACAGGCATTTGGTAGTTAAAACGCACCCTGTGAGCGCTCACGGTCGGCCTGGCCAGGAGCAGCACTGGGGCCTCCCGAGTCAGGGCCTCTTCCCGGGAAGCCCTGGGGGGGCCCTTTGCCACTTCCTTGCTCAGCAAGGCTCAAGGGTGCAATTAACAATTTCCACGACTTGGGCTGCAGAGGCTTCGAGTTCCAAGAGGGTAACCAAGGAGGAAAGAAAGGGAGAGGCCGGTGCTTCAGAAGGTACACTCTTCAAAGGAGCAGGAAGAGTCCACCCACAGGAAGGGGGCAGAAATGTGACACCTTCCCGTGAAGGCACAGGGAGACCCCAAACTGCCAAAGCCCCGCCCTGCTGGGACCGAAGCTTCCCAAACCTCTGAATGGCTTGTTGGTTCTGTGGGGCTCAGCGGAGCAAGGAGACGGAGGTGAGTGCATGCGTGAGTGTATACGTGAGTGCTTGTGTGTGAGAGGCGGCGGGGGGGGGGCTCTCACTTTTAAATCCAGGCCGAGATTCCCTTCTTGGTGTGTATACCGCAGTCAGCGGAGAAGTCGGCCTCAAGGCGCTTGCTGTGCCCTAAGCCCCACACAGAGGATGAATTTCCTCTCCTGCTGTAACTCGAGCTTCCTGGGCTCCCGGTCCAGCAGGATTTTATCAATGGTAACAGCAGAAATGTCACGGCCCCCGCCCCAGCCCTGGCCCACAAACCCCACCTCCACCAGCCTTCCTGTGCTGGACGCGTCCCAGCCGGACCGCACGAGGGAGAGGGAACAGCCTTCCTGAGCTCTTGTGTTCCGGCCGGGCCCTGGCTCCAGCAGTCATCTTGAGGCCCGGGCGCTCGGAGGGCTGCCTTTGTCCAGTGACCCTAACCAGTAGCCTAGAGGGTGCCAGGCAGCGGCTGGCTGCACTTTCTGGAGTCCCCCTGGGCTGCGGCCGCCTCATCGCCCCGTCTGTCACCGTCACCTCTTCGGTGACCGGGTTATACACAGGCTGTGGACGCATGTCACGTCCTCGGTCCCCTGCCTGTGGCCTATCTTCCTGAAGATGTGAACTTCCGGAGGCCGGGTAGGAGGGTCCGTGCTGCGCCCTTTGGGGCTGGAAGCCGGCAGGGATTCCGGCAGACTTCTGGGCCCTGCCCCACACTTCCTGGCTTAGCAAACCTGAGATCCCCTGGCTCTGCCTTTGCACTTTTAGCCACGGGGGCGATGCCATTGCAGAACTTTGAGAACCACCATTCTGGACTGTGTCTTACAGCTTCTGCCCACCAACAGGTCAGAAATAACAGACAGGAGCAGGCCCTAGCAGAGGTCCCAACTGATGTCCGAGCTGTTGCCTCTGTTAGCATCGCAGCCGATGAAAGCACAGCTTTCCTGTGTGTTGCTTTCGAAGCAGACGTCACTTGCTCGCATTCAGGCAATGTAGGTGTCCACTCAGGAACTTCAAACTTGCAAACCCCTTATGTGTGAACGGTGACCGATGCCATGCTAGGAGACTGGGTCTCCCGTCAGTGCTGAAGAACGACCATGAGGGAGCTGCAGGGGTCATTAGATTCGGGGAGTAGGAAAGTTTCTTTCTTTGGTGGACTGGCAGCTACTGCTAAAGCTACTAGAGGGTGGGGTAAGAGGGACTGAGTCAGGAGGAAATGGGGGCAGGCGCTACTTGGTACCTTCTATGTCCGCCTTTTGAGGGACAAACTGAGGACACAGTTCCGCCGTAGGTTCCCTCGCTTCCCTTCTGCACCCTCCCCACAGGAACAGGTGCTTTGGAAACATCCCCAGTGCTGGTGCTGTTGCTTCTGTACCCTCAGACCTTCAGCCCTGTTCCCTCCTTCGGTCCCCGATGTTCAGACCCCTTCCAGGAAAAGCAGCTCACAGCCATCCTGAGGCCGCTCCCCTTCAGCTGACCCTGTCTCTACCACCAGACTGAGTCTGACATTCAGGGCTCCTTGCGTCTGATGTCCCGAACTGTCCAGTGGCCTCAGCTAGGGTCCTGCTCCATGCTCTAGCTCCTCCCCTCTGTCTTCCGTCCTCTGGCAGGGGGGCAGGCGGATGTGTCCAGCGGCAGCGGGAGCCCCAGCCCCAAATCCAGGCTGGGCCTGAGGTCCCTGTGCTCCTGGTAGAGGGGCCTCTGTCTGCTCACGCTCCGTCGCACAATCCCCCCTTTTGGGTCTGAGGACAATTCCTCAAGAGCAAGAGTGCTGCTGGCGTCTTCTCCATTTTCCTCGACTTTCCTAGCCCATCCCGGGCTCACAGATGCCCTGATTACGGGAGTCACCTCTGCAAGCCACAACATGCATCTCGCTCGCCAGTTTCACCTGGGTGTGGCTCTTCCGAGACTATCGGGTAGCCTGAGCCTGTCCTCCAGGCCGGCGCTTGGTCAGGGCCCTCACGCGCACCACACTAATCCTCTCCAAGAGCCTTCGAGGCCTGCATGATCACGAAAGTCGCTTGCAGGTGCCAGGACCAGGCAGGGAAGAGCCGAGACCCCCACTTCCTGACTCAGTGCTCACTCGTTTCCCCTGCCTGCTGCATTGGAGCCATCGCGTCGGTGCAAAGCATGCGCACTCCTCTTCACACCGTGACACACGCATTTCACACTGGGAGTGTTCTTGGGGAAGCGATTTCCCATGGGACCAAAAGGCCACCAGCGCTTCTCCTTGAGGAAGGAACCCTGTGCGACCAGAGACCGTTACCCTACTCCATTAACTCCACGTTTGTCTCCGATGAGTGTTTGCAGTAACACACATCTGGTGACCTTAGAACTGAAGGTCCCAGGGGGAAACTTGCTCCCAGGAATGACTCTTTTGTGTTAGGTTACTTCTAGAACATAAGCAGTAAGCCAGCTACTGTGGTGAAGTAGAAATCTCTCTTCCGAGCTCAAGTGCTCTGATTTGGAAGAACTAACTCATTACTGTATCGGTAATTAAGCAGCAAGAGAGAGACTTTTCCCTCCTGCTTTCTGCTCAGTGGCACCGAATCATGCAGCAGTGCTTGCATGGAGATAAAATTCCTGCTGTGAGGCCCGGGGACATGTGGCCACCACCTGCAGCAGAATCAGCCCCTGTGCTGTTGGGACAAGGGTGTGTGTTAAAGGCTAAAGCCACCTTTACAGGGGGAGGGGACAGGGTGGCAGTGGGCAGGGCTGGGGGCTCCACACAGCGGACTCCAGGTTGGACCTCGGGGATTCGGGGCACCGAGCAGTGTTGGGATGGCAGTGTGTCTAGAGGAGCCCGTTTCATACAGGTTCAGAAGGAGCCAGTGGCTGGCGCACCCAGTGTCTCCTCCAGGCAGCCACAGCCCGGCAGCTGTGAGGCTTCAGGAAGGCAACCTTAGTGAGCAGGTGCTGATTCCTTGGAGCCCAGCTGGAGTAGCAGAAGTCCGCAGTGCCTGCTCGCACTCTTGGCCACGGACAGCTCCAGGGTCCTCCTTTCTCTCTGGCTCTTCCCCAGGCCACTGCGACTCATCTGCCTTTTCCTGGGGTGGCCAGGTAACTCCCACGCAATAAACGGAAAAGACCTCAACTGTGGAGCAGTGGAGCTGTTAAGAGTGAGCCAATAATAAGGTGAGAGCTGTCCTCTGGGAGGTAATAATGACAAGTAGAACCACAGCTACCCGTCTTCACGTGCTCTCCTGCTGTGCGTCTTTTGGCCCGTTAGCCCTCATGCCAGGCTTCCAAAGCAAGCACTAATCAATCCCACTTAACAGGTGAGGAGATTGAGGCCGAAGGGCACAGGCTACTTGCCTGAGGGCGCAGATGTGAGCAGAGCTGGCAAGCGGCAAAGCATCAGAATCTGGAGCACAAAGGCTGCTCCTGGAAGAGCTGCCCTCTGCTCACCCAGGAAGGGCCAGGCCAGCCTTTGATGAGCACGCCCGGGGTCTGCTGCCTGTGCCTCACTTGGGCTTCTCCTTCCGGTGCCCAGGTGTGCCAGCAGACAGCATGTGCTGCCCTCTCACACCCACAGAAGGCTCACGGCTCAGTCAATGCTGCTGGCTGCTTTTTATGCCAGAACTGCTCTCTCCTCCTCCGGATGCTAAACAGTCCCCAAAGCCTCTCTGTGTGAACTGTGCTGGTTTCCATGGCAATAGCAACATGAAAGTAGTACCTATCTTGTCCTCAGAGAGCTGGGCGGGGACCCCCATGCAGGCAGGACCCGAGAACCACACCCGGACCCTGTCCCTCTCCTTGCTTCTCCCTACAAGAAGGGCACTGGAGTCGGGTTGGTCTGCTTCCGGTACGTTTCTGGGGTTACTCTTAGGGTGGGCAGCAGACTTTGCTCAGTGAGAGGCTGTGCCCTCCCTCGCTGCTGCTGCGAGTGGTGTGACTGGTGACCTGCATCAAGGCCCCGCTGGTCACTGAGTCCCTTTCCCTTGGTTGGTCTTTTTGTGTATGTAAGGCTTCCTGGTCCTTTGCTTGAGTTCCCATTCCATGTAATGAAATCGAAAATGAGATTCCAAGGTCTAGACTCTGGCTTGGAGTGGAAGGCTAAACTGTGGGTTTTAATCCAGCTTTACAAAAGCTCTGAGTTGGGAGTAGTGGTCACCGATGCAGCCATAAACTGGGGCTTGGTTCTCATAAACTTCACTTGGGAACTTGGTTGGGAAAGAGCGACTGGCAAGGAGTTTTAGGGCTGTGGCTCTAACGCCATGAACTTCTACCCAAACTGACCCTGCTACCTGATGCGACGCAGCGGCTAAATCACGGAGGTCGCAGCGTAGGGCAGGACCCTGGAGAAGGACCCTGCACGCCTCAGGGCATGGGCAGCACTGTGGCAGTCTTTTTCTTTTTATTGGTACATTTGAGGTGTGTAACGAGCTCCTTCCTTGTGGGGAGTTGGTATGTGGACATAACATCTTTTGGTCCCCTTCCTATTTGCAAAAGATCTATCTCCCTGTTTCCTATTTGTCTTTTACTTTGCTCTTTTTCATGCTTTGGGTTTCTCATGTAAGAGAAACCATGTGATGTTTATGCTTGTGGGCCTGACTGTGCTTTTTCAGGTTTTTCTCCCAATACCAGTTGAAGAAATGGTCTAGGAATATAAAAAAACCATGGCCAGCCAAGCCATGCACGCGGTAGATTTGAGTAAGCCACCTGGTCAGGTTTGAGAAGAAGCTGAAACCTGGCTAAGCAAGGCCACAGCTCTGACCAGGCCAGCAGCGGGACAAGGGTGCCCTGCTCATTCATCTGTGTGGAATTGGATGCCAGGCCAGTTGTTTGCTGATACTCTGCCCGGTGGTGATACTTAGAGCCTACTGAGCTAAAGCCCCTTCTCAGGTGCCTATTAGAGAAGGCAACAGACTATGGAGTTTTGTACCCCAAAACAAGTCCAGATGTATTTTATAAAGTCAGGGTCACATCGATTCACTCTCTAAATCTATATTCCAAATAGCAGTATGCCTGTGCTCTCCAGACTCTTATTAATGCACTTGTCTTGTAAAATAGATGCCACTCTTTCTTGACTATGGTGTCACATAGGTGATCAATTTCTGTCCTCTGTGATGCTGCTGAGCCGCACTGGATGACCTTCAGCCTGCAGAGATAAACGGGCTGCTTTTCATCTCCCACACTGGGCTCTCTGTGAGGCAAACCTCAAAGCTGCTTTGAAGTTGCGGAGACAGCTGCCAGAGAAGAGGGAGATAAAGCCTCGGGAAGAGGGGGTTTGAAGAAAGTTAATCTCTGCCATGGAGGTGCAGACGCTTATTGGCAAAACTAAAACTGCCAGATTGTATTGAGGGAGTTGAGATTATTCCAGAGAGCACATTTTGAGTTGATAAAATTGGGTCAGGGAAAAGGTGTGTAACACAGTTCTCTGGAAGGCCCTTGGAGTGGCTTTATCAGTTCAGCAGCAGTGGCTGCTGTATTTAATGGAATCAGGCACAGAGGTGAGCAGGTCACCCTAACCCTGCCCGGGAGGGCTTTTTGGGTGATGTTAATATGACCAGAGAGATGAGAATTATTTGTGGCATCAATATTTCTCCTTTAAAACTTACACAGTAGAGCAAAGATTTGGGGCTGATAGTTTTACATAGTGGTTGTGCCGTGACTTACACGAATTGTGAACATGACGTTTGCAGAGCACTTTCCACTTATGTGGTGCTATTCTGGGGCACAGGCTGGGGCAACACTGCCCGCCTTCTGGTCTTGAGAGCGTGGCTTGGTGTCCCCTGAGTGGCAGTGTTTCCAGCTCGCTGCTAGCTGGCAGCACAGGATCTCTGGCCTCTGCCTGCAGCTGGAGACGCTGGTCTCTCACCTCTCGCAGTGAGGTTGCGGAGGTCCGAGCTCCCTGACTGCTTCAAGGAAGGCTTGGCCCTCAAGCAGGGGCTTAGGGCCTTCCTGTTGTGAAACAAAATGCCCTTGAGAAAGCTCAGCCCCACTCCCAGCAGGAGAGTGAACAAACCCAGCCCCAGCTGGTCCTCACTCTGGGGCTGCAGGTGAACGTGCACCTGGCTCTGGCCAGTGAGCGCAGGGCCCGGGCAGCACAACCAGTAGCGGGGTGAGGATGTGTGGGTCCTGATGGCTCCCTTCACAACCTACCGTGCTCAGTTAAAAAAATAACTAATTTGTACCAGATGAATGTATTCAGCATTTATAGTAATAGAAGTGACACCCAGTAATGTACTCACAGAAAATTTCAATCAGGGTTTCAACAAATGCCTAACAGCTCTCTCTCTCTCTCTCTCTCTCTCTCTCTCTCTCTCTCTCTCTCCCTCTCTCCCCCCCCTCCTCTGTTCTCTTCATCTTTTCTTCCTCCCTCCCTTCCTCTGTATTTCTTCCTTTCTTCCTTCTTTCCTTTCTCTCTCTCTGTCTCTCTCTCTCTCTCCCTCTCTCCCTCTCTCCCCCCCCTCCTCTGTTCTCTTCATCTTTTCTTCCTCCCTCCCTTCCTCTGTATTTCTTCCTTTCTTCCTTCTTTCCTTTCTCTGTCTCTGTCTCTCTCTTTTTCTGTGTCTCTATCTGCCTTTCTCTCATTTCAGTTACTGTCCCGGGCAAGACAAACCAAGAGGTCCAAATAATTGCAATACTTTGTTTCCTCACTTATTTTTTGATTTAACAGAGTTTGGCTGTGACTAATATGAATTTTGATATTGTTTTGCTTAATCAAAAGGGGCAATTTTAAATTCATTTCAGGATGTCACAATTATTTATAAGACTATATTATCTTATAAGATTGTTGTACAAGTAGTATGTAAAAGCTTGTTTAAGTTGCATATCACCTCTGAAATTTTAAATAGCTTTTATATTACTGGAAGGGATTAATGTTAAATTGACATGTGCCATATTTACTACTTTGAAATGAGTGGGCTGATTTATTAAAATTATCTCCTTTTAATTATTTCATTCACTTACACATGTCATTTACAAGTAAACATATGTTGGGATATATCCATTGGGTTCGTAAAATATTAGTTACCTAGAAGCCATGATAGATACTTCAACTGCTTTTTGTCTAAAAACTAGTGATAAATATCTGCAGGCTTATTTAAACCTATGTGAGGCCTTCTCTATTACCTGGGTGCTGTGAGGCTCACTGCTTAGGGTTCATGTTAGCTAATTTAATGTGCAACAGGTGAAGGATATGATTTCCTTGCTACCAGAAAAGCACTACTCCTCTGCCTCTATTTAGGTTCCAGATGGTGGCATAAATCAGAATGACCATCTGACACTAAATCATGTTGACGAAAAAACTTGTGTTACAGATGAATGCCAAGTTAGTTGGGAGGGTGTAATGTCACTGAGTCGGAGTAGCTCAAAGTGATGTGCACACTCCTGACCCTGATCAGCCTGTGGCAGACTATGTAACTGGGAGAGTAAATGACTCAAACTCACCTTCACCTCTGAATCAGTGTTTGTGGTATTTCTTTTCTGCCTGGAAATGGGTGTGTGCACCCCAGTTGCTCAAGGAAGGCCTTCATCCCCAGGCAAAGCTTGTCAGGGCCCCGTGCCAGGCCAGGCTGGGGGACGGGTGTGTGCACTTCCGGTGTGAGAGCTTCCGGGGTCTTTGGAAACAGGGAGCAGGCTCAGTGAGGAGTGAAATTGGTCACACCGGGCATGGTGTTCAGTCAGTGCTTTGTCCCGTCATGTAGCCACACTTAGCTAATGATCATGTGTGAGCACAGAGATTAAAAAAATCTTCACCACCTGCTTAAAAAGTAAGATTCCTTTCCTGGGTGTGCATCATTTGGCCAACTCCCCTTTGTGCCATTTGGCCTCTGTTCTGTAATCATGCTCCGCACATGCCTTCCAATCCTCAGGGAGTGGCATGGCGTCTGCGGTAGGAATGCGTGCTACAAGGGATTACTTAATGACCTCAAAGGTAAGTTTAGAAAAGATGTGCAACCTGGCAGTGAGAAATTATCAGGAAAGTTTATATCAGAGCATAAAAGTAACTTAGGAAGTGACCACGTTGACTTCTATTTCTTCTCTTTCGCGATGAACAGACTAGAAATGGCTCTTTTCCCCACCTGCCGGTCCATCCATGACTAGGAAAGGGACATAAAGATGGCCAGTCCCTTGGCGTGCTCCCAAGAAGACCAGAAGAGAAAGGCAAAAGGGTGGCTTCTGTGTGGGCCGCAGACTCTGCTAAAGCACACGGCGCCAGTGTGGTTTCCCCCTGGTGCTTTCCTGGGTAGGGCTCCCTGGAAGGGAGGTGGGAGCTGCCTGATGCACAGCAGGGCATCCTAGACAGCCACGCTCCTCAGATCGGAACACTCACGTGCGGACTCGGTTGCCTTTCTTGTTTGGATATTTTTGTTTTGAGTGTGTGAGCAGGATGAGGAGGTGAGAAGACCACTTTCTAAGAGTCATATACAGTGCATTCCAGGGTCACAGGGTCAGCAGCCAGTTTATCCCACATGTTCAGTGCTTTGCTTTTGAAGTTCGCACATCACACAAGGACTGACCCTAAGCTGCCCCTCAGTAAGTGTGTAATGGACTGAAACTGGTGTCCTTTACTTTATCTGTGTATGATAAACAGAGAACTAGTCTAGGAATCAGGAAATTAGAACTGTAATTGGGTTTTTTTGGTACTGGGGATTGAACTTGGGACCTTGCACTTGCGAGGCATGTGCCGGAACCACTGAGCTAAATCCCCAGCCCTAGAACGTAATTTTGGATCTTTTTCTAGCTCCATGATCTTTGCAAAATCCTTTCACTCTCCTTATTATTTTGAACAATGACGTCTGGACAATGACATCTATTTTGAACAATGCGCGCGCGCGTGTGTGTGTGTGGTGCGCGCGCATGGGGTGGTGAAAGAAGAGACAGCAGACACCAGAAACAGTGCTAACATGATGGTGCAGGGGCAGCAGCACACTGAAAAGGATCACGGGTTACATGGCTGCACCCCACTGGGCAGCAGTTATGGTCAACACGACTGAATCACCTGGCACGGAGTAATAAGCCTGCATGTAAAGGTGGCAGTGATGGGATGCTTCTTCTCATTTTACTATTGAGAACATTAAATAATTTGTATGTTTAAAATTCCCACTTTTTTGAAAAAAGCCTAAATATGTCAAATTTTAGATTAAATGAAAAATCCTGATGGAGGTTGGTTCCGATTCTACAGCAATGTCTTACACAGTAGGTATTCATAATCTATTTGGTGAATGAACAAACATAATTGAATTGAGTAAAACAAACAAAATATCATGGTCCCTGGGACCTGGATAGCCTCATGCAAGAATGAAGTTGGATCCCTGCCTCACTCCATATGAAAATTCAATCAATGAGCCCGGAAGCCCCAATGGGAAGTTGCGACCTAATGGTACAATATTGCGCTTTTGGTGATGAACGGTTCGGGCATTAGATAGTGATGACAACTGCACAACTTTGTGAATATAATAAAAAGCACAAAATCACACACTGTAGAAGGGTGAATTTTATGGCATGGTATTCAAAGTCTTTTTTTTTTTTTTTTGGTACTGGGTATCGAACTCAGGACCTTATGCTTGCGAGGCAGGTGCGGTACCACTGAGCTAAATCCCCGGCCCTCAAAGTCTATTTTGATAAAATACAAACACAAAACAAGTTGCAGTAGTAACAACAAAGCCATGGCCCAGAAAGTTACACTGAGGCTTTTATTGAAATGTCCAGATGAGGTGCTCTTTATGCTGAAGATGAATATAAGCTATAGAGGAAGGAGCATTTGAATTCAAAGCAAATTTGGAGATAAAGTCAAAAGATGTACTTCAATAATTATGAGATGCGTATTTTTTCAGATTTCTGAAATGGGATTATACCTTGTAATTGCCGGTGTGTCACAGTTTATCTGGCTGCATTTTTCTTTCTTTGTAGTCTATAAAATTACGATGTCTTAGAGTCAACGAGTAACAGTACTTAAGTTTCCAAGTAGTATGGCAGAGGCTGCTGGCTGTCCCGCAGCTGGTCTCTCTTCCTCCACACAGTAAGGGGTTCCTTAGAGCTGGGGACGGCTGTCAGCCAGAGACTATCCTCGAGCTCCTCGTAGCTAGACGTGGCCGCGCCTGCGTTCTGGCCACACCGTGTGAGCAGAAGAGGCGAGGACTACTTACAGTTTGTGCCCTGTCGGAAGGAACGTGCCTCTCTTCTTCTCTTATCCTTCCCTGTTTTTTCTTTCCCTTCTCTCTCCCTTCCCTCTGTCCTGCATTCCCTTCCTCCTGGATTGCAGATGTGATAGCAGTCGTTTTCGTCCAGGAGACAACCAGGTATTGAGGGTGGAGATGCAGGAGGGGGATGCCTTGTTGGGAATGATGGTGCAGCCCACACTGCCGGGCTGACCATGCAGACTGACGTGAGAGCAGAACACCTGCTTTTGGCCCGGACTTCTCTGACAGGAGTTGCACACGTATGCTACCAAACACTGTTTCTGAAATTCATGTTCCTGGGAACGAACTTTCTGCAGTGGGCTGAACACACACATGTGTGTGCATACACACAGTCCACCTGGGCTCACTCACCAAACACAGCCCTTCCTTGCTTAAGGGGATGCGTCGTGAAGAGCGCCTGAGTTTGTTTTCATGGGAAGATGCTTCCAGCGCACATCTGGCCCATCTTTCTAAGTAACCCTTGCTTAGGACCATCTCTTGTGCAATGAAGGACTGGTCTGCAGTGGAAGTGGGATCTCTTCTTTTTGGTACCAGGGATCGAACTCAGGACCTTGCGCTTTTGAGGCAGGTTGGCAGCACCACTGAGCTAAATCCCCGGCGTAAGTGGGATCTCTTGACAGCACTAATCTGCCTGTCAGCCAAATTCCTTCAGCTTTATGCGAGTGGCAGTGTGGTGAAGATGCATGATCAGATTTCATTGCTGAGATCAATCTTCTGTCAACACACGTACAGTCATGTTCCCTGCATGGTACTGAGCACGTGGGCCATGAGACTGACAAAATTCCCCCGGGGCAGTCTGATGGGAATGTGCCCGTCAGGACGCGCAGCTGTATCTCAGGGTGACATGGTGGTCGGGGGCGCCCCGTGTCCCTCTGGACCCCACTGCCCGTTCTTCATATCTGGGGAGACGGCACAGTGAGGAGGCCGGTCGGCTTGATCCTGTTGATGCCCCCGTCCAGAATGCAGACCCGTGGGTATTTCATCTTCACGAGATGAGCTGCAAACTGGGGGAAATGGCCGGGTTATAAAGGATGCATGGATTTCCCAGCCCATTTTTCTCAGGCTATGAGAGACAAAACAATGTTAACGTGACCTCTACTGTCACTTTTGTATAAATGTTATTCGGTTATAAATTAAATCAGTCTAGTCGGGTGATACACAGCTTTATGCTATGGGATAAATGTGTCTCTTTAGTACTCTTGGATTTTTTCTTGGACAGACTAATAGATGGCAAGTAATTCAAATTCAGTTTAAAAGGTGTACAGAAGTGACCTACTCCGTTCCCCGAACCCATCCCCAAGGTGGCTGTGGTTATTATTTTTGTAACCCGCCAGTGACAGTCAATCTCAAGTCTATTTTGAAAATTTTCTGACGTTACCGTCAACTTCCTAGTTGCACAGTGAGGCCATGAACTTGGACCGCATCCGAGGGCCTGAGCCACCGCGGCTCCCGGAAGCCGTGCACACCGGGGCCTCACGCATGTTGTGTGGATGAGCCACGGCCCCGACTTGCCCACAGCCTGCTTTCCAGGCCCCGTTTCCCTTCCCCACTCCTACTTTGTGACCCGCCCGTCGGCCCCACCATGCATCACCCTGCCGAGGATGGGCTCCGCTGTTCGGAGCAGGCCACCCCTGTGGGGAACACGCCCCCTTTCCCACCAATTCCCGCCCCCAAGCTCCCTAGGTCCTACCCATATTCCGAAGTATTTCCTCCTTTAAGAGGAGGTCTCCACTGGGGGTCTTGCTTCCCAGCCCTTCAAGTTTCTTGAGTGAATCTCAATCGTTGGCCCTACCAAATTTATTTAATTATGTCAGAGCTTCCTTTACGCCCCCGGAGCAGGCACTCTTGCATTTCTTTCTATTCCTAGTGCCTGGCACACGGTCGCAGTTCAGTATATGTTTGGCAAATTGAACTAAGCTATTACAAATGACCTATAAACCTGGCAGAAACTACGAAGTGAAGTTTTTCTGTGGCCCATGGGCTGTTCTGCCTGTCCCACCCCGAGCAGTGTCCTGTTTCTCTTCTTTGGGTATTTATGTCCTCAAGTTCTTCTCGATTACACTGTGGAAACCTGACCTCAGATCCTTCATGAGAAATGACTATTGCTCCTTTCCACGCTACTTCAGTAGGGCTTCAGGACAGAAGGGTAAACTGTAGGATTTGTGTGAGCTAGCTGAGTGGTTTAGTAAGGATACGTTCAAGGCCACACTGCCAGAGATCACGCTTTATTTAGGCTTAGGCCTTTTTTTGGTGGGGTGGTACTGTGTAACGAACCTAGTGCCTTTGCACTGAGCTATATCCCTAATCTTTTAAAATTTTTTGTTTTTAATCTTGAGACACGTGTTTCACTAAAGTCACTAAGCTGCCTAGAATCTGTGATTGAGGTTGAATTTGTGATTCTCCTGCCTCACCTTCCTAGACTGCTAGGATTACAGGTGTGCACCAGCACGTGGGGCTAGGAATGTGTATTAGACCCCAGATGATTCTAGACAGTCCACGGCCAGTATTCAGAAACTAGCTGTCAAATCAGTAGGTGGAACACTTGCTGGTGGCCTGGGATCTGAGTGATCTCCAAACAAGTCACGTAAGTGATCTCTGCGCTTCAGGCCACCCATGCTCCCCAGGGTTCTCTGCAGTGCTCAGTCCGACTCCTGTGCCACTTTGAAACTCCCAGACGGGATGCTCAGTCATGGTCAGTGTTGGACGGAAGTCATGCTGCTGTACTCTGAGGCGCCATGTGAGCCAGATGAGCTGGGCTTCACCCTGTCCTCGCTTCCTCCCCTGTAATCCCAGTGCTTAGGACAGAGGCCCCAGCCTCACCCACCTGGCATGTGCAGGCAGCCCATCCTGTAAGCCCAGCATTATGGAAATGCCTTGGCTGCGCTTTCTCACATGCAGCACAACAATTCCCATTTGGGCAAAGCTTCTTAGCTAAACAGTACATTAGCCGAAGGGCTAGTAGATGAGCAGCCTCAGTTTTCAGCACTTTTATTTTTTAAATTTTTTTTTGGTACCGGGGATCAAACTCAGGTCCTTGCGCTTGCACAGCATGCGACGAAACCACTGAGCTAAATCCCCAGCCCCTCAGCACTTTCAAAACACCATGGGAATCAGAAAATGACTAAGGAAGGACTCGCCGCCAATCTCACTGATGTTTCCTAACTACGCTGTAGAGCTGGAAGGAGCCCTATGATGACCGTAGGAGGGGCTGTGACAAAAGGCTGCTGCTTCGCTGAGAGCAGTGATGGCAGACATGCAGCGAGGAGCTACTGGGTCAGTCAGGCTGGGGCTGGTGGGCAGCTTAGATTAAAACGTAGAAGCGGAGAAGAGGGAGACGGCAAATGTTTAAATTCCTTGAAAAGAAGCAAAACTGCTTAAGAAGTGCCTGTTGAATTTTCCTGTAAGATTGTGGGGTCTCCTCGGGTTCTGTTTGTGGTTCCAATTGTGGGTGCTGAATATTGGCCCCTCACAGTGGAATGTGACTGCATCTTTCCACTCTGACCATGGGACAGCTGCTCTTCTCCTCATCTGCTAGGGTGTTTGGCCATTCATTTATCAAACAGCTCACAGAACACTGACCCAGCACCAGATGCTATTCCGGCTTTCGAGTGGTGATAGCTCAGTGGAGGGAGCGAAATGGACAATTAGCACGAAATGGTATGGGTGTTCACAGGCAGAAGTTCAGGGTACTTAGCGTTCAGATTTTCTGAATTTAACAGGGGTTAGGGAAGCTATTTTCCCCTCTCCTCTTTTCCCTCTATTCCTTCTTCAATACTGATTCCTGAGGAGAATGGGAACTAAACTGATGGCCAAAACTGCTACACTGATCAAATAGTTTTTGTCATCATCCCGATATCCCAGTTAGGAGCAAAGAAAGGACAGGTGTGTGTTGAGTGACTTCTTACAGAGAAGCTATGGGGGGACACAGGGCCTGGCCCTCATTCCTCATCTGCAGCCCGTTGAGAACATGTAGAAGGGCCTGGAGTTTGGGGAGTGACAGAGAGAGTGGGCTCCACCTGGGAGATTACAATGGACACTTGCCTTATGAACTCAACCTGTTCCTGAGGGCTGGTTGTAACTCAGGTTGGTCAATGAAGGCTCAGGCTCCTCTCTACAGCCTTCAAAGTCTCTCTCCTGCACACAGGCAGATCTCAGTGTCCTTAGAGAGACACTCGCCCAGGATTTCCAATTAATCCCACACTATAAAGGATGCTGTCATGTTCCTTCTGGAACTCTTTAGGGTTAATCTGTATCTGAGACATCTGGAAGCACAAGTGGCCAGCATTCGGGTCGTAACTCAAGACTTTGGTCATAAGCTAAAACTAAAATTCTGGTCACAACCCAAGTTGTTCGTATGTCAGGCTGGTCATACCTTGAGGGTCCACAGTACCGAGCGACAGCCTTGGTAGCAGCACAGGATGTCACCTGTGCCTGTGGGACGTGGCAGTGCACAGGTCTGTTCCAGACTAGGAGATGGCAGGAGATGCTTGGGCTGGAGATCCGACATCAGCTGTCTGGGAGGAAGGCCTGCCACCCTCAGTGGCTCTCATGTGGGGCCAGCATTGAGGACCCTTAGCGAGATAATGGCATTCATTTGTAGGTCGGGCTGGCTGGGACCTGAGGCTGGCACTCTTACAGGTGTGGCGTGTGACTGTGAGCCGTGAAGTGGCAGTGTGACTTGGGGGAGGACTGGCTGGTGGGGTGTAGGGCTCTGGGTGTGGCTGAGGATGACTTGACATGCAGGCTGCAGACTGAGTGAGGGGAGAGGTGGAGTCTTCTATTCTCTTCTTCATGGATGCTCCAGTCTTTGCCCCTGCCTGTGACGCTTCCTCCCTGTCCCTTCAGCCTCCCACGTCGACCCTTTGGGTTTCCTCAAAGACTGTGGGGAGCTCCAGGCTGAAGTCAACTGTTCTGCACTCTCCACCTCTGATCTAGCAGACAGCCCCTGGGACTCTGCTGCTTCTACCCTGCAAGCCTGCCTAGTAAGTCGTGTGTAGCCATGCATATATTTAATACTAACTCTTCCTCTAGTGAACCCTAACAGTCCTGTGTGGGCGAGCGTCCCTCTGCACAAGGGAAGACTGCAGCGTCTACAGGGCTGGGTGTGTTAGGCCAAGTCCCGGGCAGGAGAATGGAGTTCTTCAAACTGCACGATCAGTGGAGATCCACAGGGAGCTGGCAGACCTGGTGATCGCTGGGTACACACTGGGGCCTCCCCGAAGGTGCTCGGTGTGGGCAGCACCCGCAGAGGTCAGTGCTCCTGCACTGCTGTCATCCTCTGGTCGGCAGGACCCGGTACTCATCTCCAGGCTGCCGTAGGTTCCTCAAGCCGGCAGTGTCAGCTCCATCTTGCTTTCTCTGGGTGGCTTGGACTGAAAGACTGGCATGTTTGTCCAGAGAAAGTCAGGTTCTGTGCAGCAGGACAGTGAGTGGAGACAGGGGAGTTTTGGATAGCCAGAGTAGTTCAGGTTAAATGAATAAGAGACAAGGTGAAGTTCAAGAGGAGCAGAGAACAGGCTCGTCTTGTTTTTCAACTGGTCCTTGAGGATACAGGTTGGGCTAAAATCTGAACTTCTGCAAGGTTTAGGGGAGGGGCACATGGTGGGCCAAGGACGTTTCTTGATTGAGCATTGTGAGTTTAAGTTCATACTGCAGACTGGACAGCCGGACTCTGAGCAGAGAAATCTTTTCCCTCTTCTATGTGTCCATTTCTCTCTCCCTAAATAATGCTCCCTTGAGGGTGTGGAATGCCTCTTTGATCAGGCATAGTACTGAATAAGGGCACTTGGGGTTACCCTATAATGAACTGCAGTAACTTGCTTTCTGTGACCTAACCAAGGTGAGGCGGATCCTGTGCCCGCTCATGAGCCCTGCAGACCCTCCGGCACGCTGACACCCGGTACATGGTGGCTGTGGCTAGGGCTGATACTTCATGCAATGTACCAGTTTCTAAGAGTTGGCCAGATGAGTGTTTCTGAGATGAGAAATAGAATTTAGTGTAATTTATTCCTCCATGTAGAGTATGATATGGCCTTAGAATAAATACAGTACACCTTCAAGTTTCAACCAGCCTGACATACCAACAACTTGGGTTATGACTAGAATTTGTTTTAACTTATGACCAAAGTCTTGAGCTATGACATGAATGCTGGCCGCTTGTGCTACCAGATGGTCTCAGGTACAGATTTAACCCGTAAAGAGTTCTGGAAGGAACATGACAGCATCCTTTCCTGTGTGGGGTTAATTGGAAATCCTGGGCCAGGGTCTCTCTAAGGACACTGAGATCGGCCTGAGTGCAGGAGAGAGACTTTGAAGGCTGCGTAGAGGAGCCTGAGCCTTCACTGACCAACCTGAGTTACAACCAGCCTTCGGAAGGAATTGAGTTCCTAAGTCAAGGGTCTGCTGTACAATGACACGCTGACTTGTTCTGCCTCTGAGGGATTTCTGGGCTAGAACTGGCCGCTTGAATTCTCACTGAGAAAGACAGTTGTGACAAGGACCGGCAGGAAAAGGTAGGGAGGATTTGCATGGTACTGCACTGATCTCTGATTCTAGAGGCAAGTGGAATTTTGCTGTCCTCTTTTGCGTCCTTTTTTACTGTGTTTCCCCACAGCTGAGATAAATGTTTTACATCCTGTTAATTTCCTATGTCCAGATCTTTCCTATTTAACTCAGTGAGGTTTACAAGTGTGAAGCACTTTGTAATTTCACTCACAGAAGTGAAATCAGCAGCAGGGCTAAGCCAGGGTGGGCACCAAGTCGTGACCCTTTCACACGGTCGTGGGCACTCGCGACAAGGCCAGAGCAGGTCATCCAGGAACCAGCTTAGTGCCTGCCTTACAGGCTGGGCTCTTGGTAAGTTTTCTGCTGCAGCAAAAGAATACCACAGCCCGGGAAATTTATAAAGAAAATGAATGCATTCCAGACAGTTGTGAGGCTAGGCTGTTCAGGACGCAGGGGCCACATTTGACGAGGGCCTCTGTGCTGTACTCACTGTGGCACAGAGGGGACAGCCCAGGGCAATGTGCCCTTCCCTCAGGAGCCCACCCGTGCTGGCTGACCAGCCGCGCTCAGCCCTGGGGAGGCGGTGAGCTCATTGCCTCCTAAGGTCTCGCCTCAGGTCGGTGTGATATGGCGATTTCAACATGAGATTTGGAGGGAGGAGGGGATGTTCAAACCACAGCTACTGGGATACGCCAGTTTATGGCATGGTGAAAAGTGAGAGTTTCCAAGCATAGCCTTCAAACGGCCCTGGCTTTTGCTCCTGTCTTACAGATAACTATTCCAGTGGTGTCTGGGAGAGTACCTAGCGCGGTGTACTTCAGTCTGTCCAGGAAGAGGGTTATAACCACCTTTTAACCACACTGTTTCTATTTTTCTTGGAACTAATCTTTGGGATTAGGAAATGTGAGAGTGTAAAAATTGTCTTGTGTTTTGTCAGGAGATATATAACTGACTAAAGTGGGCTAATTGTGTTTGTTTTAATATTCTCTCCCTGCAGTTGCTACTTCCATTTTACCTCTTTGCATTCTTTCCTTTTTAAAAAATTAACAAATATATAAAAATAGACAAGAATGGTCTAAAGTACCCCTACGTTCTCAATAACCAGCTTCAACATTTCCAACTTGTAGCCAACTTATTTCACTCACTGTTCCCATATACTCCTCATCCCTGTACTGTTTTGATGCAAATCTAGATACAGTATCAGTTAATACATAAATAAGTGTTTTTGAAATAAAGTGATTTAAAAATATATAACTTCAGTATTATCCCACCTGGAAAAAATAATCCACAATCAAACATCCACTAAGTGTCCACGTTTCCAATTAGCCCATAACTCCTAAATGTCCTCCCTCCCCCACTTCCTCTATATTTAAATTTACTGTATTTGAGTCAGGATCCAAACAAAGCCACACATGGGGACTGATGGATGTCTTTTAAGTCTCCCTTAATCTGTAAGTTTGTTCTCTTTTTAAATCTCTTAGCATGCAGTCTATTCTCTCTCAAATGTTCTCCAATCAGATTTTTGTCACTATCCCTCTTCCAAACACTCTTCTCAAAACCAGCAATCATTTCCACTGTCCTATTGCTACACACAACTTTAATATTCACTGTGAATCTGACTTGGCCCATCAGGATCATGTGACAACTTTCTTTACCAGTGTGTCCCGCAGTCTTGATTTTTAAAACGTTATCAGTGTGACACCTCCCCACCCCCACCCCAGCCCGGGGACCCACTATTTTTACCTCGATTATTGCCAACAGACTCCTAACTGGCCTCCCCTGCTTCCATCCCTGCCCCTCTGGTTTGACGCTTATACAGTGTGAGCAATCCTTTTAAAATACAAATCAGATACAGCTGATACTACCTTTTCTTCTCAAAGCACTTAAGTGGCCTCTTGTTTTATTCTGAATATACTCTGAAGTCTCAAAATTTGCAAGGCCTTTCCCCACTCTGTTTTCAGTCTCCCTGACCTCATCTCCTAGTAGTCCATGCCGCCACCTCTTATTTAGATCAGTGCAATAATTTCTCACGTGCTTCTGTCCTCACCTCCTACAGCAGCCGCACAGGCCGCAGGGAATTTGGTATCACTGAAAGCTCTAAAACCTTTGCCATCACTGCCCTATAGAATTCCTCTACACGGCAACCAGAGTGATTCTTTTTAAATGTGAATCTGATGATCTAAACCCTTTTCTTCTTAAGCAGTTATAAATATTTTGCTTTTATTTTTAAACAATGGGCTAAAAATAGTATTAAAAATTGTTTATATAATACATATTTACACATTTAGTGGTGTTTTCTTTTCAGACAAAATACAGACACATTAATTTAAAAACAAAAACTATGTAGAAGACTAACAATAGCTTTAATTACAATTTCTTCAAAGGTAGAAGAGATTCACGTCTGGTAACAAAACTAGCAGTCTGGTATAACTTTCTAATTAAATCTACTTTATGAGACTGAATTTGTCTCTAAAAAAAGGCTGATTTAAAATATTTATGTAGGAGTAGTTAGCATATATACATCGAATTCTATGTCGAGTTATTTTTTAATAAATAGATTTCTAGGAGTCAGTATACATTTAATATTTTTTGGCCATAAGAAAATAGAAATTCAGGTCAAATGTTAAAATTCTGACACTGTCCTCATCTCATAATGTAGGAATTTAAAATGGACTTTTAATATTTTGGAAACGTAAAGCCTTAGTCATGCTAAAAAAAAAATCCATGGGGATATCTTAAGAGTAATAAAGTGACTGTTCCATATAAATAGTTTGAAAAAGTACTTAAGTTTTTCACCTAAATTGTGATATACAAAAAGGTTCTTATAAAGCAACCTCTGTCAAAGCCCCAAGTAGGAGCCACAATGTCCATCTTGTTATAATTTCCTTGGTACTCCCACTGATCTAAACCCTTTTTTGCACACCTTCTTGTGGCTTTTCCATCCCCCCCGGAATAAGCCTTCTCTAATTACCCCATAAAGAAACTCTTCCCTCACTCTGGCTTAGTTTCCATTTCAGCATTTATAATCACCTGATTTATGTGCTTATTGACCATTTCTCTTGTATAACAAGCACCGTAAAAGTCATCTTTATTTTACTTATCGCTTCTGCAATGCTCAGAAGAATGCTTACTACATAGCATTTGCTCCAGTATCTCCTGGGTAACAATTCATGTTTAACAATAGTTTATACTGTCAAAGAACTCTTTCAGTAATGGCTACATGTGAAGGTTTTAAAAAAGTAAATGTGATAAAAAGTTTGCTTGAAAACAATTTTTATTTCCAGAAAGGTTCACTGGCTTTTGTCATAGGACAGGCCTCTTCTGATAACACCCGGTCATCTACTACCATCTACACCATCGTGTCTCAGGTGCCCTAATAAGTCTCGCGGTCCATTTTGCTATGATCTGTGATGTGTGGGAACTGAATTTTGGTAATAATCCTCTATCACCTTCTGTTTACATAGACAACTGAGAATAGTGAATCTGCACTGTGTTCCAGCCCCTGGTCATATTATACAGTGCATCACGCTCTGAAAGGAATGTGTACAATAAAAAGTCGGAGCTGTGATGGATCACAGCCATGTTCCAACCCCTGTAGGTCAAGCAAGAGGGCACCTTTGGTTAGTTTCTTACTCAGCCGCGAACATTCCTGCGGTGGGGAGTAATTAAAGGCGGGCCGTGGAGGGCCTGAGCGAGGGTATGTGGAGTAACACTGACTGAGACAAGATAACTTTCATCCTGTGTCAGGTCCTGAATGTAAGCACCACACATCTCAAGATTCACAGGATGACTTGGCAGTTCTTCCTAAAAACTGGAACTGAGCCCCTCTCTCTTTTTAAAAGCTACTCATACTGTAGACATAATACTTCTAGTAAACACATTAAAAAATAGATTGTCAAAATCTGAATTTGGTGTTTTAACAACCTCATTACTACAACTCCTATAATATTTTTTACTTCATAAAATTTAAGAAGAGACAGAATAGGGAATCTACACGATAGGTTTTACATCTTAGGTTATCCATCATTTAAGAAATCAGAGTTTTGAAGAAGAGTTTTCACTGTTACTTTCACCTTTATATAATGTCCAGCAAGGTCAAGCTACATTAATATTTAAAATATTGCCTTACAATCTGA
Source organism: Heterocephalus glaber (assembly GCF_000247695.1). Next base: position 2,839,416 of record NW_004624830.1, on the reverse strand, counting down.
TATAAAGCCACAGACTAAAACACTTGCTGACAAGCAAGGCAAAGAAAAAGAAAGCAAGCCAAGCTTAACCATAGCCAGTGCTTACAGATGTAACAAAACTGAGAAAGAATTCCTTGCATACTTGAAACTGATAAAGGAGATTTGCTTCTCATTCTTTATCTACAAGCTGGAAGTCCAAATATACAGACATCTTTTAAGTTTTCTAACAGGTAAAGGACCTCATACAAGTGTGTTACAAGTATCGCATTAATCTGAAGACCTACGTAGATACTGCCTGGAGCTATGAGGTTACTGTGGGGACAGAACCTTACTGCACTGGCAGAAAGTGCTTCAGAGCCATTTAACCTCTTCTGCGCACATACTTGTAGCAGGATGACCTCTTTGAGACCAAAGGCTAGAGGTAAGAGCTTGAGACAGAGCCAAAGAGCTAAGGCTGTTATGGACTGCAAGTTTGTATTCTCCACAATTCATATGTCCCAACCCTAAAACCAAGGCAACAGCACCTTTGGAGCTAATATATGCGTATTCATTGTGGAACTGGGAATGAAGCCCATGGCCTTATGGATGCTAAGCCAACGCGCTAACACTGAGTTACACTCTAGCCCTAGTGGTTTTATAAAAGATTCCAGAGAACTTCCTCCCTCTTCTGCTATGGGAGGACACAGGAAAAGACGGCCAGCTCTGGACCAGAAAGTAGGCTCCTCCCAGACATGAAATCTGCAGCAGCTTGAACCTCTCGACCTCCAGAACTGTTTATCAGTCAAACCAAACTGAGAAACATTTTCTGTTGCTTTAATCTCTATTGTTTTATGATATTTTGTGAAGAGTGAACTGAATAGCCCAGGACAAAGGGACTGCTAAAAGGTAAAGGTGACCGCCAAAGCCAATTACCACAGCACCGTAAGACTTGGTTTAGTTTGGTTAAGGGATCCAGGAAGTAATGAGATGGGAGAAGAGAGGTAGACAACTACAGCACAAATTAACATTCAACCTAACCCTCAAAGACCAAATAACCTTGGTGTGCAGGGAAGTATAACTAAACACAATTGGACTACTTTTACTGTAAAATATTGCTAAAATGCCATGCCTTGTTATGAGTCTGAAAATTTTCAGGTGAAAAGAGATGTCAGGTTTTAAATTTAAGTTTTACATGCCACATAAAAAACCATCAGCCACTCAGACTGTTTAGTCATAGAATATCCACAAATATCATCTTTCATAGGTTTTCTGATTCAGACATTCAGAAATGCATGTTTGTGTATTTTTCTAGGTTTTTGGGTTTGCTTTGTTTTGTTTCAAAGGAAAGAATAATGGCCCATGTGACCGTAATTAGATATCACTTCCAAATGAATATTTCTCATGACAGAAGAGAGGCATTGGTTTTGTGCCGAGAATATAGGAGATTGAAGGAAGAGGAGCCATCCCTAATATTTTCTGAAGGGTGGACCAGATAAACTGAGGACAAAGTAAAGAGCCTTTCAGTTTCTTTCTTACATAACTTTCGGATGCGATCACTGTCAGGGATACAATCCCATAAAACATGATCTAAAGAGAGCTAATGATTTTTTTAATCTTACAAGTTTCAGTGACGAGCACAGCAATATTAGTTTTACACTTTTTTCATAGGGGAAAATGGCAGAAAAACGCAAACAGGCATTTTGTTTTGCTTTGACCCACAGTGGTGAATTTTCCAATCAGAGATCCATGTGCTATCTCTGGAAATGAGTCTGCTATGTCACTTTTATACAGGGAGAAACAGCCCAATAAGGCACCAATCGTGCTACAGCACTAAGGTGTCATTCTCACCAAACGTTCCCTTCCAGGGAACACATGGAATCATGGGGAGTTTGTCAAGCCGCGATATTTAAGATTCAGACTGTAAGTCAAGAGTAAGGCAGTTGGGTAATGATTGCTATGCAGAGTAAAAGAAACCAAACATTTCCCCCAGGGTAACATTTGACTAACATTAAATATAAAAGTTTTCTTTAAATCTGACTTTGCTCGAGGATACAAAATTTTTCTTTTTCATATCCTTGTTGATTTAAAATACAATATGAATGTCAGACTATCTCTATTTTGATTACTGCTTTAATTTCCAAACTTCTACACATTCCCTGGGATTTATTCAGTGCATTTCAGTTTTGTCAAAGGTATCCTTTAGGAGGCTTTCTGTGTATATCATGTTGGCATATTTTCTATGTCTAGTGAATCTAATTCCAGTTCAGCAACTGAAGATGTAACTTCTGTGAGTTTTGAAAAAAAAAAACCAAAACTATCTTTGAAAATTAAGACAAAAGTGAGGTCTTGCCATGATTTCCATTTTAAATATGAAACCATTAAGCTTGGGTGACTTGTTTGAGACAAAGGTCTTCCTATTCCCACAGACAGTCTCTGTTGGTTTGGCTTCCCAGACTAAACTCGGCCACACAGCAGCAAGGATCGCCATGGAGCTGGGCCCATGCCTGCAGCTGCAGCACATGTTTCAGAGACTTAGGAGTGCACGTGCTGAAGATTATGACCCAGTGGAACCTCTGTGCAAGGCGCGTCTGGATATGCTTGGTCATACAAGATCTCTCTCACATCATCTAGCCTTCAGGATGAGAAATGAGGGAGTGACTGACATTGAGACCTAGCAGGACTTACTTTAGGCCCAGAGAAGCATCTACATGGGGCTCTAATTAAACGCAGTATCTTTGTAGTCCTATCTTGCCCTATTTGGGGATGGGGGGCACTGTTTATCTCTAAATTAAGAAATGGCAGATTCTAAAGGTTTCCTGATAAGTTAAATGTGGAAGCAAGGACAAATATAAAAGGGAAATAGAACTGTAACAAAACCATCTCACAGCAATAAACTGTTAATCAATTATAGGTACAAGAAATACTTGGTGAATACATAATTAAAATGGGGTCATTTCTGATTACAATTAGGCACATGAATAAGTCATATTTCTCAGATCTGTTGTTTTCTTACGTGAGTTTAGATCACATACTCAATTCATTTGGTCATTCTATGGTAACTCCTTTATATTTGTAGTAAAGACACTCTGGTCCTAGTTTACATGTCAGATGGATGACATTAGTGCCGCCAGACATGAGAAAAGTGGTGCATTCACTCTTTCCTGGTGCGGCTGAATGCTGATTTGCTACTTGTTAAGTTTAATATTGAAAACCATTTTCTTTTATTAAGATCTGCTCAATTTCATCTAGTATTTTCATTTGTTGGATTTTCAGATTAGTTTTTACAGGTTGTAATAGAAGATATAAAGCTAGAAAAATTAGAATCAATGTTAACTGTATTGCAAACAAAAAATTCCAAAGTCCAGTATGGATGTGACTTACAATTATAACATGTGCAAGTGTGCTGACTGGAGCTAGTACCCTGGCTTCCTCTCCTAACACTCAACTGTGGCTTCCTTCATCTCGCAGAACAGCTCTCTGCCAGCTGTGGCATGCTAATTCCAGGTTGGGAGAAAAGCTGCTACTGGCTTGGAAATCACTTCTTGTTTTAAACACCCTTAGAGGTAAAGGCAACCCCTTTACTGTCTTCTGCAAGCGTCTCTACTACTGTCTGACCAAGAACTGAAGGGCACAGATGAACTGGTGGGACAGGCTCAACAAATCAAACCCTAGAATCTGTGGTAACGGCAATTCTTCTATCCATGTTTTTAAATTCCATATATGAGTGCTATCATGCAACATTTGTCTTTCTGTGCCTGGCTTATTTCACTAAACATGGTCTCCAGTATCATCTATATTGTTATTAATGAGAGAACCCCATTTTTAAGGCTGAATAATACTTCACCATATAATATACCACATTTTCTTTGTCCATCGATTTACGAACACTGAGGTTGTTTTATAGTTGTAGCAAATGGGGCATGAACATGGGCATGCAGATGTCTCTTAGACATGTTGATTTTATTTTCTTTGGCTATTAACACATAGGAGTGGAACTGCTAGACCAAATGGTAGGTCTACATTTAATTTTTTGAGGAACTTCCACTGTTTTCCACAATAGTAGTACTAATTTACATTCCCACCAACTATGCAAGGACTCTCTTTTCTCCACATCCTTCCCAACACTTGTTACCAATAGCTGTTTTTTTTTTTTTTTTTAGTGTATTAAATTCTTTTATTGGTACACTGTAGGTATACAACACAATTACATTTCTCATTGGGAATTGTACCTTTACATAATGCATCTTGGTTCTTATTTTTTCCCC
>NW_004624830.1:2793378-2825391 GCF_000247695.1 Heterocephalus glaber | reverse complement strand
CCCTGGTACCAAAAAAAAAAAAAAAGGTAAGTTGCTTAATTTCCATGTATTTGCATAGTGTTCAAAGTTTTTCTTGCTATTAATTTCTAGTTTTATTGCACTATGATCAGGAAAGATACTGGATCTTTCAATTTTTAAAAATTTGCTGAGATTAGTTTACGCCCTTTCATATGATCTTTCAGGAGCATGTTCCATGTGCTGAAGCAAAAACTGTGAATTCAGCAGCCATTGGATGGAAGACTCAGTAGATGATTGTTGATTTTCTGTTAGGATAAGCAGTCCAGCACTGAAAAACAGGGTATTACAGTCCCTGACATTATTGGTCACTGGTCTGTTTCTTCCTTAAGGTAGTCTCATGTTTGCTTTATATAGCTGCTATTCTGCTATGGGTCTGTACATTTAGAACTGTTACTTCCTTTTGCTGGATCCAACCCTATACCCTTATATGATGATCTTGTCCCTTTTTACCCCTTTACCTTAAAGTCTATTTTATTTGATACAGGTTTGGCTAGTTCTGCTTTCTTTTGGACTGCATTTGCACACACTATCTTATTCCATTTCTTCCCTTTTATTCTACATTTGTATTTAGAGGTGAAGTGGGATTCTTGTAGGCAACATAGCTTTTCTTTATCAATTCAGTTTTTCTATGCCTTTTAGAGAATTTAATCCATATAAATCAAGGTTATTACTGATATAAAAATTCTTATGATAGCCACTTTGTAACTTGTTCTTCAGCCCTGCTGTAGCTCCTTTCTCCCCCCTTACAGACTGCTTCTGTGGCTGAGTGATTAACTCCCATCCTGTGTTTTGATTATTACTTCTGCACTGTCTGCTACAGATTTGGGCTTGACGCTTACCATGAGGGTTATAGAAAACATCTTTTGATTATAAAAGTCTATTTTGAAATGGTAACAACTGAATATGATTGTAAAAATAAGTATAGACACAAGCAAAAAAGAATGAGAGAATACTCCACTTGTATTTTACATTCCTCCTTACACTTGTTTTTGATAGCACATTCTCTTTTGATACCGACATCCTCTTAACACAAAGTAGTTATTCTTTTTAATAATTTTGGTTTCTAGTCTTCTTACTGAAGACTGGCATATGTACCATGCTCATATTAAAACACCTTGAATTTCTTCGTGTAATTACTCTTAGCAGTGAGTTTTATATCTTCCCATGTTTTCTTCGTACTCATTAACATCTTTTTTCTCAGTTTGAATAACTTACATCAGCAATTCTTGTAGAGGATAAATTCTCTCATCTTTGTTTGTAAAGGTCAGCTTTGCTAGATGCAGTATTCTTGATTGGTAGCTTATTCCTTTAATACTGTGAGAATCTCATGCCATTCTCTCCTGGCCTATAAGGTATCTGCTGAGAAGTTGGCTGTCAGCCAAACTGAGACATGTGCATGTGCTATTTGTTTCTTTTAATCTTCATCTTTTACTTGCGAGACTTGACTATGTCTTGGGGCATATCTTTGTTGAATTAAATTTGACTATTCACCTCTGACTTTCTTGTACTTGGATATTTGTATCCTTTGGGTTGGGAAAACTTTCTGTCATTATTTCTTTGAGTAAGCTTTGGCATTCTCAATTTTTTCCTGAACCCCAATAACCTGAATATTTGCTCTTTTAAAACTGTTCCAAAATTTCAGTAAGCTTTCTTCATTCCTTTTCATTTTTTTTTCTCCTCTGGTTGAGTATTTTCAAATAGCCTATCTTCGAGCTCACAAATTCTTTCTTCTGCTTGATCTGTCCTGCTACTGATGTCTTCTAAATCAGCAGTTTTAAATTCTCTCATACTGATTTCTATCTGGTCAGTTTCTGGCACCTTAGAGTATTAAGTGAGGTCATGGTTTTCTCAATGCTCTTGATGTTTGTTGGCATCGAACATCTTGGCATTAAAGGATTAGGTTTTTAGTCCGATCTTTCAAATCTGGCTTTGTTTGTGCCTCGCTTTCCAGAAATTCTAAGCAGGATGTTTATTTTAGTGAACCTGTACTCACTGCCACTCCTTTCAGCACTGAACGGCAGTCAGGTCCAGATTTTCTGGGAGTCTGCTATTTGTATGTTGTCACTGATGCAGTATTAGAGGGTAGTCCAAGTTCAGTTGGTGTGCTGTTCAGAATGAACCAGGAGAGCTCCAAGAAAGTGAAGACTGTTCCCATAAACTTCTTCCTAGGGCTGGCATACATCCAGATGCCTCCTTAGTAATTAGGGTTTATGACCAGCTCTAGGTGGTATCAAAATGAAGGGACCAGCCCTAGGCTTCTGTCACGGCTGTAGCCACCTGTGCCCCAGCTTGCTAAGACCAGTACAATACTGAGAAGCGTAGGGCCCAGGCCCACACTATGGGTTATGTTACTGAGGTGCCTCTGTGGCCTAACACTGGTACCATCAGCATAGGCAATGCTAGCTGAAGGGAGGTCAGTGACTGGGGCTGCAAGCCTTCTCTGGACACTGGAGGTGTTCAGAAGCTTCATGTGTGGCAAGTCTGGGGCTGCGGCCTTTGGGTTCTGCCCAGTGTTAGGTTCAGGGCACAGTTTTGTCTACCACCCCATCCTGCCCCTGGCCAGTGAGGCCCGGTGCCCTTCTGTGCTGACTGGAGTTGAAGTGTTGTTGAAGAGGCTGATCACATGCAGGCCAGGCCTATGCTTGGTCATGCCTGAGTCTCTCAGTCTCAGGGGTGCATGGAAGCCCACGCCACAGTTCACCGTGATGCAGGCTGTCACGTGAGTTCACCCCACTGGCATGCCCGGTGCTGGGGCAGTCCTAGTGCTCTGCCTGCGAGCACTGACCTGCTGTGTTCCCTGGAGTTGGTGGTGGATACAATACCTTGGACACCGTGCTGATAGCACGCCGAGACACATTTAAGAGCTGCAGGGGCCTGCACTGTCTTGGAGGGTGTCCTGGGCCCTCTCCATGGGTGGAAATAATGCAGGGCAAATCTCAAGTCTATCCTCCCTGCACACAGGTCTCTGCCTGATGCCACACCTAGTCTGTGACCTCTGCGACCAGGTGACCTGTGCAGGGGCCTTCATTTCTAACAGATGCCATGTCTCACTGGGTTGGGGCTGGCACTGAGCTCCAGGACAAAGCTCTGTGCTAGCTTTCATGCCTCTAGTGAGTGGGGTCTTGCTCCTTGGTTGTGGGAGGAATGATGGAGCCTGTCAGCTGCCTGGCCTAGTTCAGATCCAATGGCTCCATCAGCAGGTATTGGCCTTGCAGTAGAGGTCATGGGCTTTGGTTTCACCACAGTGAGCTTGGTCCTAGGTTTCAAGTATAAGGCCTGAACTTAATCCATTCTCCTTCTCCCAAGCAGGAGGTTTATTTCAGGTCCTGCTTTTTTATTATGGGAAAAACTACTGTGTTCTATGAAAACTCAGAAAACATTTTTTTAAAAAAATGGAAGTGGCAGGATTCAGACTCAGAGGACTCAAGTGCTCACTGAATTAAGAGGATGGCCTGTCCAAGTCATACAGACTCATCTTTCAACCTTGGCTCAAACACAGGCAAATTAGATAAACTTTGGAACTTTCGATTCAGGGTTTTTTTTTTTTAGGTTCAAATCTAGGGCTGTAAGAAGTATAGAATGATTCCTCCCTCATGGAATTATTATGAAGAATAAAATGAGATGATATATATATATAGTATACCACAGTGCCTGGCATGTAAAGACTAATCCATAATTGGTACTATGATAGCTAAGACTTCTAAAGCTGTATATTACTAGGAACCTAGAAATATGTAACTTTCAATAGTATTTCTGTGGAAAGACAGTATTGCTATGTACTCTCATTGAAAACAGACATTTTTCGTTAGAACAATATGGCAATATAGATTAGGGTACCAGTAGCAGTATAGTGGTAGTAGTAAAGTACTAATAATTTAATATACATCAAAATAATATACACACCATAACTATAAAATGTTCTCACTGTCTTGAAATTAGAGTGGTCAGTCTTTAGATGGCTGTCAGATACTAGATATAATTACGTAAGAGTGTATTTTAGGACATAACTAATACTCAGATACTTCTCTACTATGATCAGTCAAGACAAATCATCAAGACTGATCTTCATTTAACATCCAAAGTGAATGCTACTATTAGCCCTGGACTGCTGAAACAAAGATTTTCGGACACTTAAAATGGCCTATACCAAAAAGTTTTAAAGTCATCATCTGACTGCATTTTTAGTAATCACATACAGTTTGCTCAGTTCATGCAGACATAAGGATAAGGAAATACATGTATTGGAAGGGAATGTTCATCTCCACTCCTAACCTTCGTGAGGAAACTTTCCTAAGCATGTTTCTGACTTTTCTTGTCCTTTTAGTCACTCTACCCTGGGAAGTAGAGAGACTTATGAGTACGTTTGGCAAGATGTAGCCTTGTCCTTCCTTCTTGAGAAAAAGGCCTGTACTCGTTCAAAACTGCTCAGCTCTAGGTATGTTCTCTGTGTACAGCTAGGTATTTTTGTTTTGTCTTGGTCTGTTTGGTTTTCATTTTAAGCTCTGGTCTTTGACCTGTCCTTTATTTAAAAAGTTGCATTTTTTGGCTTCTGCTTTTTTTGGTACTGGGGATTGAACTCGGGTCCTTGTGCCTGCGCAGCAGGTGGCAAAACCACTGAGCTAAATCCCCAGACCACCTCTGCTTTATTTTTAACCTGCTTAGAATACCAGATGGAGAGGGAGGGCATCTGATTGTTTCATGTATCTTCATACCTGAAAGGTGACATCATGTCTGACTTTTCTTAATCAAAGTGTTGAGCCTCTAGTAAACAAAAGTTCCAAATCCTACAAAGTCCATCTGACCAGCTTTCAGAGCCTATATTCTTCCCTTAGTAGAGTGGATTCTTGACTTACAAACTCAATTCCTCCTGAGGGCTGATTGTAATTGAAGTTGGTCAATGAAGGCTCAGGTTCCTCTCCACAGCCTTCAAAGTCTCTCTCCTGCACACAGGCAGATCTTGGTGTCCTTAGAGAGACACTGGCCCAGGGTTTCTCAGTGAGCCCCACCTGGGAGAGGATGCTGTCATGTTCCTTCCAGAACTCTTTAAGGGATAATCTGTATCTGAGACCATCTGAAAGCACAAGTGACTGGCACTTGGTCTTAAGTTAGAACTAAATGTTTGGTCATGACCCAAGTTGTTCCTGTGTCGGGCTGGTTATAACTCAAGGATCCACTGTACTTGTCTAACTATATCTGCAGTCAGAAGCGTCTGAAGCCCTTGACCACCTACGTTATCACATGAAAGTGCTACAGGCTGACTTTATACAGTGGAAAGGTTCAATCAGCTCATAGCTCTGGGGGCTGAGAGTCCTGTACACATAAGGGCCAGTCTGGTGAGCGCCCCATGGTGGACAGCAGCAATGCACAGGGCACATCTTGGGTCAGTTAGTGGGAAAGAGGGGGAGCTACAGTCCCCATGGAAGGCACACACACAGCGACCTAGGGACCTCCCAGGAGGCCAGGCCTCTCAAAGGCCCTACCTCTCAAGTCAGCCGAGACCAAGCTCCCGGGCCCAAACCTTGGCAAACAACACCCAAACCAGAGCAGATGGCATTTGGAGTTTTCTAAGCTCAGTACTGACCCTGGAAACGAAAATCTGAGGGGAAAAAGCTTGAATTAGGCCCACCTGTGCCCATGCTTACCTCGGCTGTGTGCTTTGCCACATTTCCCACAATGACGATGACCTTCCCCTTGAGGCTCTGGAGTGTCGTGGTGAAAGGGCCCTGGGCGAGCTCGCCTTCCGCAGTGAAGGCGGCACTGAATGGGATGTTGATGCTGCTGGAAATGTGACCCCGGGTAAAGCTGAGAAGACAGCTTAAGGAAAACTTTGGTTTTCTTTTTGGTGCAGATGTGAATGTGTCAGAAACAGAGGTAAGTGGCACCCAGAGGGTAAGACTAAACATCTCCATGCTCACACCTAGGTGGTGGAGAAAGGTACAAGACCACCCAGAGAGGCAAAGGTGCCCCTCCTCATTAAGTGAAGAATTAGGAAAGTAACCCTGATGCAGCAGAGTGACAGTAATCGCATGGGGACACAATGTTCATGCCTTCCAATACGTTACTCCCACTGGGATTACAGCCTTGAAAGTGACACTGGGCAGCGGGTAATCTCAGGTCTAGTTTGATACTGCAAGTCAAGCGGTTGCTAAATGGACTCTTAGAATGGTTACACGCCATGAGCACTAGCTGGACACACTTCTGTTGTTGGGTGATTTCTCAGGTGAACTTAGCTCACATTTCCATTACTTCTAATTTTATGCTCTGTGAAGGGGATGATGTTTTACTCCTTTTGTACATTAGAAGGATTGTGATAGTTTAATTGACTATTAGTTTTAATTTAGGAAGTCACACGTTCCCTGTGGCTTGAACTACTGGTGGCATGTGCCTGACTGTCCCACTGGGTGGCATGGGACAGTCCCATCAGGTGGTACAAACTGCCAGATGGAATAGTCATGCACATACCACTGGTAGTTCACAGCTGCCTGGCAGCAAGACATACGAATTATGGCCCCACTATGAACGTGCTACAGTCATCCATTTACTTAAAATATGTAGAACTATCACAAGATCTTATAGAAAAAAGTATGCTCCAATAAATAACTAAAAAGCACTGTTGGACCAGGAGTGGTGGCACATGCCTAAAATTCCAGCTACTTGAGAGGCTGAAGCAAGACTTTTGCAAGTTCGAGGCCAGCCTGGGCAACTCAGTGAGACCCTGTTGCAAAATAAAAAGGGTGAGGATGTATCTCAGTGGTAAAACATTTGTCTAGCACGTGCAAGGCCCTGGGTTCAATCTCCAGTACTGAAAACAAAACAAAAAAAGTCCAATCGAATGAATGAAAATAGAATCTTTAGAAATTAAAAAAAGATGATTACACAGAATCCAGAGAAAGACCTTCTAAAATATTACTCATTAATTAAATAACTTTAAATAAATATATGTATATGATGCTTTAAGAGATATACCAGTGTTGCTTTAGGGAGGACAGGGAAAGTTTTCATTGATTGACAGCCACAATAAATAAAGAAATTAATTGGGCAAAGGGATGGAATGGAAGTGCGATAGAATGGTGGAGGGAATAAAAGGTTAAGACAGAAATTTGGGGCTTACTGTAGGAAGGCACACGGCCATTAAAGAGAAACGAAGGCTGGCCAGGGCCAGTGGGATTCAGAGAGCAGCAGGAAATGGGGGCAGAGGCAGGGCCTGCAGGGCCCACATAGAGGATACTGGCCTTTACTCCAAGGGCCATGAAAGTCAGGAAGGGTTTCTAGCAGAAGACCAACATATGAAGTTTGCACTAGGGTAACACTACGGAGGAAGGCTAGACAGGGAGTGAATGTACGGGCAATCACAAGAGGTCGAGACGACATCTCTTCCCTTTAACCATGAAAGGGATGTTTATGTGTTCAGTAGATGTTTCCCCCCAAACTTTTACTTTATGCCTCTTACACAGAGTTTTAAAAGATCACGACACAAGCAATATTTCCCCCCAAAACTTCCCACTGCAAATGGGCAGAGAATTGTTTATTGAAGTGATAGTGTCTCAATTGCGCCCGTTTGTATACCTATCTTTCTACCTCTCTCCCTCCCTCTTCATATCTCATTAATGGAGAGAGGACATATTTCAGGTGCCCACTCTCAAGAGTGATAGTGGAGAACATGGGTGAGGCCCTGGGTTCTATTCCCAGCAGTGCAAAAAACAAAATAAAGAATGAGGGAGGAGACTGACCACATTTCTTACATTTAAAATTTTCTACTCAGCTGCTACTTCACTGGTTTTTCTTTAAAGAAATACATTTGGCATTAACAGTGAGAGAAACAACCATAGGTAAGTTATGAAAAATGAAAAGAGAAATATAGAATCAACATTATGATTTTTGAGGCTATTTTTAGTCTCCTAGAATGGGTAGAGATTTATAATCATGGGCAGATTACCTTGGACTTCGTCAGCATTAGTTTCTTAAACATTTATAATTATTCAATGTTGTCAGGAGCAGTTTTCATAAACAACAAAGACCTCATTCTATGGGTATACTCACCCTGGTTAAACTTCCTTCTTTAGTACTGTTATTCTCAGTGGAGACAGTATCTTAGAGCGAAAGCTGTGACACAGCCTAGGAACCTAACTCCTCATTACCTTAGGCTGCCAGTCTGCTTACCAAAGGGCATTATCAGCTGTGAGCTTCTTTCTCTTAGCGCTCACAGCAGCAGATGCCACCCAAGCCTATCCTGTCACATGCGGTGGCACACTTTATGTGCCCTGCTACCCACTTTGTTTAGAAGGTCCCCAGCCACTGCTTGTGGAAAGGGGAGCGGGGTGACCTGCAGGCATCAGATAACCCTGCCACGGCCATGGCTGACAGGACAGCAGGGAGAGGGACAGGCAGGTGGACAGTGATGTAAACTGGCCAATCGGCTCTCTCCCTTGAACATCCAAGGGCAAGATGCAGGATGTTAAGCACTCCAGTGTAAAATCAAGTCCCAGTGCCTCCGAAAGGAATCTGTCCAGTCACATTTTAGAAAATTAGAAGTCCCCTGCTCTGAAGAAAAACTTAATATCCATTTGGAAATAAACATCCAGTATACACTAACTGTACCTAAGAGTTATACATGAGCATCTGCATGATTTTGTGGATTCAGTATCATCTATTTATTATGTACCTTTGACAACAACTTCTTTCTAAACTTTTTAGTCACTAGAAATATGTCATAAATGTCTTCCTGCTCTAGAATTTTGTTGCTTTTTATGGTTTTTGCAAAAAACCCCACATATTAAATGTTAAGTTGCTTAACAGGAAGAAGTTATTTAGAACACAAAACTATTTCAAACCTCTTTTTGGTTACACTTTGGAAGAAACGAAAGCAATAGAGCAGTAAGCACAGTTCCCTATTCTTAGTTTAATCTAACCCAAAAGTCCTGGAAAACATTCATCCAAGAACAGTCTTTGTCATGAAACTTCCAGCATAAAAGACACCGAGTGAGCAAGAGTGGTGGTGGACAGGGCTCTGTGGCTGCCTCCCTGGCAAACAGCAGATGGGCCTGGGCACCTATCAGTACAGTTAGGCTGATTGGGCTCCTTGGCTTAATAAGGTGGACAATGAAGAAAATACTGGCCATTTATGATGGATCTTTCCTGGGTAGTTTTTTTTTTAACTTCCACTGCTTACAAAATAAATTTTCATGTGAGAAACATTGTAAGACAATTTGTAAATATCTTAAGGTGGTCGGATTATATTGTAAGGGTATGCAGTTGAATCAAATTTTTATCTTTTGAGTCATAATAAAATATTGTGCATATTAGGTACTCGAAAAAGGAGCAAAAACAAATGTTTGTATATGTTGTGCTTAGTTAGAATAGCGAAATAGACAATTTCTGACATTTGGTGACTGCATATGACCAACACTGACTGTGCTCACTCCTGAGCTAAGTCTGGCAAGGAGTGCAATGCCATGGAGAATGTGGTGGAAGAAGGTTTTTCTCCATGCTCCAAGGCAGGGATAGTGAACCTTTTAGAGACTGAGGGCCCAAACCGCAGCCCAAAACCCACTTATTTATTGCAAAGTGCTAACACTGAAATTAAACCTGTATATTCAAGTTTTAGTTTAGAAAAAACGCCTACATTAACATCTTTTGTCTTAAAAACAGATAACATGCATGCCATATGTTTGCCGACCTCTGTTCTAGGGACTCTGGTTTTATTTCATTGTCCTGCTGTGGAACACAAGCGTCTATAGATTTTTATACCAAGACAGCACTGCAGATAAACAGGCAGCAATCCGTGTTAGGATTATGACTGTCACTTCATTGCTTCCTTTATATTCAAGACAAAAATGGAAATTTGCTGCATTCACTGCTGCATTTTAAAAGCTACTGCTTGTCTGCATAAGCAGATATGGGGTCAGTGATACACTCAGAGGTTCTATATTTACCTGCATTCTAGTACCGAGTCTTACCCGACAGCAGGCACTGTGTAGAAAGTGAGAACTTAAGAACATATAGCTTCACAGTGCCCAGTTTCGAGATTACAAAGGAGACAGAGCCAAAGTACTTATGTGGTGGTTAGCCTCAATCATGTGCTTCTTGACAGTGTGATTCCAATGCCCACTATGATTTTCAGTTTGGTTTTGGCAAAAGTGGCAATGGAACCACTTCTAACCTCCCAGTGTTCAAAAGAAATTAGGAATTTTGATGACTCACTCAGAATTGAAAAGAAAACATAATTAAAAGTCAGCAGGAATTAAAATGAAATCTCTAATATGGAATAAAAATACTGCTTGAGGATCCCTACTTCAAAAATCTGAAATTCAAGATGTTTTGTGTGGGTTGGTTACTGGGCATTGAGCCCAGTGGCTGGCCTGAGCTTGGATTCCCCTCCTTCGCCTCCTGAGTGTTGGCACTGCCCGCGGGCATCACCATGGCCAGGCACTTTGGGTTTGCCCCCCGTTTTGTTCTTTTTAACAAAGCTGCAACTCAGCCTTGACTTGAAGCAAATGAGATTAACATTCCTTCAAAGTTATTTCTTTTTACAGATAATATCAGTTGGACTCTCATTTACATAACTAAGACCATGCTTAATATGAACTTCAGGAAATTTAATATTCAAATATTTGTAACTATTAAAAAAGTTTGGCTTGTGTATTACCTTTGAAACCACTAAAATTAATGACAAAATTTATACCACTACACAAGAAACACTTTCTATTGCCTCTTTATAATATGCAAGTATTGCTTGTTCCCAAATCCCCACAGTACTATACTGGAGAACAAGTGAGTTTGACTAAATCTCTACCTAAGCCTCCCAAGCCTTCTGCACCAGTTTACACTACTTCTAGGGTTCCTTCTCCTTCTAACGTTTTGAGATTATGTGTTTATTGTTAAGGGGGTGGAGTCTGTCTTCAAGTCCTTTGGGTCTCTTTCTATACTCCGAATGTCTCTGGCCTCCGTCAGGGTTGGGATAATTCTCTGACTGCTGGCATGCTAATCCTATTCTCCTTACTGACAAAACAAAAGAGAGTAAAATATGATCTCTTGCAGGTATTCATATGTTACCTGGGATGTTCACACACATGCCAACTGACTGAAGCCATAACTGCACACGTCAGTCGTGAGAAGGCTCTGGGGGCTGGCAAAGCGGTCCCTTAAATTCTCCAGTATAAATCAGCTTATTTTACCTAAGGATAAGATTGCTCCCCTGCCCCCTTTCACAGTAATCCTTTCAGTTATTTTACAAAGGTGAAAAAAGATAAATTCTGATTTTAGATATTTAATCTCCTAGAAGCACAATGTAGAAAGACAAAATTTTCATTTATATGAATATATATTTCCACCTATATAAAGAACCATGTTAGACAAACCTTTGATGACATAAACTAGAAGATAAAACAATACTGAGAAATAATGTTTATAATATTTTCCAAATTGCTAATTATTTTAAAAAGAGCTTACTTTCTTTGGAGAAACAAAAAGTATTATAGGTGTTGCCATACTGTATATTTAGACTACTTTTTGTGGCAAGGAAGAAATGAAATTTAAAAAATATACTAATATTAAATATTTAGTGACTTCTTAAACAGATTGGTATCACAATTCCTAGATTTAACTTTGGTAGAATTAAGACTTGCTGGACAAAGATACACTAAAAATATGATTTCAATAGGCTCTAATTTAGTAGTTTTAGGGAAAATCTAATAAAACCCAAATGGATGACATCTTATAAATTAAGGCACTATGGAAGGAAAGGACCTTTGTAACAGATTCCCCCCTCAAAGTATTATAATACTGCTTTTCAAAAATTGAAAGAATATTGCCTGCTTTTGCGGTCACATTTGTAGAAAGATGACCAAAGGTCGATTGATTCAGCGGGTGGAAATAGGTCCTCTTCACATGGGTCCTGAGGTAATAGCTGTGATTTAAAGGAATATGCACAGCATACAAATGAATGCATGGGGGAAATAATTCATGTCTCAGTCACGAATCTGCATTAAGTCATTCGTCTCAATCTTGTTCCTGCTTAGCAGCCTGTGCAGACTAAATGGGTCCCTGGAAAACAGCACAAAGTTAAGAAGCATGGGGCCCGCTCTACCAACAGCTGCTGATGTGGCCTTGGACAAGTTGCTTCATCGCTTAAGGCTTGGTTTCTTCATCAGTAAAAAAAGAACCTACATCATAGGACTAGCACTGTGCCATGCACTATGGTGTAAGAGGTCAGTGATGGTTATTAGAAGTCAATTCACTCACGTGTATGCATTCTACATGTCTCTTGTTCTAAAGCAACAGGTACCGCAAACATCACTGCTACTGTGTACCTCTGTGTCTTTCATAAAGAGTTGTAAGCCAGCAGGGTAGATCTCTAATTGTAGATTTTCAGGAAGTAGGGGTGCTGCTTGGTATTAGGGGAAGAAAGGGAGTGTTAATAGGTCTGAAATCACACTACAGAAATAACTTCTTCAGTAACTTGACTTCGTCTCCTACTTTGCTATCTCTTGGCTGAAAATCCCAAGCATGTTGGTATGTGAGGGCCTCTCACCTTGTTTTTTCTTCAGTTTAAAATGTTCCTCCCTCTATCATTTATAGCCAGCCTCTTCACATCATTTGGCTCTGTGGAAATACCACCTTTTCTCAAGGGTTTGAGTATTCTAGCGAAAACTTAACATTCTGTATTTTCTTTCCTTTTTTTTTTTTCACTTAAAACAGCACTTATTTCTACTTAAGATCATTTTAGATATTTTCCTCTCTCCAAGTAAAATGCAATCTCCATGAGTGCAGTGGGTTGTTGTTTTGTTCACCAGCAGCTCTCCCACATGTTGCCAACCATCCCCCGCTGTCATGGCTCAGAGGGTGTAGGAGAGACTGTGGGCTCCGGTGTCTGCCATCCTGCTCTTTTTCTTCTGTAATTATTTTCTGAGTACTTCTGGTTGTCAAGCCCGGGGCTGGGGGCACAAAGATCAAAAGGACACGAGTACTACCCTTGTCTGGCTTCTCTTACCCAGAGATTATGTTCTTGCTGATGAACTTTTTTTTTTTGCTTCCGTCATTCATCTGGCTATTACACATTGTCTTCACTATTCATTTATTTCTATATAAAATAGTTTAAGCTTTTATAGTCTTCATACTAAAACAACTTAGCAAATGAGAACCGTATTTTGTATATCCTTAGAAACTTATCCATAGCAACATAGAGAGTACTATTTCACTGGTTGCCATTAGTGATGACATCTAAAACAAAAAAGCATCACATCCTAACATTGGTTCTGAGCACAACCTTTATGAATACCTTTGACTGTGCACGTACATTTTTCTTGTCTTTAATTTCTTGTAAATAGGATGTAAGATGAATAGACCTAGAAGGAAATGCTATCTTCTAATGTAATCAAGTGGTATACACTGTAGAAGATCTCAAAAAGCTAAGGGATTTCCAGCCTTGAAAGGCCATCCTTAGGTAGGTGACAAAGAGGATCTTCAAAGCCACAAGTCTCCATTTTTCGCAGTATTCAAGATACTATGGTAATAGAGACTTGATGCCCTCTAACTCTGGGAAAAGAGCTTAACTTGTGGTTTCTCCCAAAGCACTGCAAATTGTGTGCCGACATCTGGTGCAAGATGTATGTTGTACACAGGCGGTGATGAATACAAACATGGTGAGGTATGAGGACATGAAAAGAAAATAGGGTCTGAGGATAAAGAATGCCTTAGTTTTAAAGCAGGTTTTCAAAAATGACTTAAAAATTGCACAAGGTGAGCCCTTTAGTAGGGTCAAAAAATACAGGCAGTTTCTTTTTCCTGTCTTTCCTGCCTTGGACTAACTCAGAAATACTGAATCTCCCTCTTCAGCCTGAAACTACAGACAGTAAAACATCCAACCCAAGTTGCCAGCTTCAGGTTAGACCAGGTACCGTGTGGTGACAGAGATGCTCCTACTTTAGATGACTTGTCCATATCTATCACAGACCAATGTTTAGGCGAGCTGCTCTGCTTCCTGTTCTTCTGCAGAAAATAATGGAGCATATCAATGAAATTAGAGCAGAAGGTCTGGAAAATCTTAGATGGAGTGCTACCTTCATGATGTGCATATTTTACTTTTTTTTTTTGGTCCCAGGGGTCGAACTCAGGACCTTGCGCTTGCGAGGCAGGTGGTGGCACCACTGAGCTAAATCCCCAGCCCTATTGTGCATATTTTAAAAATTCAAATTATTTGAAGGGAAATATCAGAGGAGTAGCATCTTAAACTATTTCCATTACTTTAGTAAAAGTCTTTAAAGTTAAAATAGTGCACTATAATGCTATACTTTTCTGTTTCTGAGATAATGACGACTAAAGGCACAAGCAAGAGACAAAGTAAAAAATTATCATTAAAAGAATTTCAAAACCTTGAAGTATGAGATCAGGGGAACTTCTAGAGTAGGGGTCTCTGGCTGGCACCTGGAATTTCATGCCTCTTTTGGGAATCTATTTATTGCCTAGGAAGCTTCCAGTGTTCCCAAAGCCCTAACAATAAGGGACATGACACTGAACTCTCCAAAGTCAGGAGTTTCAAAGTTAAGGAAAGCAGAAACCAAACTTTCACAAAAAGACTGGGATGTATCATTTGAAATTGTGAGCTTTCAAATCATATTGTGATTAACTTAAGATTTTGGGGATTGCCTAAGCAGTTCAGTAAATGTATGGTTTGAATTTCAACTCAAAAACCAAGATTGAAAAATACGCACTTGGAAACTTATACTTAGTAAATGCAATCAATATTAACTTATGAAGAAAATTAAACATGAAATTCTTCATTTATATTTTATATATTGAGTTTTTTGGTTTTTTTTTGGTACTGGGGATCAAACTCGGGTCCTTGCGCTTGCGCAGCAGGCAGCAAAACCACTGAGCTAAATCCTTGGCCCTATATATTGAGTTTTAAAGAAAGACTTCAGTATAAAAAGGAGTTGCTCATTAACTAGGACTAGAGGTCCCATTTGACCCAGCTATTCCCCTACTGGGTATCTTCCCCAAGGAATTAAAAGAATCATACCACAGCAATATATGTGCACCTATGTTTATAGTGGCACAATTTGTAACAGCTAAGGTTTGGAAACAGCCCAAGTGCCCATCAACTGGAAACTGGATAAAGAAGATATGGTTTTTTTATAAAATGGAGTACTACTCAGCCATAAAGAATGAGAAACTAGAGTCATTTATGGCTAAATGGATGCATATTGAGGTAATACTCTTAAGTGAAATAAATAGGACACACATGTGTAAATACCAAATAGTATCTCAAGTGTGAGAAACTGAAAGTGTAAATAAGGAAGAAAATGAGTAAAACGAATAATTGATAATTTGAAATAGGAAAAGGTCCAAAGGTAGAGGGGTGGTGGGAGGGGAAGGGGAAAGCGAAGAAAGGAAAGGAAAAATTATAAAAAAAAAAAAAAAAGGAAACAAAGTCTATGTAAATAGGGAAGGGTGGTAGGGGTGAAGGGCGCATAGGTAATGGGGAAAAAAATAAGAACCAAGATACATCATGTTCAGGTACAAGCACCTAATGATAAATGTAAATGAATTGTATACCTATAATGTACCAATAAAGTTTAAAAAAAAAATGTGGAATCTGGGGCCGGGGATTTAGCTCAGTGGTTTTGCTGCCTGCTGTGCAAGTGCAAGGACCTGAGTTCGATCCCTGGTACCCCCCCCCAAAAAAGTATGGAATCATTTACCTATATTCTAGAGAATAATCAAGGCATTCATTCTACACGAGAATCTGACAGAAGGTTAAAACAGACGAAAACCTGAAATATTACTGGAACTGTTTATAATTTAATGCTAAACAAAATCACTATAAGTTATTGTTTATAGTAAAATCTTAGTGAAAAATACTTCATAGCCTGTGAAAATACATGTTCTTTATAAGCCAATGGTCTGAAAATTATAGTAAATGTAAGTTCAATACTGAGAATGGTAAACGTTTTGTCGAGGCTGTGAGGTACACCATGTATACACTTACTGTTTTTCTTTGTTGTTGAATGATGGATTCACATGCCTTTTGAGAACAGCAACCTGAATCACAGAAACACAAGCCACGCAAACATCACCGTATTCTGCTGTTGTTTGTCTGTTTGTTTTTTGGTACCGGAGATCAAACTTGGGTCTTTGCCCTTGCGAGGCAGGTGGCGGAACCACTGAGCTAAATCCCCAGTCCTTTCACTGTTGTTTGAAACAGCTTTAGGACTCTGTATACAGTGTTACCTTATGAAACCTCATGTAAGACCTTTCTAGCATCCAGTTTGAGAGTCACTGAGTTATTTGAATTCAGAGGGAGCCCAGAAATGTTCACTGTTTTTGCCACAGCCCCCTTGGATGAAAAGGAAGAAATATGAGGAAGGCAGCACTGTGCTTCGAAGCCACACATGCAAAGGATACTCTTCACTGCTCCGGGTGTCAACAACCAGCAGCTTCGGTTTACTGGACTTCGTCTTCCTGGTGGGTGTTCTGAAGTGGCCGGTCACAGTCAGCTCACATAGGTCAATCAGGTCTTCTGCTGAAATCCGGGGTGACACTTCTGACTTTAGGTCATTTAGTGGGATGGATTCTCTTGACTGAAAGAAAAAGTACACAGAACAAAAATACTAAGACTAGTATGGAGACCAACCATAACCAGTGCAAAGTACCTCTGACTCCTGATATCAACTAACACAGCACATGGAACAGGGGAAACTATCTCATTGTATCACTCTACTGTGTAACTGCTCCTTAGTACTGAGGTTTCCTTCCTCATTACAATATAAGAAAGCATCATCATCATCATCATTCTTTGCTTCACTGCAAGCTCCTAGATCAAGTGTATAGAAAGAGATGAGGCAAGTTTTTCCCTAGGAGAGATACGGTGTATCTTTCAAAAACAGATCCTTTAAGCACATTTCACTTTTCCGCAAGTATAATGACTGTTATGAATTACAGTAATTATAACTTTGTTTATATGAGAAATTGCATTGTAACTCACACACATACTAATTAAAGAAACTGGTTCATATAGATATAGTAGGCTTTTAGAATAAAATTTATATATAAATGGTTGAGTGAAAATTAGATCCTCAAAGATGAAGACCAACCCAATATCTTCTTAGGTAGGAAGCCAAATTGACAAGATATCTTAATTGTGAAGGAGGTAAAAGCAGAATGCTGTCTGCAGAACAGCACATTGGTCTGTGTGTGTGCTATATGGAATAGGACTGATTTGGACAAAGCAACATTGACACTTTTTCTGTTACTTATTTAACAGAACGATTTCCTTATACACATTAATAGGTAGCCCAATACAACCCAATTCAATGTAAATTTAATTTCATCACTCTTGAAGACTTATGTGACATATCTTGAGAATTTAAGAACATTTTAAATTCACTTATTGAAAATATAGGGATTCAGGGGCCGGGGATTTAGCTCAGTGGTTCCACCACCTGCCTCGCAAGCACAAGGTCCCGAGTTCGATCCCTAGTACCAAAAAAAAAAAAAAAAATGGAGTCATAGGAAAATTTATTTTCATGCTCAACAAAGTGAGCAAAATTGAGGCTATTTCATTTTTCTCAGTTTCATTTTGGAATTCCACACTTAGAAATTCCAACAGTATTACTAGGCAGAAGCAAATCAATCATAGCAAATGTTTATCAGACAAACTTATTTTGAAAAAAAAAACTGTTTCCAATCGGAGTCTGATGTCAACTGCTCCCCTGGGTTTCTCTCTGTGCCCTAAACTCTTCAGGGGTAAAGCACTTGTTCTCTCAGGTCATCAACTTTGATGTAGAAAGGGAAATCACTAAGATTTTAATAAAAAGCAGGTATTAGGAATTTTAATTTTTTAATATTAGGAATTAAAGCTACTTAAACATGCTGAAATGAAAAGTGCTACAGAAAGATTAAAGAGATGTAGTCAGCAAACCATAAAGTCAGTGCTTCTGTCTCCATTTCCATTAGACTGCAGTCTTTACAGGTATTTTTCCCAGGCTTCACATGAAGTCCTATATTTAATGTGATGAAGTTTTGACTGGCCTAGGTTTGCTCTTAGTCACTTAGTGATGAACAGCATTTCACACTGTTTCATCTGAGTGAAAGGAATGCACTGTCTGATAAGAGGATTTTACTCAAGTATTCACTAGAATTGATTAAAGAATGACCTTGGCATTGATTCCAATCAAGCGCATCGATGGAAGGAGGTTTCAAGGAAAGTACATTGCTACACGAAATCATACAGACAGGAGAGGGGTCACTGACAAACTCACAACCGTCTGAACTTCTGTAGCATGTATGGATAAAAAATTTTAATCTGACTTATACAAGTTTCCCTACAAACTAATTTGTGGAAATTAAAAAAGCTACATAAGAAAATAATTATATTAATATACATAGTACTGATTTTATTAGATAAGTGGTCTTATTTTTCCTTGTAAAATTGCATTTCAAGGTACATAAACAGTCTTTGTGTACAGAACTTGTCTTACTTAGTATAGGAGACATCATTTTCCTGTGTCACCAGAGTGTCAAATTCAGACTTGTTTATGAACAATGGATAAAAATTTACAATAACTATAGAACAGCCCTAGAAATGTCTGAATCTGCCTGACCTATATTTTTAAAGAATCACATTCTGTTGCCAGCCCAGAGTCAGAATTTATTTAGCAGTGTTACTGACCACAATCATCCTTTAGTAGTAGGGGCCCTCTGAGGTGCAGTCTGGATGTATCAGTCACGATCTCAACCAGGTGAGCTGCCTGAGTATGCTGCTCTGACCCAAACATACTGGGAAGGGGTTTGATTCTGTCTCGAGGAGGGATGCTGAGAAAAGCCTCCCATTTAAAACTTCTCCACTGTCTGTTTTTTTCAATATAGCCTAGTGTGGATGAAGCAAGCATTTTAGTCAGGATCTTATTTTCCTTTGAAATAATTTTCACAAGTTCAGTTCATAAATATCCAGTTAGAGGTTCTCAGGTTTGTGGCCCCTGCTCTACAAATCACTGGCACTGATTTCTTTTAATATACCATGATCCCCCTGAAAGCAGGGGTTGGACTTGTTCATACCCATTTCCCAGCAGAAGGCCTGGAGCTTAGTAGCCACTTAGTAAAATAGGATGAATTAATGAAAGAGGAAAAGAAGAAAGGGAGATATAAAAGAGCCAGCACAGGGACTCATGTAAGGGACAAATATATATGAATAAAGGCCAGTGATAAATGCCTATGTGATGGTTCTTAAGTTTTACACATGGATGATTAGGAAAAAAGTAATGGTTACAGATGGCAGATAAGGGGAGGCTCAGTTCAGATTTAGATATGTGAAACTGAGATGGCACTGGGTCTACCGTGTTGAAGTGTCAAGAGTACAGTTAGAGACAGAAACTGGCATTTGCAAGAAGTCATAGCTTCAAAGATCATATCTTTGAAATCATCAGCACACAAACTGCAGTTCAATTCATGAGATAAAAATTTTAAAGAAAAATATGGCAAAGAAATCTTAATTTTGGCAGGCGCATCTATACATTGCTCAGAAAATCTTAAATTATATAAAACATTAAGGCTTGGGCAAAAATGGAGTTAAGATTTTTAGGATGGTATTCTTATTTTTTCACATGTCAATAGTAGGTAGATTCTGCTGTCTTTGTACTAGATACTTCAAGCTCATCTATGAGGAAATATAGTTCATCAAATGGCAGAAACAAACCTTAACTATTATTCTCAAATTTTAACAAAGAAAATCTACCTTTAAAAACTCCATCAACTTACTAAGGTATTTTTATTCATATGTTTAAAACAATACATTAGCTCAGCAGCACTTTGGACTTTTCATTTCTTCCTCTTATTTTTAAAGGACTAGGAAGAGGTTACTATTTCCAAGATTTAGAAATATAGCATTTGAAATTACCGTCATGCTCTAAAAGCTGTGTAATGTGGTTCTCACACCAGAGAATATTTTGTCTTTAAATAGAAGCGATAATATATATATGAATATAAAATACAAAGAAGAGCAGAGACAGAATTTTTTTGCATTGATAGGGGATATTTTATGCTAAAATTTTCACAGACGTGCTTGGAAAAAGTGTGTAAGCTAAATTTCTATAAAGAGAATAATTTTCCTTTTGATACACAGTATCAGTTTAGAGAGATTTCATCCCCCTGGGTCTCAATTTTCTCATGTATAAAATGAACGAGCAGGAGTAGCTGATATTTATATTTCTCTAACTCTAGAATCCTCTGGCATTATTTCTGATTCCCAACTAGTAGTAGGTCCTGAACTCTTGTTTTCCTCTAGGCCAGAACATTTCATGACCCCACTGTAGTTTCAAGAGATTCCCAAGTGAGGCTCAGTGAAGCCTTGTTCGTGAGCATGGCGTGCCTACGTGGACCAGTAAGCTGCTTCAGAATGTCACAGACAAGTAGCCGGGCATATTTTGTATTCTGTAGTTGAAACTGGTCTAGC
Source organism: Heterocephalus glaber (assembly GCF_000247695.1). Next base: position 2,804,927 of record NW_004624830.1, on the reverse strand, counting down.
GGGGAGGGAAGGGATGGAGGTCACGGTAGGTGGGGAAGTCTGGAGTCAGTGATCTGTGAGGGTGGCAGTGGGGGGCCGGTGGTGTGGTGCCTCCTGGTCACTTGTGTAGAAGTTTCTATAAGCTTCTGAAAACGATCTTCAAAATAAAACCAACCCAATTCATAATTCATTTCCTGGGATGAAACAACAATATGAAAAAGTTAATGAAGGACTGTGGCTGCCTGTGCCACAGTCTGAGTGTCACCTGTGCTTGCCCTGGGGAGCTGAGCACAATCCTCTCCACGTCCTGCACCACTAAGGCTACAGTAGCCGCTGCCACAAGACCTTGTACTATCAGGGTCCAGCTCTGTGGAGCCCAAGGACATACAGGCTTGGGAGCATTTGTCTACTGTAGCGCTGTGTAACAATGCTCAGGTCAAAGAGGAGGACGGCACACAAACTGCTCTGGAATTCCCCAGTAATTGAACTCAGCACCGGCCAACTGACATTCTACAGCCTGTATGTGCAGCTCAGATATGTAAAGTAAATGTTTCTGGGCCTACAGGGAGAGATGGGCCCTCATACAATGATTCTGGGACTTTAGCAGCCCAATCTCCTGGATACACAGCTCGTCCAGACATAAATCGACAGACACATTTGAGTTGGATCACATCGTGGAGCAAACGAGCCCAACAGGTATTTATAGAACGTTCCACCTAACAGCCACCGGGTACACGTTCCTTCAGAATGGGTTATGCCATTAGGCCACAAATCAAGTCTCAATACATTTAAAAAAATGAAATCCTATCATGCAGTGCCTCAAACCACAACAGAGTAATACTACAAATCAACAAGAAAAGGAATGGAAAAAGCGTGTGTGTGTGTGTGTGTGTGTGTGTATGGAAACTGAATAAGATGCGCCTAAAGGACCAGTGGGTAATTGAGCAAATTAACAGTGTAATAAAAATTGTAGAAGCAAATACAAATTACAGTGCAGTGTATCCATATCTGTGGGATATAGCAAAAGCATAGTCAGAGGGATATTTATAGCAATAAATGAATATATCAAAAATAGAAAGATCTCAAACAACCTAGCAATGTACCTCAAGGATTTAGAAAAGCATGAACAAACCAAACTCCAAATTAGTAGAAGGAAAAATATAACATAGGTCAAAAAGATCATTCACTACGGCAAAGGGTGTTTCATCCCAGGGATGCAAATGAATAAGCATTACATAGCACATTACGAGAGTGAAGGACAAAAATGGTTTGATCATCTCAGTTACAGAAAAAGCTTCAGTAAAGAGGCATTCCTTAATGATGCAAACCGTCTCAACAATAGGTATAGAAAGAACGTACCTTGAAATACAGTACAAAGGCTAGATGTGAAAACCCACAGCCACTATCAGACTAGGAAAAACTTGAAAGCATTTCCTTTGATACCTGGAATAAGACATTCCACTACTCTTATTTAATATAGTACAGACTGGAAGTCTTACCAAGAGCAATTAGGCAAGACAAAGAAATAATGGGCATCCAAATTGGAAAAGAAGTTAGATTATTCATGTCTGCTAATAACATGATTTTATACATACCCCCATATACTTCATCAAAAAGCTACTGAACTGATACAGTCAAGATAAAAAAATCAGTATACAATAGAATTTTATATACTGATAATAAACTTGTTGAAAAAGAAATCAAGAAAGCAATCCCATTCACAATATCTACAAAGAAAATAAAATATTTAGGAATAAATCTTCTGAAGTTGGGCAAAGATCTCTATAGTAAAAACAATAAAACAATGATGAAAGAAATTTGAGGTTATAATCTCAAAATCTAAAAATAGATTGTTTATAATTTGGGAGAATTAATGTTGTTAAAATGACCAAACTATGGTAGGCAACACATTCAATGTAATTCCCATCAAAATACCAATGATCCCCCTTCACAGAAATAGAAAAATTCTAACATTCATATGGAACCACAAAAGGCCAGAATAATCAAATCCTCAGCAACAAGAAAAACAAGAACAAAAGAAAGATGGAGGCATCACAGTGTACCTGACTTCAAAACATATTACAAAGCTATAGTAATTAAAACAGCATGATGCTAGCATAAAAATCATGGACCCATGAAATAGAGAACCCAGGACTTAATTTATACTCATACAGCCAGCTAATTTTTGACAAAAGCTCTAAGAACATACAGTGGAGGGATGATAGTCTCTTCAGAAGGTGCTGATAAAATTGGAATACATATATACATGTAAGAATTAAACTAGACCCTTTTATTTCACCACACACAAAAATCAACTTAAAATGGATCAAATACTAACCCTAAGTCTTATATCTTCAACTATGAAATTACTACAAGAAAACAGGGGAAACACTTCAAGACACTGATGCAAGCAATGATGTTTTTATGTACAACTCCAAAAGTACAGTCAACAAAAGTAAAAATAGACAAATGAGATTTATGAAATTAAGAAGTATCTGAACAGCAAAGGAAAAAGAATTAAGAGGCAATCTACAGCACAGGAGAAAATATTTGCACACTCCAAAAAGGGATTAGTATCTGGAATATATAAAGAACTAAAAAAGCTGAACACCAATAAGACAAATATAAAAAATTAAAATGGGCTAAAGAGCTAAATAGAGACTTCTCAAAAGAAGACATACAAATTGTGAAGTATATGAAAAAATGCTCCATTTCACTAATCGCTAGAGAAATGAAAATCAAAATCATAATGAGATATCTTCTCACCCCAGTTCACGTAGTTATCATCTCTAAAATACAAAAAATAAATTCTGGCAAGGATGCAAAGTAACTTGTATAGACAGTGGGAATGTAAATTAGTACATCTTATGGGAAACAGTAACAAGATCCCTCAAACAGAAGTACCAACTATGATGCAGCAATTTCACTGTTGGGTACACATCCAAGGGACATGCTGTCATTACACCACAGAGAAACCTGTACACACACACTTACTGCAAGACTACTCATGATAGCTAAACAAGGAATCACCCCAGATGTCCACCAGTGGATGACTGGTAAAGGAGAAGAGTGTATATACAATAGTGCTACGTTTTTCAGCTACAAAGAATGAAATCCTGTCATTTGTAGAAGCATGTATGGAACTGGAAGTCACTATGTTAAGTGAAATAAGGCAGACACAGGAAAGGCAAGTACCATGTGTTCTCCTTTTTGGATACCAGTAAGTCAGTGTTATCAAAGAACAGAATGAAATATGGTCAATGCAGGGACTAGGATGGGAGGAGGAGAGGGGTGACAGAAGTCCTAAAAGGGGCACCAATCACTCAGAAAGGAAGAATTAGTCCTGTTTTTTCTATAGCATAGTAAGGTAACTTTTACTTAATCTATGACAGTGATGATGAATCTTTTAGAGCTTTCAGTGATACCACCAGCCCACCGTGGCACACGTGCCATGGGTTCCCACCACAGATCTAGGATATATTTCAAACTGACTAGAAGACTAAGAGTAGACTACAAGAGTAAGACTGACGTGAAGAGTAAGAAATTCCTAGCACATACAAATGATTAATATTTGAACAGACGGAAATGCTTACTACCATGCTTTGATTCTTATACACTGTATATATGTACTAAATGACTACAATGTTCAAATAAACATGTACAAATATGTCTCAAAAACTAATAAACTGCTTTATGTACAAAGGTCTGTCAAATATAATAGCTATAGTTGATTAAAATTAAGTGTGCAACAGATGAATTAAAAAATATACATTCAATTTTAAAAGTGTCAAAAAAATTTATATCCTTCTTTTGGCTTAATATAGCTTAATGTGCAAAAAAAGCCAAAGACAAGGAAAAACATTTGATAAAAGTAGTTATGGACAGTATTTTTTGTGGTGAAGTCTTTTAAATACTATCTATAGAATATCTATAAAATGTGCAAATATAACTGAACATGTATATCCTATTGTTTTATTCTTTGGCATTTTTTGCTTCATTGTCAGAGATACTTCATTTTTAGAAATAAAACAGCTATTCTATTATAAAACCAGATGATAAATTTATTGGTTAAAACACAGGCTACTTTAAATGAAATAGTGATAATGCTACAAATTATAAGAATACTTCAATCAAGAATTGACCGACACCTGGAAATGGTTACATAGTGTGCTCGTGGTAGGGCTGTACCTACATGACTGTCCCATCTGGCAGCCTGTACCATCCGAGGGGACAGCCACGCGTAATCAGCTGGAATGTGATAAAGTTCATACCAGCCTCTCAAGAAAACAATTTAAAATTAATTATTGTTGTTACTTGAAACAATGATTACCTTTCCAAATAATCAAGGTATTAAGAATATTGGGTATTTTAATCGTAACTGAAATTCTTTAACTTTGGCTGATAAAATTTTCAAAAAAGTTCCATTATTCTTCAAGTCGAATAATTTCTTATTCTCTCTCCAAATTACAAAATTTCCCATTCTATGAATTTCTGCAATATTTCACCCCAAAGGTAGGCAAAGAGACTTTAAACACTGCCCAGCAGTTTTGGATAGGACTCCTTCTAGGATATACAGAGGTCAGGACAGAGCCTAATTAGATTTAGAGCTGGTTTCAAATGCTGAAACAATGAAATAACGAATTTTAGTAATCAATCTTCATGACTTATCATTATTTCTTACTGATTATTAGAATAGCATGTTGGTAAGATACATAAGAAATGTAATGATATTTTCATAACATAATTTATCTCTGGAACCCTAAACAGCAAAAACATTAAACACTATCATTGAATCTAAGATAAAGATGTCTACCATTATTACTTAATATTGCCCCGAAGAAAAAGATGAAGACATTAATAACAAAAATATAAGATGTATAAAATTGAAAAAGTGAGAAGTTACTGTAAAAATGAAATATAACTGGAGAATATGAATCAACTGAAAAACTATTACCAATGCGAGAACAGTAATGTGGCTGATAAGCAATGATTTAACAGTGGCGACTTAGAGTATTTGGAGTGCACCAGCAATGTCCTACATATATTGTCTCATCCTGTCCTCTCAGTAATCCTGCGCAGTGTGTGACTGTAGCCCTAGTCTACAGAGAAGGAAACAGGCACAGCAGCCACGTGACCTGCTGCAGTTTGTATATACAGCTGGTGTGCCAGGGCTAGGTCCAAGGTCTAAACCTCCACAGTTTTAATTACCACACCAAACTGCACAATCACAGTATTTCTATGTATCAAAAATAACGTGCTAGAAAATGTAATGAAGTAGAACATCTCAATTAAGAATATCAAAAGGTTAAAATATCTAGTGCAATACCAACAAGAATGAGGCAAAAAGAACTTTAAAATGCCACAGAAGAACTTAAAAAAAGAAGACATACGTACTTTGTTCTGGGGGGGAAAACCTCAGTATTGTGCGTCAATTCTGTTTACTTTTGTATAAATTTAATTCAATCACAATAGATACCAAAATTATTTTCTTTTAGAGATTAAGAAAAAAGATAAGCCAATTCTGTAATTTATATGACAATGCAATGTCAAATGTGTAGTGTAAACATAGTTTTAACAACCTCTTGGTACTGAAAAGACAAAAACATGAATGTCATTGAAAAAGACATAAAAATAACAAATACACACGGGAATCTAGTTTACTATAAAGGAATATTTAAACCCATGAGAACTATTTATTTTTTCCTAGAAAATAAAAAATATAAAGTTGGAAATACATTAAGTGAAATCTGTCACGAGTCTACCTGGCCATACTCTTGCTAAAGTGCTTGTTTTGATTAATTTTTGAAGGAATTCTGAACAATAATGTGTAAATCAGATGTGTTTGGAATCGCTTAAGTGTTGGGAAACGTACTCATTTTGGTTTGGGAGAACAAAGAAACCGCCTTTAGCAGTAAGTATCCAGTAGACATGAGAATGATGCCAATAAAAGCTGCCTCTTGTTCATTACGGACCTTGTTTGTTAGATTGTGGTAGTATCTGTGTACATCAGGCTAACAAAATTGCAAATAAATTTTTAAAATTTTAATTTTAAAATGTACTAGGTTTGTACATAAAATTCTTGAATTTCAGAGCATGGCTTGTTTTTGCATACTTTATAGGACATGTTGAGAAGGGCTGAATAAACAGGACGTTTATACATTGAAATTTGAAAATCATTAGACTTGGTGAATTCTGAGTATAATAACTGTCTGTTGCGGCTCGCCTTTCTGTAGAATGGCGCCAGATTCCATTTCTCTTTAAATGCCAAGGGATGTTAGTGGTATATGAAATGATGTGCCTGAACTTTCAGGCTGCAGAAGAAAGGTCTGGGAAAGGCCCCAGATATTCATTAGCCAACTGAGCTACACTCTCTGCCTGTCACTCTTCACGAAGCAAATGTATTCTGTGGACTTACTGGGGGAAAACACTGCTACAGGAGCCGCGTCAAATCAATACCGAATTAAATCAGGCTGCAAAAGAATAAAAACTGTCACCAGCATCACCTTCCTAGCAACTGCGATGTGGAAATGCTAATCCTGTGTCAAAGCACAGCCCTGCTGTCTGCGGGGAGGTGTACCACTGTCCAGATCAGTTTGGCTGACAGTCCGGGCGGGCCAGTCCCGAGGAGGGTTACGTACCCCACACCGTGACAATTGTTATTTTCACCAAAGTGACGATAATTCAGATTTCTTTCTCCTGTGTTGACATCAAGAACTCCATCCTAATTTCCTCTCCATCAAAATTTCTACCTGCCGCCCGCCCACCATCTTCATCAACACAGGGTGCCCTGGAAGCCCATCAGCTCTCATCTGACTGGGCATGCGCCTCTTGCTTCCTCACTTGCTGCGCCTGCGGGGCACGACTACGACGCCATTCCGAGGACGCATGCGCACAGTGAAATCGCAACAGTGATGCTTACTAATTTGATGATTTAGGATGCAAAGACTCAGATTCCTATAATTCAGAGGAAGAAAATATCTTTAAAAGGTCAAGAGCAAATGTTTAAAAATATAGTGAAAAATACCATGTAAACTGCTGCAGTGAAATAACAATTAGATTTTTCAGGGGTACTGGGGATTAAACCAGGGTTTTCACTCTGACCTACAGCCTCAGCCCTTCTCATTCTTTATTCGGAGACAAGGTGTCACTAAGTCACTAAGCTGCCCAGGCTGGGTTTGAATTTGCGATCTTCCTTCCTCAGGCTCCCAGAGTGCTGGCAGTAGAGGCGTGCTCTACCATGCCTGGCTAACAATTATAATTTGAAAGTGAGAAATATATGAAAGTTCACTGAGAAAAAGCGATGATAAAAATATGCATTATTTATAATTTCTTGACCTGGAAATAAAAAATTATCTTGAAGCTATTTTGTTACATTTATTTATACTGCCCCATTCCACAAAGAATTTGAGATGACTTTTAGTTCAGATTACAATCTAATACATGTCTTTATTTATTTTTATTTTAGATTTATTTTGGTATATTGTTATATGCATAATGCATTTTAAAAATCCTTTGCTGATAACATTTCCATCCACAAATACAGTTTTCTACTGCGTTGAATTAAATTATACCCCAAATTTGGAGCTGATAAACTGTGGGAACGGAAGTTTACATAAAATAATAAAAATCTTGCTAACTCTAGAGGTGAGGAGCTGTGTTTTAAATAATTGATTCTGGAGAACGAACAGCACAGCTGTAATGGGATGGCCACGCACTGCTGACGCTTCCCCTACGTCTGGACTGAGGATAGGTTCCGACCACCTTTCCTCACACTGCTATGAGGACAGTCAAGTGTGCAGCATACAGTAGGTGCTCAATAAATGCTTGCTGAAAAAGTGAAACAGTAAAAGTTCACTTAGTGATGGGGCAAAACCAAAGTAAAAGGTCAAAATCAGAAAGAATGGCAGTTGCTGGGGGATGAGTACAGGCAGGTATTTAATGGATGGGTGTACATTGTGAATTTATTTAATGCTGCTATAATGTGTATTTAGAAATGGTGTCTACGGACATACCACTCTGAATGCGCCCAATCTTGTCTGATCTCGGAAGCTAAGCAGGGTCGGGCCTGGTTAGTACTTGGATGGGAGAAATGGTTAAGATGGTAAATTTCACGTCGTGTATTTACCACAAAAATTTTAACAAATATTCTGCAAATATTCATAGTTACATATAGACTGAACTTACAAAGGATTGTACATATTCAGAGACTATCTATGTAAACTACATCAGAACAACAGGCATCAGACTGTCATGTGGAAAACCTAAACATTCAAAGGCCCAGGCACTTTCCTTAAGCAGAGAGGGTCAGGAGAGAAAGCAAGACATAGCAGGAAGTAGGTGAGAGTATCTGACCTAGTCTGAAAATTATGAGGTGGTGTAAACTGAGGAGACTGCTTAAGTCAGCCACCCGCACTTGAGGTGAACAAAGGAAAACAACTGTGTTTTTAACACAATGCCATTTCTGCACCATGTGATAGTTGGTAGCTTGTAAACCAAAGTTAGGCTGATCTAAACATAGGGACAGTACAAGAAATTCCACGTCACTAACTAAAAAAAAAAAGCAAGTCATGCAACATCATACATGCTCTGAGCCCATTAATTTACATGTAAAACACACACACACACACACACACACACACATATATATAGAGAGAGAGATTCAGAGTTAACGTGTAGACAGAAGACTAGAAGGTGACTTTACCAAACTGATGCACAATGGGCATAAGGAATGGGCATGACAGCAGTACTCCCAGATAATTCTGTACATTCTGTGGTATTTTTCTCAGTAAGAATATACTCCTGTAACTATTTGTACAATTTTAAAAACAAAAGTGAACTTCTGAAAAGAAATTGTATCCCAGATCGTGGCCTGAATGAGTTGGGAGGTGATAATAATGGTGGTTACTGATACAGAGAGTAGTATAGGAAATGCCACGTCAGAGAAAAAGGAAAATAAATCCAGTTTCTGACATGCCAAATTACAGGTGCCCGTGAAACATCTGAGTAGAGTTAATTTGATCTATGGTTCTCCCTCTTCACGTTAGCTAAGGAAAATCTGAGCTAGAGCTGGGTATTGGCAGCCATGCTGGCTTGCGATGCAAGTGTGCAAGATTTTCTCCTCCTCACCTGTGTGAGAACAGGCCACCCAGAGTCCTGAGAAACTGCTATTTAATGGCACAGAGGGACAGCCTGAGAACAGGGACTGAGTTGGAGCTATCAGAGAAGAAAAGAGTAAAACACTGAGACTGGCATACCAGAAACCTAGGAAAGATGTTTGAAAAAGAGCGAACAAATGCTGACTGTTCCCTGCTGCTTAGAACAGAAAAGTCATTGTGGCTTTTGCCAGAGTAATTTTAAGGGTGTGAAGAAAGCAGAATGCAGATGTGTGTGCATGCACGTGTGTGAGTGTGGCTAAGCACAACAGAATAACTTAGTCATACAAATAAACTTGTAGAATGGTGATATTTTCTCTCTTTAGGTCTGAATTTAATTGAGACAATAGTATGGTGTTCTTGCCAAGTATTTAAAGCTTAAATATCACATGGTCTCTCTTATATAAGAATCCCAAAATATAAACAGCGAAATAAATGATAGATAATAAAAACAGGGAGACCGATCTTTTGCAAAAGGGAAGGGGACCAGGAGATGGAGGAAGGGCAGGGAGGAGGGGTGGAAAGAATGAAGATGCGTTATGTGTATGCAACAACATCCCACGGGGAATGTACTCATGTACTGAAAACATGGACTAATAAAAAAGCAGGAAAAAAGTAGGGACACTTTTCACTAAAGAATTCAGAATCTGTACAGGAGTTTGTAATACAGTTCTCAGCTATGAAGAGATACCTGAAGAACAACTGATATGGTAACCTCATGATCATGGTAAATGGATGAAAATACATATGGTGGATTATTATAAATGAAGGTAACTTGTATGTAAGCGACCAATCAGCTGTACTGCACTAAAGAATACCAAATAGTATGAGTGGCAGGAAATAGCCTCAGCCCATCAACATTCCCTTCTTTAATGTAACCAGACTTAGCTTGTCTGGATAGTTTTAACACAGTGAGAATGAAACGCAGCATGAAGCTTCTTTAACTTAGGAAATAAGTTCATGGAGCATTATCTAACATGGGGAATGTTCTCCTTATCTAACAGAAATAAAAATCTGACTGATTTTAGTGGTGGATCAGGGAAATTCCTGCCCTGAGGATCAGTTCCCCTTGAGTATGACTAAAATTCACTTCTTAATATTAGACTTCAGGAACCTTGTTGGTGTAGTTATTGTCCTCTCAATCAACCAAAGCTTCCACTATCAATATTCTTTTCAGTTATAAGGGTTCATAATTGAAACAGAGAATAAAATGAACTCGAGTCCATAGAGTTTAAGGATATGTCCCTGGCTCGAGCATTTCTATTTGTTTTTTGTTTTGTTTTGATTATTTTGGTACCAGGGATTGAACACGGGACCTTGCGCTTGCCAGAGAGGCGCCAGAACCACTGAACTAAATCCCCAGCCCTCATCATTTCTATTGATCCTCCCTTTTCTTCTCCTTCAAGAAGTTATCAAGCCTCCTTTTAAGATGTGAACGTGTACGTCCTGTATACTTCTTCCTGTGGTGTGTATTTGCTACTATGTATATTTTTGAAAATGCAATACTCATCATTTAAACAGAAGGCAATAAAAAATAACAAGTAAAATTTGCACACACAACACAAAGATAACACAAGTAGAAAGGATCTCTGGTAGGTTTGCACCATAGAACTCAAAGGTATCTTCAAAATAAAAGATTAGGAGACAGTGAGGACCCCTCTGCACGCCCACTGGCAAGCAGCTCAGGCGGCTGAGCTGAGAGGTCCCTGGCCATCTAGAGCCCAGCTCAGTCCAGCTCACCACACCCACCTACGACCAGCAAGACAGTGAGGGTCCCTCTGCATGCCCACTGGCCAGCAGCTTAGCCTAGTGGGGGACTGGAACACCCCCCTCCCCCACCGCTGGTCTCCTGGCTGTGCTGCTTCCTGGTTCCACACTACAGAGGCAGGGAGGTGGGGGAGCATAAAGGCCATTGCCCTGAGGTGCAGAAGTGAACAACAGATAGAGGCCCTCTCTCAGGCTACTTGATGAAAACTGAAGCCCACTGGAAAAGTGAAGACAATCTCTGCAATCAAGGCACACCAGACCACTGTACTTGGTAAGTTGGAGGGATCATCACCTCCCATCAGAACCTGGACTATCTTCAGGGGAAGGGGAACTGGAACCTGAAGTACAGCCTTTCAGAGTTCAACCCTGCAGGAGGACAGGGAGCTCAACTCGGGAATCGCAGCTAGAAATCTGCCTGAATTTTACAGGTCTGCAACTGGCTTGCTGAGACATTGACTTATAACTGCACACTGCTGCCCATGTTGTCTATTGTGACAGCAGAGACATACCCTGAAGGAGGCCCTTCATTTTTATCTTTTGCTATTTTCAAAATTATTATTAGTATTAGTTTTTGCTCTAATTTTTAATTTTTATTTTTCTTTTCTTTTCAAATTTTTATCTCTTTGTTCTTTTTTTTCTCTTTTCTCTCTC
>NW_004624830.1:2681532-2788658 GCF_000247695.1 Heterocephalus glaber | reverse complement strand
GACGCAAATCAAAAATGGGCATCTGAAATGAACAGACATTTCTCAGACAAAGAAGTAAAAGCAGCAAATAAACATATGAAAAGATGTTCAACATCCCTGGTCATTCTAGAGATGCAGATGAAAACAACACTGAGATTCTACCTCACCCCAGAAAGAATGGCTATCAAGAAATCACCCAGTGGGCCAGGGATTTAGCTCAGTGGTTCTGACACTTTCCTCACAAGCACAAGGACCTGAATTCAATCCCCCAGTACCAAAAAACAAAAAAAAAACAAAAAAAACCAAGAAATCACCCAATAACAAATGATGGTGGGGGTGTGGGGAGAAAGAAACCCTTCTCTATTGTTGGTGGGAGTGCAGACTGGTGCAACCACTGTGGAAATCAGTATGGAGACACCTCAAAGAACTAGGACTAGAGGTCCCATTTGACCCAACTATTCCCCTGCTGCGTATCTTCCCAAAAGAATTAAAAGAATCATACCACAGTGATAATATGCTCACCCATGTTTATAGTGGTACAGTTTGTAATAGCGAAAGCTTGGAAAGACCCCCATGTGCCCATCAACTGGAAACTGGATAAAGAAGATGTGGTTTTTTTTTTTTTTTTCATAAAATGGAGTACTACTCAGCCATAAAGAAGGAGAAACTAGAGACATTTATAGCTAAATGGATGCACATTGGGGCCATACTCTTAAGTGAAATAAATAGGACACACATGTGTAAATACTGAACAGTTTCTCAGTGTGAGAAACTGAAAGTGTAAATAAGGATTAAAACAAATGATTCATAATTTGAAATAGGAAGAAAAGGTCCAAAGGGGTAGGGGAAGTGGGAGGAGAAGGGGATAGGAAAGAAGGGTAAGAAAAAATTGTGAGAAAAGAAAAAAAATGGAAACAAAGTCTATGTAAATAGGGAAGGGTGGAGGGGGTGAAGGGCACACAGGTAATGGGGAAAAAATAAGAACCAAGATACATCATGTACAGGTACAAGCACCCAATGATAAATATTTACAAAATATTTACAATGATAAAATGATAAATATTTGCAATAAAATGTACCAATAAAAGAATTTAAGAAAAAAAAAGATGATTAGACTTATGATTAGAATAACTATACTGTTAACTTAAAATTTCAGATCTGTTGTAGAATTCCTTAAATTTTACCGGGAATAATAATTATCTAGCTTCTTTGAACTCGTTACGCACTTAATGCTCACAAAAACATAACTATTAGAATAAATTCTTAGCGCCAGTAGCTAACACCCCAAGTGTTAGTAGCGGAACTCCATGTACTTTCATTAGCAGATCAAAAGCACGTGGTTTGTGTTGTTACTGCTACTGAGAATGTTTAGTTGCGGGCTAAAATATGGCCTTTGTGAAGGGTCCCAGATGACGTGGGAGGTGCTGGGCACTCAGCCACTCCACTACAAAGACCCAAAGTAACAAGCGGACAGCCGCGTGCTGTGAAGAGAGTGGCTGAGGCAAACACTGGAGATCAGGAGGAGGATGGGAACCTTGGAAGATCCAGAGGCCCAGAACAGTCATAGGAAGAGAAAACACCTGGACACTTGCCGCCCCAGCCCCTCAGCTGGGGAGGAGGGTCCTCTTTGCAGGGCCATGGTAACAGAGTCCCAGTGAGCCCTATCGGTGTGGATGCTGTAATCCTAGTGTCTGGAAAGTTCTCAACCTCACAGGCTTGCAGTCCAATTAGATAAATAACCTGAAGTCTGCACAGCTGCCTTGTTTTGAAAAAGATCTCAGATTACCTCCCAGCAAACACTCAGGCTTCTGTGGTCAGGCGCCATCTTGGAAAGGGAGCCACTGTCTGAGTTTGGACTGCTGTAGGCAACAGAACCCCACATATTCCCATCGCTGGGACGGTGCTGACATCCAGTGCACTGGGGTGGGGTGGGTGTGCCTGCCCTGTGAACTCAACGTGGCCCGAATGACCTGAGCTAAGCCTATGGAGAGCCCTGCACTGCAGGGGATGGTGTTCACCACGGAAGGCAACAGGAGATGCCACCCTGGAGAAAGGGCAGTTGCTCTGTGACGTCAAAGGTCTGCCAGCTACCTGTCCGTGGGCTCCTGCAGTGCCAGGATGGAAGGCAGGGTCCCACGTGGTTCTTGACCCCTTCCCCCATGCACTGCATCCAAGCACCTCTTCCTCCCAGGTTTTGGAGGGAAGATCATGGCTCCCAGGGCTGCCCGGCCAACAGAAACGTGTTGATATGGCCTTGAGCATCTCAGTGTCTCCGGCAGTTGTCTGGCTTCTAAACACACACTAGAGCTGAAGGAGTTTGGGGAAGAAATGTTTCTGCTCCAGCCATCACCCCAGCCCTGGGCACACAGAGCCAAAGAGGTCTGAGAGGTGCTTTGCCTAACACCAGCTACTGCCCCACTCATGGGTGTTCACTGCGATTCACAGAAAAGAACCATGGTTCCTGCTGCACCCCAGTTCCCCAGTTCTCCCGCTGCCCTGGCTTCACACTTTGTCTGACCAGGCACTGCCATCAGTACTGGGTGTGAGGGCCTAAGCTGCTGTGTTCCTGCCCCCAGCTCTCTCCATGCTGCATCAGGGATGCACGGCAGACTGATTGGAGAACAACTGTTTTGGGCCCCTCACCACTGCTGAGTCTGCCAGTCTACAGGCCCTTTCTAGAAGCAGAGCGAGCATCAGCAGTGCCAGAGAAAACTCCCATGGTCTGACTGGTGCTGCCACTCCAACGGCAGGAGTAGCCGCACAGTGAGCACCCCATAGCCACATCTGCCTGAACGGCGAGAATGTCCCACTCTCGCCTGGCCCACAGAGACAGCTGTTCTCTCTGACTCTGTCATCGTATGAACGGTTCCTCAAGTAATCAATCACAGGCAAAGAAGCTATAGAGAGACTATACTATGGTGCCCAGCTAGAAATAAAGCCAAATTGCATAACAAACTGACATGCCAAGACACATCTTTGGGAGAAAACTACTTATTAAGGAGGTCATTCCATGAAAGCAGTTCATATGTGATCCATCAGTTGTACAAATCTCTGTATGAGCACAGGCAATATGGAAAAGCAAGGCAATATGAACATATTACCTCCAAGAGAACATAACTTTGCAGCAACAGGTCCTAAAGAAAACAATAAGGATGAAATGTCTAATAAAGAGTTTAAAAGGATGATTAGAAGTTCAGTGAAAACCAACAGGAAACAGATAAACAGCTAAGTTAAATTAGGAAAGCAATCCAAGACATAAGCAAGAAATTCAGCAAAAAGAGAGATCTTGAGGGCCAGGGATTAAGCTCAGGGTTCCGGTGCCTGCCTCACAAGCGCAAGGCCCGAGTTCCATCCCTGGTACCAAAAAAAAAAAAAAGAGAGAGAGATCTTGAAAATGAACCAAACAAATTTTGAAAATGAAGAGCTAAGTCAACAGAAAAATACAATTGAAAGCCTCAATAAGAAATGAGGTCAAGGAGACCTAAACTTGAAGCTAGGTAGCCAGATCTTTGGAAATATCTCAATCAGACCAAAGTGGAAAGGGGAACAGGAAGGAAGGAAAGAATAGAAAAAAAAATAAAAACCAAAAAAAAAAAAAAACAACGAAGAAAGATGACAGTATTTTAGACCTTTGTGACGCCATTAAATGAACAAATTCCCACATTTTTAGAATATCCAAAGGCAAAGAGAAAAAAATTTATTCAATAAAATAACTGTAGGAAATCTCACACATCTTGGGAGTGATACAGATATCCATGTATGGGAAGCTTACAGAACACCAAATTGATATGATCAGAAAAGATTGTTACATTATATAAAAAGTTTCAAAAGTATATGACAAAGAAAACATTCTAAAATATGCAAGAGGAGAATGCCAAGTCATATTTAAGGATATCACCATTACACTCATTCCAAGTCCCCATATTTAACAAACAAGGTTTCCACTCTTCATCTCTTACTGAAATTGTGCATGTCATAATTGCTCCAAAATCCCAGATTGCTTATGGAGAGATCATTAAAGATATTAGAACACAAACAGTAAGGAGAATTGGTGCAAAATTAAACTTTCTATTTAATTCATCTATTTCTCTGAATACTCTTAGAAAACAATGTTTAGTTCTCCATTAGGTTCACATTTTATTCTCAATATAATGTTAACAAAAGAGATCATATAATTTACCTTTTTCTTATATCTTATTACAAAACATTTTAACTTATTTAAGAGTATGTAGGTAGATGATTATATAGGGAAATGTAAACATATACTAGGTGAAGTAGGAAAAAATTACAAAAGGCTTGAAAATCTAACTGTAGAGTAACACACACACACATGGATATACACATTTCAATGACGAGAGAACATTTTTACATTACTAATAAATGGCCATCCTTAAGGATAATTTGCATTTAGTAACCTGAGTCTCCTCAACTCTCAAATGAGGGTGAAAACACTTCAGAGATCTGTTTAGGGGTAGAGAAAATAATGTAGCTGAATAACTGAAAACTACAAAGTACTTGTGGTGTTATTTTTCTAATTGTCCAAACTACTATAAAAAGTAGTGTTTACATTCATATGCCATAAACATGATTAATCATATCAATAAGAATGAAAATGGGAAAATGGGGAATTGGAGAAGGGGTGGGGGGAAGAAAGGTGATAAAAAAAGAAGCAAGTTGTATTATGTACATGTATCCATTCCCCAAGATGATTGTAAAGTGCATGTACTGTGAAGATGTACAAATAAAAAAAGTAGTGTTGCTTACTATTGAGATTAAACTGGGTAAAATGGCATTTATACAGTATATGACTTTTGGAAGCTGTTCCAACCTAAAGTATAAAAATGTGTTTTAAAGATTTTATATATAATAAATTCATTTTTTATCTACACAGAAGCATATGCTATAAATTGAAAATCCAATGCATGTTATATTTTATTTATGACAATAGTACACTTAAGGAGTCACCATATGTGAATAAAATAACACCTATTTTAAAAAATCCTTGCCTAGTGTTTATGTATGAATAAATTAATCTGGTGATTAAAATTTAATAAAGAAACAGACTAAAGACATCTAAAGTTGACCAACAATCAATCTGTAAAACACATGCAGGTTTAAAAAATCCATTTCATTCTATTCATCAAAACCACATACCTTACCTTGCAATTTTCTTCAATTAAGGTCTGGTCAGAATTCTGAAACAGATTCTTTGCTATTTAAGGAAATCTAGATTTGAAAGACCTTGGCACTCGATGAAAAAATTCTTTTTTTCAATTCTTTAGTAGCTTGGAAATCAAAATAATACTAAAACCAAGAAGTAAAGGTTAGAGTGAAATTTCAAACTGAAATTACTAAGGTAAAACTGCCAGGAGGACTCCTTGGAAAGCCAGCCTTCAACCCTCGCTCCTCTTACGTCTTTGGTGGCCTCTAATGTGAAACAGTATTAACACAGCTGACGCAGCTATGGCGAAGAGAGTACCAGAGCAGCGCTGCTTTCACAGGGGTCATTAGAGACAGAAGACTGTCTTAAGGAGTAGTTTGCAAAGCTGAGAATTTTAACGCTTGGTTACTTAACATATAATAATGTCTGTTACTATTTTTAAATGCTCATGTGTCATTCTTAAACTAATTCTGCTAGATAAGTATTATTATAATTATGCTTTACTTTTACAAATAGGCAACCAGAGGCATTATATGAATTATTCAAGATTATAGAAAAAAGAAAAAGGATTATACAACAAACAGCAGGGCTGAAATTTGAAAAAAAGTCCCTCATAGCCATTTCAACTTTTCATTCTATCATCAGCTGGAGAAATTTATGGTCCAATTTTTTAAAAAGCCATTTTTTAGTCTGTTGAAGAATCTAAGAATGAAGCTGAGGTGTGATTATCCTAATTTTAAAGAGTATACTTTTTGTTTTTTGAGACAGGGTCTTGCTAAGTAGTTCAGGCTGGCCTTGAGCTCACTGTGTAGCCCTGGCTGGCCTTGAACTTGAGGTGATCCTCCTGCCTCAGCCTCCTGAGTGCTGGGCTTACAGGTGTGAGCTACCACACCCAGCTAAAGAATATACTTTTACAGGTCATTCAGATATTTTTATATCCACCCACTTTTTATTAGCATTTAAATTTGCACCCTCAAC
Organism: Heterocephalus glaber; assembly: GCF_000247695.1. Next base: position 2,782,540 of record NW_004624830.1, on the reverse strand, counting down.
CATATTAGGATGGAAATGGGGACAAAATTCCAGATAAAATATTTTATATAAAGAATTCAATGAGCATAAAAATTAGACATAAGAGGTATGTAAAAATAATTTTGAGAAAATACACATCCAAATTAAATAGGAGCACTTTTCAAATAACATGAGCTTTAAAAAACTGAGTTAGAAAATGTGCGAATCAAGTATCTTCCTGATTAAACGATATCAGGCTCAGATGGTTTTACAGACAAGCTTTACTCATCCTGTAAGAAATAAGTACAGCAATTCCTTCTGTAGAGACTGATTAGACAGCAAAGGGAGAAAGAAATACAACCTGACAAGCACCTAAAGGTAAAGAAAACTATAGATTTATTTCATCTGTGAACATAGAGGTAAAAATCTAAAAATAGCAGCAAATCCAATACTTGGTATTGTGTGTGCGTGTGTACGTAGTGACCAAGAGTTATCTCATATGTGCAAGGGCTACTAAATATAAGGTCAAACAAAAGCGACAACAAAAACACCACAAAATAAATTTAACCCTAATCCAAGAGGTGAAAGATCTTTACAATGAAAACTATAAAACACCAATGAATGAAACTGAGAACCACACAAGTGGAAACATTTCATATTCATGGATTAGAAAATCAATGTTGTTAAAATGCTCATACCACTCAAGGAGGCCTGCCGAATCAATGCTATCCTCATCCAAATACCAGTGATATTCTTACTAGAAAAAACATTCATAAAACTTGTAGGAAATTTAGCAAAAGCTATCCTGAGGAAAAAGAACAAAACAGGATGCACTACACTGGTTCACTTCAAAATTTATTACAAAGCTAGAACAATTAAAATAACAGAGTACCGACATAAAACAGACACATAAACCAGTGCTAATAGAGCCAAGAAGTACAGTTACATATCTACAGCCTACTAATCAGGTGCTAAGGACACATGATGGAAAACGGGCAGTCTTTTCAACAAGTGGTACAGGAAAAATTGGATACCCATATATACAGAAATTAACTCAACATAGCTTAAAGACTTTAATGTAAGGTCTAAAACTATGAAGTCACTAGAAGAAAATATAGGGGAAATACCTCAGGAACTTTGGAATGGGCAAGGACTTTTTGAGTTAAGATTGTAAAAGCACACAAAACAAAAGCTAAAATAGACAAAGAGGATAATGTAAACTAAAGGGCTTCTGCATACTGACACAAACATCCATAGAGTGAAGAGACGAAATCACAGAGTGGCAGAACATATCTGCAAATGTACATGTGACAAGGAGTTAATATACAGGACACATAAAAAACTCGGACATCTCAACAGTAAAGCAGAACAAAACACACCAAAGCAACAAGCAAAGCCAAACAATACAATTAAAAATGGGCAACAGACCTAAATACATTTCTCAAAATAAGACATACAGATAGCCAACAAGTAAATGAGAAATTTTATAACATCACTACCAAGGAAATGCAAATCAGAATCACAGTGGAGTATCACTTCACTGCAGTTAGAATGGTTATTAGCGAGGAAAGATAACAAGTGATGGTGGGGGTGTGCAGAAAGGGAGCCCTTGAATACTGCCTGTGGGAACCTAAGTTAGTACCACTGTCATGGCGAGCAGTTCACAGCTCTTCAACAAAGTAAAAGTAGAACTACTATATGACGCTGAAACTCCACTACTGAGTACATATATAAAGAAGGAAATAAAATCAGTGTGCTGAAAAGTCATCTGAATTGCCGTGTTTATTATAGCATTATTTACAATAACCAAGAAACAGAAACAAACTAAGTGCCCATTAGCAGCTGAATATATACACAATGAAATACTATTTCACCCTAGAAAAGAACGAAATCCTGCAATTTGTGACAACATGAATGGAAATGGGGAGCCAGGCACAGAAAGACAAATGCTGCATGATCTCATACTCATATGTGAAATCTAAAAAAGTTAATCTTATAGAAGTTGAGAGAACAGTACTTAAAAGAGGCTGGGAGAGTAGAGGGAAGGATGGATCGATGGGAACTGAGTTACAGCTAGAATCTTTCTCCTGAAAGAGATTCTGGGATTACATTGTACAATTGAGTGACTATACATAATAGCAGTGGACTTTATATTTTTCAAAAAGCTAAAAGATTTTGAATGTTGAAAAACTGATATTTAAGTAGATATATTTACCCTGATTTGAAGATTACACAATTTATACATGTATCAAAACATGAATATGTATAATTTTATGTATCAGTTAAAATAAAAACCATTTACCGATATCATCGAATTTAGTCATGAAATTTGAAGCATTTTCATTAAACTAGGGAATATCAAATCTATTCACTCGCAACACTTCTTTTATACTTGAGGACCTGTCCAAAGCAATACGACAAAAATAATCAGAAATATAATGGAAAGATAAATTTTTTTCATATAGTTGATTAAGTATATATACATGTGAGAGAATCTACAAAATAGTACATTTATTTTTTATTTATTTTTGGTACCAGGGATCGAATTTGGGACCTTGTGCTTGCAAGGCAAGCAGTGGAACCACTGAACTAAATCCCGGCCCCAAAATAGTACATTTCAAAAGAGAACCGATATGAAATACTTGGAGATTAAACAACACACATCTAAATAACACGAGTCTAAGGAAAAATCTTAAAAAATATTTTGAATTAAAAGAGACAAAAACAGCTAATCAAAATTTAGGGGATATAACAAAAGCAGTACATAGAGGGAAATTTACAGCATGAAATGCACATTTTAGAAAAGCGAAAATCCAAAATCAATAAACTCCTACCTCAGGAAATTAGAAAAAGAAAAGTTAAATTCAAAAACCAGAAGAAAAGAAATAAAATTTAGGGTAAAAATCAGTGAAATTGAAAACAGGATGTTAATATAGAGAAAAATCAGTGAAACCAAAAGGTGGTTCTTTGGAAAGATCAACAAAATCAACAAGCAAAGTAAAAGTAATAGTATCAGAAATGAAAGAGGAGCCAATAGTACAGATCACATGGACATCAAAAAGATAATAAAAGAATATCAGAAACAACTCTATCCCTACAAATTTGATCAACTTACATGAAATGAACAATTTCTTCAAAGACACAATAGGACAAAGCTCACACAAGAAATGATAGGTAATCTGGGGAGGCCTATATCTATGATAGAAATTATAATCAATATACCCTCTGTGGTAACATTCTGGACATGGAGGGGGCTCTACATGTGTGAGGGAACACACAAGTGGGAAATCAATGTACTTTTCTCTCAATTATTTTTTTCTGGTTCTTGAGATTAAACCCATGGCCTTGCACATGCTAAGCAAGTGCTCTACCACTAAATTACAGCCATAGTCCTTTTAAAAAATTTTGAGACAGTGCAATTTGGCGTTTGCTGCCGAGCATCTTTTGAACTTGAGTGACAAGGGTCAGGGACTGGAGCGGGCCCAGCCATGCTGCCCTGTCATGATGATCAGTGTGGTGAAGACCGTGGCTGTGCCCAGCAGTGGCCCACCCGTGGATACAAAAACTCAAGCCACTTCTAAGAGCCTGATACCTGTTAAGTCCAAAGACATCAATGTTTCCAAAAACCTTCATTCAGACAATGATATAATGAAAATCACCAAACCAAAAGAAGAGAATTGGCAGATGAAAGTTGCAGAGCTCACTGTTCAGAGGAACATCAGAAAGAGCTGAAAGCCATTGTGGGAACACAAATCAGAGGAAGAACTGAAAGATAAGCACCAGCTCTTAGAGACTGCCAATAAGCAGTTGCACCAGAAGTTGATTAAAACTCAGAGCTGAAGGACCTGACCCAGAAGGTGGTGCTGCTGGAGAAGTTTCAGGACAACTGTTTAGCAATTTTGGAGCATAAAGGTCTTAACCCAGGCAGCGACACCCTGGCATCTCAGCAGGAACCCACTATGGACCATGTGGGCTCTGCGCTGCTGTTAGAAACTTTGCAAGATGAGCTGAAGCTATTTAATGAAACTGCCAAGAAGCAGATGGAGGAGTTACAGGCCTTCAAGGCAAAGGTGAAGATGAAAGAAGAAAGGGCCCAATTCCTAGAACAGCAAATCTTATATAAGTGACAAGTTACTGATTTTACAAAATCCCTGGAGGAAATGGAGCAGCTATTAGAAACGTAATCACGGGAAAGTGGCCAGATGGCTCCTTGTTGGGGATGAACTCTGAGGAAGCCACCTAGGACATCTCGGCCATGGTCTTTCAGGACTCGGCATCCTTGAAGAGAAAGCAGTTGGTGCAATCAGATTAGGGCAGTTTATCGCAGGACAGCAGCTTCTCCATTAAGCAAGTGTCCTTGTCTTTAGATTGGTCGACTCTCCTGAGCCTCACAGTGCAGGCTACAAAAGGGGGACCCAGAAGGTTGATACACCTCTGAGGCATCAACAGTACACGTTAGGTCAGGAGACGAAAGCCAGACATAATGGAGCACATCTGATCCCAGCACTGGGGAGGCTGAGGCAGGCAGAGGATCCCTTGAGCCAAGGAGGTCAAGGTAAAGCCTTGCAACATAGCAAGATGCCAACTGAACAAACACATCAGGAAAGTATACCAGCCACATGAGAGGACCTAGGTGGTCACATTCAGATTTGCAGAAAGAAACCCTTGATCACAAGTGGAGCACCTTAGCTCCAGTGGGAGACGACACTGAGAAGCCACGCTGTCCCCTTTGTACCTGCAATTCATCATGTCCTGTCCTGGCTGGGCTCTGTACTTCACTGGAAGTTATAAACTTGAAGTTGCTAGATGTTTTTTTTTGGCTTAATGAATGGAGTGAAGATATTGATAGTAACCTGAAAAAACACTTCTGGAGCTTTTATTCTTAAAAAAAAAAATTGCGACAGGATTTTGCTAAGTTATACAGGCTAGCTTTGAACATGTGATCCTCCTGCCTCTGCCTCCTAAGTGGCTGAAATAACAGGTGTGCATCACCATCCTTGACTCCTTCCTCTCCATTTTGCTATGACTCTGAGACTTCCCTAAATACTAAGGTCAGGGAGGGGATGAATCTGAATATCAAACAAATTTGCTATGAGAATAATCTGAAATAAATAATATTTCTACACACCACTAATAATTGACTAGAAAAATAACAGCATAAGCTACAGACAAAACAAAGTGGTGTACTGATTCCTTATGTGAACATCTCATAAAAATCTCTAAATCCACATGTTCAAAACGGTACACTTGATTTGTTTTCAAATCCAGTCTTTCTGCCCTCTTCCTTATTTCAGTAGATAGAAACACTGTCTTTCTAGCTTAGAACAAAAAGGTCGCATTTATTCTTGATTTTGTTCTCTTTTATACCTCATATTCAGTCAGCAAAATCTACTGGTTAGAGTGTTTCTGAAATATGACTACTTCTCATCACGTTCACTCCTACCATTGGGTCTAAGCTGCCACTGCTTTCTTCCTGGTCTTTATTTTTGTCATTCTGTCTATTTTCCATATAGCAGCAGTATGAGAAGCAGCACTTCTATATGTAAGTCAGATCACAGTACCGCTCTACTCAAAATCATCTAACAGCTTCTCATCATATTTGTGTAAAACTCAAGTCCTTGTGGACTTGATGGCTTTAAGGACCTACAGGCTCTGGCTCACTGGTACCTGTCTAACTCTGTCTCCTACTCTTCTTCACTCATTTTGTTCTGCCCAGAGTCCCCTTACTTCTTACCTGATATACCAAGCTTGCAATCATCTTTGCACTTGCTATTCCTTTGCTTGGAAAATTTATATATATATATATTTTTTTTTTCTCACTTTCTGTAGGTTCTTTTCTCAAATGTAACCTTGTGGCTAGATCTTTGAGCTCCTCATATAAAATAGCAACTCTTTTCTACTCTTTGATTACCACCATTCTTCAGCATTCTCTATCTCCCTGATTCTTCATAATTTTCTTTATTGATACCTATCTTCAATAGCACATTAAATGTTTTCTTTTTCTTTTGCAAATACATCCTCCACTAAATGTACATGCTATGCTGGGAGGTATTCTTTCTTTCATGGCTACCTCCTGAGCACTCTGAACAGTATCTGTTTTCTATATGTGTTTAAATATGTGAAAAAATTAGATATTGGCTTTTATGTTATTCATTATATTTTCCTTTATGGCTGGAGTATTTCACAAAAAGGTATAAACTAAATTCTAAAGTAAACCAAGACTTCAGATAGCAACATTTCATGCAACCAAGTCTCAGTAGTATTTTTTCTCCATGCAATACTGTTAAGTTGATAGAGATAAGTGATTTAAAACTACACAAAATAGGGCTGGGGATTTAGCTCAGTGGTTCCACCGCCTGCCTCACAAGCGCAAGGTCCCAAGTTCAATCTCCGGTATAAAAAAAAAGTACACAAAATAATTTGTTTCATATCACAAAGCCTTACCAAAATAATCTAGAACTCAGAGAATTACTATACACTGGACCCTTGAGTTATGACCAGCCACACATATGAACAACTTGGGTTACAACAGGAATTTCAGTTTTAACTTGCAACCAAAGTCTTGAGCTACAACCTGAATGCCAGTGTTTCCTGTGTGGGATTAACTGAGAAATCCTGGGCCCATGTCTCTCTAAGGACACTGAGATTTGCCTTAAAGAAAGTGTGGCCTAAAATTACATAGGAGAGAGACTGTGAAGGCAATGTAGAGGAGCCTGAGTCTTTCTTTAATTGACCCTGTGGTTGATGTCACTGTCACGACAGCAGGGTCCATTTGTTTGCAGGTAGACAGAGGTAATGTTGAGGAACTGGCAGAGAAACACTCAGAGGAACTGTCCACAGAGGAACTTTAGTAACTTGTGGCTAAGCAGCAGAGAATGGCAGCTGAGGAGCTTTCTGAAGAGGAGGGGAGTATCATAAATCAGTGCAACAAAGTTCTTCTTCTGCAATAAAGGAAATCCTGGAAAAATGGACAGAGCCACAAACATTTGTAGAGAAGACTCACACAGACAGAGAAAAAGCCAGTTGTTGTATTCACTCGCTTAATGACAATGTCATGTCACACTACAGAACAGTCTTAAAGAACAGACAGAAACAGACAGCCTTAGACCAGTTTTTAGTTCTGAAAAGGTCAAGATTTAGTGAGTCAGAAGCAGGTCCAAGTGGGCTGCAGACTCTCCCAAGGACAGAAAGGACACAAGAGAGCCAGATTCCTGATGTTCTGATGGAAGGGGACTGTCCTTCCAAACAATAACCACCTTCCATTTCATCTCCCTTCCTGTGAGCCAAAGATGTCAACTTGGATGGTGAGTACAGTATGAAATTGTCGTTTCTGGTAAATTAGGTACATTTTATAACTTTTTGGTGAATAGACGAGGACAATTATTGGTGTTTCTGGAAAATTACACATATTACACCACCTTTATTATGAAAAGGTTAGTTAAGGGGTGCTTTGGGAGGTTCAGAAAGCATTATGGGTATTTCCATTATTTCTTATGGGAAAAATAGTCTTGACTTACAACCAACTTGAGTTACAACCTGCCCTCGTGTACAATTGAGTTCGTAAGTTAAGGGTCAACTATAATAGGAGTATGATGGGATTATGGGTCTAGTGACACTGAAACTATTAAGCATTTCAAACAAAAATCTTATTTCAGACTACAGTATAAGAGAAAGGATTTAAAGCCACTTATTCAAACTTAGAACAGCAATTTTTTAAAATAAAATTTTACTGTACAGTAAAATAAAAGTCTGACATTACCTGGACAGTTATTATTCCTTTCTGACCTTTTAAAATCTACCATCTCTCAACTTTTTTTGATTCATGTAAATGTCAAGATCAGTGGACAAAGCAAAGACAGCGAGTGACAGGAGTGAGACTGGCAGAGGAAGCACTTCTCAAAAGCTGCTGCTCCAAAAAGCCAATGTGAATACTGCCAAGTGCATGATTTATATCTGGATGTCCCCCAAAGCTCATGAGCTCATAAGCCGGGCTTTGGCAGGTGAGCGGGCCCTGGGAATGTGATACTCACACTGGATTGGTCCACTGATGAGTTTATAGCTAAATGTGATGTTGGGAGGTGGAGCATGGTTGGAGGAGGTGGTCACTGGGGGTGTGGCCTGGAAGGGTCTGTCTCCCTCCTCCTGCCTTGATCTCTCTCTGCTTCCTACCTGCCATGAGTACCTCTCCTCTGCTAAGCCCCTCTGCAGTAGCACTCTGGCTTGGAGCCAGCTGACTGTGGACTGAAACCTCTACAAACTATGCCAAAGTAAACCTTTCTTTATTTAAGTTGTGAGTGCCAGGTATTGTGTCTCAGCGACCAGAAAGTAAGACAACAAGGATTTTCTTTTTTGGTACTGGGGATCGAACTCAGGACCTTGCACTTGCGAGGCAGGCGGTGGCACCACTGAGCTAAATCCCCGGCCCAACAAGGATTATTAAAATAAAATGTTTTCAAAACTTTGTAAATTTAACACAAGCCTGACACAATCTGAAGAGTGCAAATTCAAGAAATAGAATATTGAGTCTCAATAAAAATGTGAATTTGTCCTCTTCTCATTTCTCTCAGCTGCATAGCTACCTTGAAAACTGGCAGTTTAGCAATCACTACAAAAACCAGTCACACAACACTCACTGCAAGGGGCAGAACTGTTTGGGAATGCCTGAAAAGCACCATTTCAAGGAAACTGTAATTATTTGTCCTGTTTGCCAGTTCCCTGGAAGCCTACTCTGACAGTACTTGTCTTTATTTGGCCTATCTCAGAGTTTTCTCAGTGCAAACAGCTTTTTTCTTGGAGATATCTGCCAAATACAATACGCAGTAATTGTTTAACACTACAGGTTCCTGAAGCAGACACAACTGGGGAGAGAAGAAACTGTTCATAAAATTAACAGGCAAAGCTGGGGAACGCAATGTCCATGGGAGCTCTGAAAGCTTTGACATGTCCTTGGAGTCCAGCACCACACTTCAGGGCTATACGCATGCCCAAGGCAGACCTGAAGAGGCTTCAAGCCCTCTTCTTTGCTTGATCAGAGGCTTCAAACAGGCAGAAAATAAAGCTCGAGGGAAGGTTGCTGACTGAGTGTGGATGTGCCCCAACATGTGCTTAGAGCCTCTCAGCAAAATCTAGGTCCCCATACAGATACGTTAGGGAGATCTACTCACTGAAGGCAGCGAAGCAGTGGTGACACCTGACAAAGAATACAGACTACACAGAATTTAGAAAACCCACTAAACAAATACTATTATCAACAACAAAACCACTAACCTAACAAACTACAATAAAAAACCCTGGGCAGGAGAGCAGGATCTCATTTCTAAAATTGCAATGTTATTTAAAAAGTTCAATTTTCAACAAAAAATTGAATGTTAGGGTTAGTAGGCAAAATTAAGTCAGCTATTTTAAAGAACTAAAGGAAACCATCTTTAAAGAACTAAAAAAAAACAAAACTACTGTATGTTGAAAGAAGAAAGATGTCTCACTAAATATGGAATATTTTTCAAGAGATATAAATTATTTTAAAAAGAACTAATTATAAGTGGTAGTATTGAAAAGTTCAGTAACTGAAGTGAAGAATCTACTCCACAGGCTTGTCAATCAAGAAATCAGCTGCAATTCTACCAATAACTCAACATTTCTTTATTTTAAAAAATTCTTCCTTTACTTCTTGTAATCTCTTACACAACAAGATGATGTACAAACAGAAACCATGACTGTACAGAAAACAAAACTTGTTACATGAAGAAATATGTCAAAACAATGTCCTTAACTGTAATGTTCAAATAGGTGTAGAGGTTTTCTGAAATGTCTGTATGAATAAAGTCTGTTAGAAAACAGCGACGTTAAAAGGACACAAATGACAGTACGTGAAGGCACTGAAGATCCTAGGCTGTGTGCATTTGACACCAGCCCTTCCTAGAGTCTGTGAGCTACACCTACACTTGCTGCACTTACCAGATCGGTCTTTGGCGGCTCTGTGCACTCCACAGAGAAGTAGGGTGCTGAGCTTCTCAGGCCGCCGCTGTCGGAAGGTGGCTTTGGAGGCTGGGCGTGCTGTCTGTATGTGGCACTCTTGGGAGTCCAACAAAAGAGGTTGATCGATTCTCGTACACAGCGTTCAATGTCGATTTCTAGGTAGAAATTTAAAAACAAATATAGAACTTAGATTGCTTTATTAAATAAAAGAATAATCTTTTCTAAATATATATAGGCAAATATGGCTAAGATGCTAACTAGAAAAGAAGCCAGTTGAAAGATGTAGATTTTCATCATATATTAACAAATGGAATGGTAGGGGACACTTGCTATTATTACACGCACACATATATGTAAGCATATAGACTTATATTTTATGTATTTTATTTGATACCATCCACATATATAGACATTTGTATATTGTAGTCTATCAACGAAACAATAGGAAATATAACACATCTCCTTATTAAAAATCTGACCCATTTACTTTGATAATGTTTTTGAGAATAGGTAGACAAAAGATTCAGACACTGATTCACCACAACTTCTAGGAACATGTACTCAAAGTTTCAGTGCTACTTATTAAATGATACATAAAATAATCAGGGCAAAAGTTGTCAAAATCTTTCGCCGCCTGCTGCGCAAGCGCAAGGACCTGAGTTCGATCCCCGGCACCAAAAAATCCGATCTCCCCCCCCCCCAAAAATTTGTCAAAATCTTTTATAATTAAAAAATGTTATTAGTACATAATGCTTATGTGCATTGCGAGTTGGTACATGTACATATTTTAATTCTTTTTACTTCCCCTTTCCCTCCTCTCTCTCCTCACTCCCCTCATCTCTTGGTCTCCGTCCCATTTGAAAAAGATCTATCTCCCCGGTTTCCTCCCCATATCTTTTATTTTTCTCTTTTTTATACTTTGTGTTTCTCATATAAGAGAAACCATGTGATATTTAAACTTGTGTGTCTGATTTATTTCACTTAACAGTATGATCTCAAGGTGCCTCCATTTTCCTACAAATGATTTAAGCTAATTCTTCTTCATAGCTAAGAAGTACTCCACTGTGTATAAATGCCCACTTTCTTTATCCATTCATCAAGATTTATCTATTGTGAGTTGTGCTGCTACAACACGAGAGTATACATGTATCTCTGTAACATGTCATGATGTCTTTAATGGTTTAAGTGAGATCTAACGTGGACAGAAATAAATGCACCTGATGAAAATGACTTCACAAAATGAACATTTTCATAGAAAATTTTTCTTTTCCAGATTTGAAATCTAAACATCTTTGATGCAGGGGTAATATGCAAATAGGAAGGTGATTACAACTCTAAATGATTGTTTATTTTTGATGGGATTGCAGCTCTTTAGGGGCCAACATTCCTGAGGAGGAGCAAGCTATTCCTCTGTGGGGAAAGAGGAGACCGCAGAGCAGCAGAAGTTAGCTAAGCTGCTGAGATGAATCAGCACTGATTAGCTTTTTCTCTTTCTGTGCTTCTAAAGCCAGCAAATGGCAAATAGTATTTTCACTTTCTCTGCAAAAGTCCAACTATGTCAGCTCATATAAGCAATGGAGAAAAATATATGTTGAAGATTACAAAGGAAAGGTTATACATATCTCTTTTTGAGATGACAAGTTTATAAAAAAGGGGAAAGGAAATAAGCACTAAGCAGGCAGTGCATGTGATGGCTAATCTAGGTTGTTGAGTTGTCCGGATTGAGAGATATTTAGAGAATTGGTAAAGCACACTTCAGTGACCATGAACTGAATTTCCTAAAATTGTGAGCCAGAATAAATCTTTCGTTCTATTGATTATCCTATGATTATCTATGATTGTCATAGTGAAGGAAAGCTGACTAACAGTCAAGAGTTAGCATTTAGGGAAAGGAAAAATGACACTTGCGCATCCACTATGCAATAGGTATTGTACACTATTAATTTAGTCCAATTTATCCTTACAATGATTCTCAAAAGTCATGTATTGTAATTCCCCCTCCCTTGCCACTTCTGTTGAAGATGAAGAAACTAAGACATAAGAAAAGCTAAGTCACTTATGTACTTGTGTAAAATGTCTGAAGTTACTAAGAGGTCATATCTTTTTACATTTCCCAATCCATTAATGTTTGGAATATAACAAGCAAGTCTGAAAAGGTCAATTACTCAATTAAGCATTCCTTTATCTGCTGTTAGTGATTGTTCTGCCAACTTCACAGCTGGTTCCTTCCACGGCTACACAAAGAGGTCAGATTTCATCAGTCCACATACTATTCCTATCATAAAATTCTATGAAACTTAATCAAACACACTTTGAAACATAAGCAAATTTAGTTGAGCAATGGCAATATAGTGAAAAGCTTTTTTAAAAAGCTCTAAAATTAACCTGAGATTCCTTAAGGAAAAGAAGACAAATAGCAACTAGAAGAGAAATAAAGTTTAAAATAGTCTCTTCTACTCTTCTGCTTAAGAAGAGAGGGTCAATTTACTTAGAAAAGTTTCAACTTAAATACTTAAGATAACAATTTGTTAGCTAAATAGCAAAAACTCTCAGCTGTCCAAATTTTGTCTATTTAACACTGGTTGACCCCCAAGGGTAAAGAATTTTGGTTCAGATTCCACCTCTCCAGTGTTCCCATCAGTTTTCTGTCACATGGTAAAAGCTGAAATCAGGCCAGTGATCTACATCAGAGCCTGTAGTTCAGTCCTGAAGTCAGTGACAATGGAAAATAACAATTTGTATCTGATTTCAAAGCACCCTACTAACCCCATAAAAGCTTTAGGGCCACTTGACTATTTACTGAGGCCCAACCCGATTCTACCCTGTTAGCGCAGCCAGGTCCCCTGCTTCCCAATCACCTGACCCAGGCCACCCTCCACCTCAAAGTCCTTCCAAAGCACTATATCTAACCACAACAGAATGCAAACGTATTGAGTAAGCTGTCTACACAAGTGTGCAATTATTCTCACAACATAATCTCCCATCCTATGACACTGTTTTCTGACATAATTCTTTGTATATTGTACTGTAAATAAAGATATTACACTGTCTCAAGTTGGAATCAAAGCTCCATAATGTACTTGGTGACTAAGTGAAATTATTTTTCCAGATTTTGGTTTCTTCATTCTATAACCCTCAGTATTGTACCTCAGAACTACTGAACTACTTTCAATATAATAACCTGTATCTCACGTTTACATTTGGGCAAGGATAAGCATCGTGGTCAGGGTTTGCAAGGGAATAGATTTAATACAGGACACAATTTACAGGGTTGTTTTATAATATTCACCCAAAAAGTCAAATGCAGAGGAGTGCAAGAGATCTGTCCACACACCAGAGACTCAAAGGATCCAGCCGAGGGCCTGGACCCCACAGCAGTGTCCCGCACAAGCCCAGCTAAAAGCCTAGAGCCCAAGGCAATGCCCACCACGAGTCCAGCCAGAGGCCTGGAGCCCAGGGCAATGTCTCCTGCAAGTCCGTATGGAGGATCTGCACCGGGAAGGCCCAAGGCCAGTGGTGGAAGCAGAAAGCCTGAGCCGGTGGGGTGGAGGCTCTGTGCCACCGGGTCAGGGATCTGCACTGGGGCCAGGAAGTGACGCTCACGGTGAAGACCAGAGCTCCCCTGATGAGAACAGCAGCTGTCCCCAGCCACAGTGAGGACCTGAGCTCTTCCTCCTATGAAAACAGCTGAGTTCATATCAGGAAAACCAATGGCAACAACTTCTCCAGGAAATCAGCAGCATACAATCTTCCCTTCCAGTTCTCCGTTTATGTGGATGGCAACAATCCTGGGGGGGGGGGCCTTCTACACCCAGAACCACGCTCAGTTTAGCTGGGTGTTCCAAGTTTACCATTAGTCCACCACAATGGGTAGAAAGACATGTCTCCTGAAGCCCTCTCTTCTTTTCCTTGATAGCCATGAATTACTTCCTACATCTACTGAATAGGTGTCATCCTAGTACTTTTCTTTACCAGTATCCAATTCTCTTTTGCTGTCCTCTATATTTGATTCCTATGGGGGGGGGTATTCATTCATTCTTGATGCATTTCACTTTGATGGAACATATTTTTCAATAGCTTCTAAGACATGTATAGGAAACAAATTATTTTGAAACCTTACATGACTTATTCTGTTTTTATTTTGCCTTTGACGGATGCTTTGAGTAAGCACAGCATTCTAGATTTATTTTTCACCAGAGTTATGAAAGGCTATATTGTCTTCCACTGAGAAGTCTGATGAGATTTGGATTTGAGAAAATTTCCATGTGGTTGTCCTCTTCTCTGTAAACTTTTAGGATCTCTGAATTCTGAAACTTCCTGTCATACTTTATTTTATTTTATTTTTTATTAAATTCTTTTATTGGTACATTGTAGGTATACAACACAATTACATTTCTCACTGGGAATTTTACCTTTACATAATGCATCTTGGTTCTTATTTTTTCCCCATTCCTAGCCCTCCCTTCACGCCCTCTACCCTTCCCTATTTACAATGTCATACTTCAATGTACATCACTTCATTGGGCAGGGCATTTGAAGGTTCCCTAGTATGACAACAGGTCTTACTTAATGTCTATGACAACTGCTTTTGGTTTTACCTTCCTTTTCATTAGGAAAAATCTTAAACTTCATGAATTCTCTAATAACTTTGTCATTTACCTCTTAACCTGTATGTTTGTTTCACTCTCTGGAAGAATTCCTAAATTTTATCTTCCATCATTTTAAACATAAACTTTATTGTACTTCAATTTTAATTTCTACATTTTCCATGAAAAATCTTTTGTTTTCTGGTTAGAAAAATCCTTATTTTTCATGGTTGTGTTATTTTCTCACCGTTGTCTTTAGTTTTTTTTAGTCAGCACCGGATGATAAGGTCTCTATCTCCCAGCCTTTGTGGGAAGGTGGGAACCTAACTTTGATACACACTCATTAGCAAATGGTTATGGATCTCACATGGACGAAATCACAACGCCTTTCCTGGTTTCTCATATATTTTCAATACTGCACTTCCCGGAGCCTACTGAGTCCTTATATACTCCTTTCCTATTCCCTCATTCTCCCTTTAAAACACCCAGTTACTGTGGGGCAATTCAGAGTTGACCTCAGCTCATACCAGATTATTCCTCCTATTGCAATAGTATATTACTGATTAGAATCTGTCCTTACCACTTTAGTGTCCAGCTTTGTCTTTGACAGCCAAGTTATTGCTAGTTCAAGGAATGATTCCCTGGAATACTCTCACTGCCCGCTATGCAAGCGAAGAGGCCAAAATGCAGTAAGAATGTGTTCTGACACTAGAAAGTAATGGGTAGTAGACACATCCTCGAAATGTACACAGCTAAAAATCAGACTATGAGAAATTCTTCCAAACATAAAGTGTATATAAAATCGTAAACAAGAGATTTGGTTTTCACTGATGCCTGGTCAAAAGAGAAATACTTTTCTTTCAGAAATCCACTTTATAATGCTACATGTACAATTAAAATACACGAATAATCTTTTCTTCCTTTTTGGATAGGAATTTAACAAGATGGCATCTGTGTTTACTGGGCACAAACCTGTAGCATTAGGACAGTGAGTATAACTGTGTGGAAAGTCATGCTTTCTGGGTTCCTACTACCAATAATGAGAAATAATTTCAACCAAAGTTGCAAAGGAGACTATTTTCTCTACTGAAACTACTGCAGAATTACTCTTACATGAAGAGGTGATCAATGAGTATGAAGCAAAAACATTAGGAAAAACTTTATGGAGATGTGTCAGACTTTCCCATTTTATACTTGTTGTGATCTCGGTTCATTCTAAGTATTCTTCTGGTAGCTCAATTTGATACTATAAATTATATTCTTTTTCCAAAAAGGACTGGCACCCTATACTACCTAAGCTTCAGGCCCCAGATAAGGATCTGTCTTTAGCTTCTGGGGTTCCCCATAGAAAAGTAGATTGTTGGCTGGCAGAGGGGAGCAATGAAATCCTTCTTTAAGATATATTCAACTGGCTGCTTTCTGGTTTTCTGCCCCATCCTACATTAGCCTTCACTAAAACCTTCTGCTGCTTTGCACTAAGAATTAGCTTGCTTTTTGCTGGTTCCTTTCTCTAAAAGGAAGTTTTGGATTTTATTTTATTTTATTTATTTTTTTGCTTTAAGTTACTATTGATACAGCTGCTTTCCATCTTGCAAATAAATATTGACATTTCTTGTCTATTAATGCTTTTCTTACATTCTCTTTGTTCTTGAAACTACCACACATATTTCATTCCCTTCATGTCACTTTAGGGATAGTTCAGAAGGGCTGGGAGATAGACAGATGTGTAGAACCTGTTGTTAATTGGAATGGTATTAAACTATAAAGTTCCTGGTTCAAGAAGGATAAAAATGCAGAAGGAAGATGGGCTCATCCATGTGGCCTGGCTCCTGGTCTGCAAAGTGGCAGCTGAAGCATTTGCCGAGAGGGCAGCAGAATAACCCCAGCATGCCGCAGAGAACTCACCTGGGAGGCCCACCCCTGGGTTTCAGTTGTTTAGCTTTGCTCAGCTTATCTTTTTATGTATCTTTCTAGTCGTGCAATAGGAATGCCATTAATAGTTGGGAGTGTTAGGAAGTGTAAGATTACTCCAGCATGGAGTATTAACCAAGAAAGGGAGAATGGGAATTCTGTGCTCCCTGCTCAGTTTGTCTGAGCAAACTAATCTGCCCTAGAAAGCAAAGTCTATTAACTAAAAACCAAACCAAGCAAACCAATCCCCAAACAGGGAGCCAAGAGACGGCGAACACGGCGGAGGGGCGGGCGGATCCACAGGTGAGCTCCTCACAGCAGCACTGCACATCCGGGGGCCTGCAGAACCACCTCCCGCAGAATGGTGGCAAGCAGCCCACAAAACGGTTCCGACAATGAAAACAGCAACTTATAAACAGAAAATGTGGCAGCATTTTCCTCGTCCTTTCCCTCCCGCTCCTTGCAGACAGCTATGGGGTGGGGTGGGGTGAGGAATGATGACGGAATGCGCGCCGTGCTCTCTGGGAGAGTCAGACGTTCCAGAGGTGATACAGGTGAGGGGTGTGCCACACTGCGAACCTACCAAGCGGCACTGCATGGTGACTCCCAAGCTATTACTTTCGTTGGGTGACTGCCTCAAAAGGAAAACCTTTAAAAAATCTAACCAAGTAACTAAAAAAAAGGAAACACCCAAAAGCACACGGCAAAAATGAATCCCAAATCTACAAATAGGCACAGCTCATTTATAACCCCTTGGCCTCTGCCCCTCCCCAGTGTCAGCCCAGAATGGCTGGTGAACACGAGTGGAGGCTCTGAAACACAGGTTCAAGTGAATTCTGATTCTGTTTCTGAATTACCACTGTGAACCTTTCTAGGCCTAAGTTCCTCAAGACTCTGGAACAGCATGTAATAGCTGTGATGGGATTGATTAAATGTTCTATACGCGCCAGGGCTTAGCACACAGCATAATGTAAGCATATGAAAAATGTTAGCTTTGTCTATCATAGTTAATATTTTCATTACTATTTTTGCTTAACTTCTATGGTAAAAATGAAGAACCCCTATTTTTATCAACATCATAACCATATATATGATCATTTATTCAATAACTGTGTTGTCAGGCAGGATAGTAACTGCTGTATACACACTGACTCTAATCTTTTAATAACTTTGTCCTTGTCAGAGCCAGGATGCTTTCAGACCAGATCAGAGCCAGGTTTTATATGAATTCGTGCCCAATCTATTATACTATATTGCCATAAGCTGCCATATTTAATTTTTTAAAACCAGGTCTACACAATACTCCCCAAACAGAAGGAAAGCTCTTTTTTTTCTTTTTGGTACCGGGGATCGAACTCGAGTCCTTCTGCTTTTGAGGCAGGCACCAGAACCACTGAGCTAATTCTCTGGCCCAGAAGGAAAGCTCTTAAAAAAGCAATGGTTAGCGCAAGGACCTGAGTTCGATCCCCAGTACCAAAAAAAACCCTGGCTGAGTTAAAAAATTTAAGTGATGTTCATTAAGAAAGGACTACCACTTTTGGAAAAAAGAAATGGCTAGTATTTCACCTGAGGATTTTATTTCAGGTATTATCATTAGTATAGTTAAAAATGAGCTTCCTACAAAGTAAGAATTAAACTTTTGGGGTTGTTTAATCGAACTATTTGAAACTATTGATACAGAACTGTTTGATGTCTAAAATCCTAGTTTTGCAAACAGATATCATGTTCTTCCCTGTGCTTTAAAAGTATCGGATGTGGACTACAAATGCCTGTTATTGATTTCTATAATTTCACAGTTTCTATGACTTCACTATCCCTCAGTTATTTGAAGAGAAAAATGGAGACAGGAAGAAAATCTACTTAATGGATTTGTGGTTTTTATATAAGCACTATATACCCTAAATAAATACAAAGTTGTTATAACTAGAGATTACCTACCTTGAACAAATTTTCTATCCACAACCTAGCTTTTGAGGTGAGGCTTACAATGGGAACATTAACCATCTACAAGCTTGGGTGTAAATCTAGAGAAAATTTCACCATCCACATAAAGGCAATCCTACGAACTGCTTCTTTAATTGAATTGAACTAAAAGTGAGTTATAGTTATATTCAAGGTCATTAAGATGAATAATTGACCCAGAAATTTTGGAGCCTGGTCTAATCAGAGTGAGAGTTCATACTGAACTCCTTGGTTATTTAATTAAAGATATAAAGAGCCACATTCTTGGACTAAGTGAAAAAAATCAAGTGAAATGCATCTTAATAATAAAACCAAATTAACATGAATAAAGAGGATCCACCAATTATTGAACTATCTATCAGAACAAAGGCCAATGGCCAAAACTCTTTAAACAAAGATAAAAGCCAGACTATTTACAATGTGTATTTATCAATATCTGCTGTACAATTAGATATGAAAGCAGAAAAATGTGGTCTATTATCATGAGAAACAAATCAACAAAAGTAGATGACATGATGATCTAGATATTGAAATTAGCAAAGACTTTAATGAAATTTTAAATATGTTAAAGACTTAGGAAAATTTATTCAAAGTGAATAGATAGAAACAACAGCAACAAAAAGAACCAAATTTAAATACTGTAACAGAGAAATATAATATTTGAAAGAAAATGTACTCCAAGGCCTTAAAAGCAAGAAAAATAGAAAACTACACCAAGCCACAACACAATCAAACTGTTAAGAGCCCCAAACTCAAGTCTACAGTAAGGAACAAAAAGCAGAGGTAACAGTCAGTCTGGGATAAGATTTTTTTTGTTTTCATGATGCTCAGAAGGCAACTAACTACTGAAAGCAAAAATAAAAATATTGTACTGTGCTTATTTTAACTGCAGATGTAAAGTACATGGAAACAATACCATGACATATGGAAGCTAAATGGAATTACACTTTTACAAATTTCTTACGTTTTCCATAAAGTTGTATTGCAGCAAGTCTGTGTAATAAGTTGAGGACACAGATTATAGTCCCTAGAGTAATGACGACCAAAAATAAATCAAAAGGTAAAATTAAAAGCTGAGAAAGGTATTTAGATGAAACCCTAAGAATATCTGGTTACCGGAGAGGTCTTTCTGCTCTGGCCATGCTCCCACACGTGTCTGCACTCTCACCCAGGACTGCGACTGGGGCCTATGCCAGATGCCTTCTTTAGGCGCCTCTGATAAGGGCTTCTCTTGGAGGAAGGGAAGGCTTTTAGGTTCTGGCTCAGAGCTTTTCTACTCCTAGCCCTTCCTACTTTCTGACCCACAGGACCTTGCAGGGACCTTTGCTCAGGCGACCTTTGGCAGCAGACAGCTTCCATGTTTACACAGGTCCGTCTGACCCAGGCCTGGCACTGCTCCATGTGGACATGGAATGGGGTGAGCAGCACTTTCTCCAGATGAACCGCTTGCTTATACTACTGCAACTGTCCATCCAGCTTGGCTTGTTGGCTTCATCAGCAATTCCAATGCACAGATGCTAGCTCACTGAGCATATTTTATCCCCTAACAATAATGGGAGAAGAAAACTAAAATTTAAAAGACTTGTTTATGAAAATATATGGCTCATAAAATAAAAGCCAAGAACAGATAAAACTCTTCTCCCCTGATAAGAGCAGGGCCTGCTAATGGAGGAGTGGATATTCTGTCTCTTGACTGGAGTGTTGGTTACACGTATGCTTGTAATTGTCAAAAGGTACTGTGTAGTTTACTTCTGTACATTTCACTTAAAATGTTTAAATACTGAGAGAAAGTGCAAAGTTTGTGTATCTTTTTTTCCTATGAAGTATTTCTGTGTGTGAAATTCACAACTGGATTAACATAATAAAGAGGGCAGGTTTAGAGTTGTACATTAATCGTTCAATTACATAGCATCATTTATTATTCTATTAATATACTAGAATAGTACATTAATTCACAAAACCATGATATGCAAACTGCTAAACTACCAGTTTTACAGAACCAGTATTTTTTGACACAAAGAATTCATTTATAGAAAAATGATGAAAAGTTTTCTAAGTACTGATGTCTGTTGATAACATGAAACCACCCCAATACTAATACAGTACAAACAAACTCTCACCACTGGACAGACTATAAAGTTGCTTATCCTACTAGCAAAGAGCAAAGTGAATGAAATACAGTATGCATACTGCATAGCATTTGTGCAGGTGAATTCTAGGGACAGCACTTCATGACACCTTCGGGTAGACAGCTCCTCCATTACACCTCACTCACTGTCCCAACAGAAAGTGGACAGATGAGGTGTAGATCCTGGGTCATGCAAAGACCGACCTGAAAACCTTGAGGAACTCACTGATCAAATGTAGCATTTGTCTGTAAGGGGTGTCACCTGTAATCTATGACACATAAGTAACGATAGACTGTTATTGCTAGACATGGAGTTCCAAAATGTTAGAAATCTTTCAGGATTTGGTAAAGAGATGAATTCAGTAGGAACTCGTGCTATATTCTTGAACTTATCCTTGGGCAGCTCTTTCCACTCCATGGAACACAGCATCTTAGAGGTGTCCAACTCAACTTCCTCACAACAGCCAGAATCAATTTTCTAGTATATATAAAAATTCTGTAATTTTTCTGCTTAAAGCTTTCTGATTGCATACAGAGTATGGTAAAGCCCAAACTCCTCAGCATGTCATGCAAGGCCCTGCATAGTTAGCACTGCATACTTCACCAATTTTTATCACAGCACCAGCACCATGGCCCTAGCTCATCCAGCACAGGAATCTCTTCCTTGCATCCTACTTACATTACGATAGCCACAAAGAGTCCCCATCCTATCCAGGGCTGTATTACACATTATTTATCTTTATGGCTCCAGTGCATACTATAGTGTTTGTCACATAATAAAGGTTGTCAAACACGGGTTGAATAAATAGAATCACATCCTAAAGTCTTACAGAAAGTGGCCATGATGTTTTGACAAGCAACTCCCCACGTAGATGTTTGAAAGAAGTAAAGCAGAGTGAGTTTTCTTACTGACAAACATTATTGGATGCTTCCCCAAAACAAATGCACTCTTGCTTTGCCTTGTTCTAAACATAGCATTTTTCACAAACCCTCATTTATTGGAATTTTGCCTTACCAACATCATTATTCATTATTAATCTATACGGCATTTTTGCATTATTTGTCCTTGTTATGTGTTCTTTTTCACATAGTTATCTCTAACTTGCCTATAAACATCATGAAGGATTGCAAATAAATGAGCAAGTGTCGGGAGCAATTCTACATATTTTGGGGAAAAATCATTTGATTAGGCCTAGTTCTCCTGCCTACAGGCCAGCTATGGCATTTTGAGACATAATTCCATGTTGGCCTCTGGTCATAGCTAAGACTGCAGTGGTCTGGTGATGCTGTGATGCTCCAGGACAAGATTACACCAGCTGAAGACATCCTGGGAGGAACAAAATCATCATCTGGATAGTTCCTCATTGATCTAGGATCATTGCTGCCCTCTGAGTCACCTTTTACATTTGTTACTCTTCGGAGGTACTGAACTCTCTGTCCTGAGTCATCTACATTTGTTTCTCCCGATGGACTGAATAAAGGTGTGGCAAGCTCTGGGTTTTCCTCTTTGCCGCCCAGAGCAGCACTGATCAGGTCCAAAGCTCAGCTTCTTCTCTAAGCTCTTCTCATTTTTCTATCTTTTCTGTCTAATAAATTAATTCACCTTTGCTGTTGTGGCTCCCAGGATACTAGGACCTCCTGCAGAGGTTCTAGTAACTCCCCTTTCCCTGTGCCCTACAAGCAATTAAAAGGAAAAAGAGCTACTTGATACCTAGAACATTATATTCTCTTAAACAAGGGCTTTTAAGAGAAGCTACCTTACCTGAGCTTCTCTTACCTTTGAATTACACTTATTATTTTGTTAACCAAAAATCTCTAGTAGTTCCTCAGCTCCTAAATCTAACTGTCTCATACACACCATAAGCACATCTCCAAAACTTAACTCTCTCTTCCTGGTACCTATCCACTCACCCATCCTTAGCTTGCTCCCACTGTCCAACTTAGCTAAGGTATAGGAGTCCACTACCACACTTAACATTCTACTGAATTCTACATCCCACTGAATCTAAGAGCGATTCTGAGAACAAAGCTGAATCTCTTAAATGAAAGGTTAGAGAACTCATGCATTATACAGCCACATGAAGGAAGTAATGACATACATAAGATAACTAAAATCAGAAGTGTCAGTCACAGTTAAAGGGTACTGCCAAGTCATTTTTAAATAAATACTCTTGAAAGCTCTGGGCCAGCATACAGAAATGACAAACCAGCAATAAGACTACATAGTTATACTCAGTAAGACTAGGGATAGAAAAATGTTTAAATAAGAAATTACAGCAAAAGGCACATTATCATTACTTTTCACAACACTCTTTGCCACTTCCAACACTCATCCCATTGTTCTTGTCACTTTTGGAAGCAGTATATAGTTTTATGTTTACACAATTTCTGTCAAAAATATGACCGTGTGTCTTCATCTTCCTTATTTGTGGAATCTGGCACTATGTGACTTCTGGCTCTTACGCAAAGTTAAAAGGACCCTAATAATGGGATATGTCAAATCCATTCAGGATACCAAGGCAACCACGACAGTCCGACTAAAGACTCTCATGAAAGAGGTCTTCCAGAAGCGCTGCAAAAAGTAGCAAGAGTGATGGGATAAGTGTGTTGGAAGTGTGGAAGAGTATTTTGAGGGGGATCAATGGCAATATGTCTTTCACTGTTTTAAAAAATTTAAACAATGTACTTTAAAAATTTTATCAGTGTATGTTTGCAGTACATGCAGTTTAAAATCATCTTGGGGAATGGTTACATGCATATACTACAATTTGTTCCTTTAAAAAAAAACCCATTCCCTTTCTCTCCTCTCTCCCTCCGACCCCCTTCACTTCTCCTATCCCAACTTTCACTCCTGTTGATATTACTAATCTTAGTTCGAGTTATGGCATGTGGTGTTCACATTAATTGGGGTTATCAGGTTTCTGTACACGGCACATCCTCACTCTTATTTCCCTTCCCTCCTGCTTACCCCTCACCCTGTTTCCTCGGTCTTCCCCACTATAAGAGATCACCCCCTGTCCCTTTCTGTCCATCCTTTAATATTCTCTCTGTACTTGGCCATATGGTATTTAAGCTTGTGCGTCTGATTTCACTCAACATTGTATTTTCCTGGCATCCATTTTCCTACAAATGTCTCAAATCTGTCATTCTTTATAGCTATTCCATTATATATAGATATCACATTGTCTTTATCCAGTTATCTGTTGATGGGCATACAGGCTGCTTCCAGAGTTTAGCTATTACAAGTTGTGCTACTATAAATATTGGTATGCATGTATCACTGTAGTATGATGATTTAAGCTCTTGGGGAAGATACCTAAAAGGGGAACCCGCTGGGTCATGTGGAGTTTCTAATTTCAGTTCTTTGAGAAATCTCCATACTGATTTCCACAATGGTTACACTAGGTTACACTCCCACCAACAGTGAAAGAGAGTTCCTTTTCACCACAGCCTCGCCAGCCTTTATTACTGTTTGATTTCTTGATGAGTGCCATTCTTTCTGGAGTATGATGGAATTTTAGCATTGTTTTAATTTGGATTTCTCTAATGGTCGAGATATTGAACATTCTTTTTTTCATGTATTTGTTGACCATTTGTATTTCTTCCTCTGTAAGTTACCAGTTGAATTCTCTTGCCCATTTCTTGACTGAGTCTTTAATTTTAGATAATTTTTTTGAGTTCTTTGTATATTTTAGATATTAGTCCTCTGCCTGAGGAGTAACTAGCAAAATTTTTTCCCCATTCTATACACTGTCTATTCATTCTGATTCTTTTGCTGTACAGAAGCTTTTTAGTCTGATGTAATCTTATTTGCTGATTCTTGCTTAAACACTGTATTTTTTGATCACACCATATATACAGAAACACACACACACACACACATATATATACACACACACTCATAGTAGATCATCACTAGATATTTGAAAAAAATATATATATATATTTACAACACAATTCTGGCAACCTCTAAGGGGAAAGGAATGTACAGCATGTTACTGGGCTTCTACTTTAATTCACTCAGCCTTTCAAATCCAGTATACGTGCCTGCAATTACTGACACATTTTGCTCTGCATCTATCTTCCCTGCTGCTTAATATCTACAATGAAGTGAGACATAAACAGTATAGGCAATAAACATGACATATATATGGGTGCTTAAAATTTCTGTTCTTAACATAATTGTCTTTCTCCCTTGCAGTGGAGTAGGCAGACACGACAGTGCAAAGCAACTGGTGTTGTAATGGCACACAGCACACCTCAGAGAAAAGAACAGTACGCCAGCATGGGAGATTTAGCACCAGGTCAGTGCAGTCTTGATTTTTCCCTCTTTGTTTTACACTTCACTGTAAATCAGAAACAAAATAGAGAGTCTCTAATTTTTGTGGTGTTCAAGTTTGATAAGCGGTTTTCATATAATAACTGATAATTTTTGTAGAAGGATTGAAATGGTTTTAATTTTCAAAGTAATTAAATGTAGTTTCTTGTAATAAAAGTGAGAAAATTCTAATCATTTTGTCTATGATACATAATTTTGAAAACTAGCCTATACACATATTGGTATATTACTCCTCTTCTGTTCTCCCATGTAATCCATTTGCACTTTATTTTATTGTTTTGACTTAGCACCCTCACCACAGTCTTGGAAGGGACATGTGGCAAAGTTGTTACTTTCCATTTGGATGAAGGTTACCATTTAAGACAGGTAGCACATCAAATTAATTTTTGTGCTAGATATAGAGGGCTAGGCAGAGGAGAGTTACCATCTTATTAAAGTACAATTTATATATGGAACAATACACAGTAACTGTAACTTACAAATGCAATTTGGTCTTTAAATTCTTACTTGCAGCAGCGCATGGGGAAGAATTTTAAAGATAGTTTCCAAATTTGAAGGGTTTGTATCTCAAAAGTGAACAATGTTCTGTGTATTTTAAGTGATTGTCACAGAACATGAAAACACGTCATTGCAAACCAAACATTCCATTATTGAAGTCTTTACAGGACGTATGTTAATAACATTAATCTATATTGTAAGAATTTTTGGACCGTTCATATAAATTCACAAAGCAGAAACTTTTGTCAATCATAAAATAAGCAGTTCCACTGTAGGGTAGGGCTTTCTTATCAGAGTCTTAAAAACCTGGGACAAAGTCGAAGATGTATTAATACTCTGATACACTCTCAATTTTCAAGGTAAGCAGAAACCCTAATCAACCTTGACTTTTTCATTACAGTTACCACATATAAGAGACATTTCTTTCAAATGCAAGTAGTATTTACACACTGCAAGCTGAGTCCTATGTTCCAAGAGCACCACCTAGGTCAGTGCTGTGAGAATTCTTCCAGCTTCCTGTAACAGTGTTGCAATACAAGAATCCCCCCATCACTTATTTCAGCTCCAAAATGAGGTAGTGTTTATTTTAAATGTCTCCCTTTCCTTAAAATAATGCAGTCGTTTTACCTCCACAAGAATATTACTTAATGAGATTTTGAAAATAGTTTTCCATAGTTTTATTTCATTGAGCATATAACCATGCAAACCATGCAAATTAAAATAACTACTTTCTCATTTTCCCCAATCCATCCTGAACTCCAAAGAATTTAACGTACTGTCTAGATCCTAAATTTTTAATGTATTTTTATTGATCGGTGGGGGAGAGGACTACAGCTGAAATCTTCATATTTAATTTCCAATAGGCTGACATCTTGCAATTCCAAATTCTTAAGAGGCATGTGAGAACATCATGTAGGTACAAACATTAAGTGTGAATAATTAATGGATTCTCAGCTTTAGATAAAATGGCATCGATCTTACAGGTGTGCCAGGACACAACTTTCACCGAGCAGTGTGTGCTACACAGTTCTGGCTATCTCCATTTGTACTGGCCTCAAAGTCTTCCTGCTTTTAAAAATTGAGTCACTGTTTACAATTAGGAGATGATATATAAGTATTTTTGCAAACATCTTTCAGTTATTTTTATTCCTAAAATGAAAAACTTGTTAATTAAAAACTCAGGTTGTCATGTGTATAGTTAAAAAGTCTCTAAAATAATTTTGAACCTTAGGCTATAAATCTGGCACACCCACACTTACTTGGCAAAGCCCTGGTGTACTCACGTTTGCTTAACCGTCCTTTTATGAAGGTTCAGCTTGAGCAGTGGAAGAGCTGCAGCAGCACACTGTCCACCACTCAGCCCCATCACGACACTGATGTCACACTTTCTTTTCACTGCTGAAGCAAGCATGTCATGAATATAGTGCTGCTGCTTCTGGTTAATATATAAAAATATGCTTCAGCCAAAGCTTCACAAATGTGTTACAACTCTGACAAAAAATAATGTTTTATTTCTAATAAATGCATAGACTTACGTTTTCAGAGAAGAAATTTTTTCAACCTCTACATTAAGTGGAGTAATAAAGCTAAAAATAAGTTAAGTCTTTATATGTATAGACGTAATTTTCTTATAACCTATTTGTTTCTATAAAATGAAAATAGTATTATTTATACATACTTCTAACAGTTAAAATGTTCGTCAGTTAAAAGCCTCAAATTCTGAAAGTTCCTTAAGAAACTAAATATAGAAATACCCTATGAGCCAGCTGTACCACTTCCTTGACAGACGCTTGAAGGAGTTACAGTCAGCATACTTCAGGGATACCTGTGTACCCAAGAGTACTGCAGTACAAGTCATTACAACCAAGGTATGATGCAACCAGCCTAAGTGCCTATCAATAGATGAGTGGATAAAGAAAATGTGGGATACCTCAAAGAACTAGGACTAGAGGTCCCATTTGACCCAGCTATTCCCCTGCTGGCTATCTTCCCAAAAGAATTAAAAGAATCATACCACAGCGATATATGTGCACCCATGTTCATAGCAGCACAGTTTGTAATGGCTAAAGCTTAGAAGCAGCCCAAGTGCCCATCAACTGGAAACCGGATAAAGAAAATGTGGTTTTCTTATAAAATGGAGTACTACTCAGCCATAAAGAATGAAAAACTAGAGTCATTTATAGCTAAATGGATGTATATCAAGGCCATACTCTTAAGTGAAATAAATAGGACACACATGTAAATACCGAATAGTTTCTCTAGTGTGAGAAACTGATAGTGTAAACAAGGGTTAAAATGATTAAAATGAATAACTGATAATGTGAAATAGGAAAAAAGGTCCAAAGACAAAGGAGTGAAAGGAGGGGAAAGGGAAAGGAAAAGAGGGAAAGGAAAAACTATGAGAAAAGAAAAAAAAAAAAGGAAATGAAATCTATGTAAATAGGGAAGGGTGGAGGGGGTGAAGGGCGCACAGGTAATGGGGAAAAAAATAAGAACCAAGATATATTATGTACAGGTACTGTGGGAAAATGTAGGATCTAGTTACTAATTGCAAGAAACTTGTTAATTGAAAGAACTAAGTTAATGTCTCAGAGAACTTCCTCAGGCCTGTTTGCTGAAAGGGTTGCAGAAAGCCTTAAAAGATGTAAAAGTTCATAGGAAGTAAACATGTTTTCCTAAGCTCTCTTAGTAACCACTGTCCGGGGTCAGAGAATCACGGTCCCGTGACTCTACAGATGGAGGGAAAGATTGTGGGCTTGATTTCTGCAGAAATTGCCCTGCTTTCCTGGAACATCTGATAGAGGAGGGCTGCGATGTACTCTTAGATGTACAGCTCTGGTGAACAGAGACACAAGACGTGTAAACTTGCCTGTGGCTTTATGAGTTACTTGTTAACCTTTAAGACTAAGATAAATGTGACAATGCTGTAATGATAAACAAAGGCCAGAGACATACAGGAATGTCACAAATGTTCTTCTGAGAAAACAAAGAATAATGATGTCAGAATTGCCTGTCGAATATGTATAAAACCTGACTGCTAGACCCAATCTGGGTCGAACCAGAGAACAGTGACCTGAGGAATAAAGTGCTGTTTCGTCCCCCAGCTGTCTCCTTTTCTTTCTTTAAAGGTCGGTGCTCTCTGGGGTCTCCAGTTTCCCTCTAGAGAAACCAACAGGTACAAACACCCAATGATAAATGTAAATGAACGGTATACCTAAAATGTACCAATAAAAGAACTAAAAAAAAAAGAAAATGTGGGGTGTGTGTATACAATAGAACTGGACATCATCATGTTAACCGAAATAAGTCAGATTCAGAAAGACACAAACAGCATGTTTTTCCTAATATGTAAAATCTAAAAAAGCTGGCACAAAGGCGGGAAAGAGACTGTTGCTAGAAGTGCAAGGAACTAAGTGGAGAAGTGTGTAAGGGAGGTCAGAAGGGGCATGAGTACAATGAAAGTAACACATCTAAGCCTAACATTTTGTACCAGTAGCAGGCACTAATAAAAACATTTTGAAAAGCCCCAAATTTGTGTCTCCTTTGAAATTTGCCCTTATTTATCCTTTCACTATATCATAATATTGGTCAAGCCTTAGTAAACACATATTTTGTTCACAGCACTATTCAAATAAGAATGAAATGATAGGGCACAGGATTCGGGAGTTTGCATATTTATTTGAAGTTTGTCTTATTAGCAATATGTAGCTTAGGAGTGAGGTAGCAACACAGTATTGAGGGGAAGGCGAGAACAGAGGTAAGCTAGGAAACCTTGAAAAACGTGAAGGTGACTTGTGCTCATCTGCTTAAGCGCTTTACCAGCACCTACCAGTGCACTGAGGTGCTAGGACCAGGGGTATGAACCCTGGCTTAGGACTCAGAAGATGAAGTTTCTTCATGACTGTGTAGGATAATGTATGTACAAAAAAAGCGAATTATTTACTGGGAAGGTGAATTCTCAGTAAGAGAAATTAAGTAGAAGCACCAGATTGGAACGGCTGACACTACAACTAAATTCATTTAATTCTTATTTGAACAGGACTGTGAACAAAATATGTGCTTAATAAGGCTTGACCGACATTATGATATAGTGAAAGCCAAGGATAAAATTAGCAGCTTTTCATTTATTAAGGCCTAAAACAAGCACGGTAATATCTCTTGAATGCTCATTATTCCTAACGTTGTATAAAGCCTTTCATGGTTTGGAATTAATGGAGAAACTTTAATCTTATACCACCTGCAAAGTAAATCCAAGGCAGAACCTTTCAATACTATACTACACAACTCTGGGATTTTTTCCAATGGAATTGATTAAGATAGCTATACGCTATTCAACTGTAAAAACCACAGCACTGTCAAAGAGTATTTACTACTAATGGTTTTTAAGAGTAATATAAAAGAACAATTCATTTTGGAGTTTATTCCCACTAGGCAGTTAACACTGAAAGAATAGTAATTTATAAGTCCCGAAGGAGGAGTAATTAATACTTATATTGTGGCTCCTGCCATCAGGAAGCTGCCATTCCCATCCTAAAGCGACAGATGCCATACATCACGTGCACATACTCAGAATATCACACAAAGACACTCAAATATGTGCAATGTGCTGAACCTGAAGACTAAACAAAGATTTAGTTGTGGTGTTTAGGATTTCATTATATCCATGTAGACGAAGGAAAATCTACCACTAAATTTTATGTCAATATAGAAAAGTTTAAAAAGTCATCTGCTACTATGTGAGCATTTTCTGACATTTTGGAGCTAAATTTCCAGTTCCAAAAATATATGCTGTGCTTGAATTTCCTAATATTTTTCTGTATCTTTTTAAAAAATTATTTTTAACACTTATAATGAGGGTTGCCAGCTTTAGCAAACATAACTGCAGGGCATTAGTAAATCTGAGTCCAAAGTAAAAAATGAATATTTGGGACACATTCATATGAAATTATTTATCAATTGAAATTCAGATTTAATGAGGTATCATGACTTTGTCTGGCATCCCAACTTATTATAACTCAACTCCTGCTATGATTTATACTGTAACAGTATGCTGTGCAAAGTAACCCTTAGATCACATCAATGTAAAGATTGCAGACATAGGTGTAAGCTAAGGAGTGGCTTAATAGTGCTCTCTGAGGTAAATACAGGAAAGAAAATAGAGTAAGTCTTGATTTTGCTAAGATGTGTTACGGGTCGATGAGAACTTAGAACCGAACAGAGTATGTATGGATGGCCATTGCTCTCTCCTTCCCCACCCAAGATCACCAAAGTGCCATTAAAACAGGCATGGGATGCAGCCCAGCAGGTGTGAGGCAAGGGTCAATCCTTGTACCCCCAAAAAAGGAAAATAAAGACCAAAAAGAAAGTGCACTAAAATCTACGTAGTGTAATAAGTTGAACTGAGATTTCAACTTTATGGTCTCACCCTCAACAACTGTCCAACTGCATCTTGAGTATAAAAAGAAAAACGATAAGGCCTGCGATTCAGGAGTTTGGATTTTTAACATTTTGCTCTATTTCTTAGTTTCTTTAAACTTCATTTTGTTTTAGTTCTAACATATCTGTATGTTATTTGAGAAAAAAAAAAAGGCCTGAATTTCTTACTATGGATTTTAGAAAATGTGGCACAGAACTTTCCAAAAGAGCAAGGCTGGAGGCACCACAATATCTGATTTCAAATTATACTAGAGCCACACTAATAAAAATAGCACGACACTGGTACAAAAAAGATACATGGACCAATGGAACAGAACAGAGGATACGAAAACAAACTCCTCAGCTACAGCCATCTGAGTGTGGACAAAGGAGGCCAGAAATACAGAGAAAAGACAGCCTCTTCAAAAAATGGTGCTGGCAAAACCGTTAACGACTGAAACTAAATCCCCATCCATAATTCTGTACAAAATTCAATTCAAAATGGATCAAAGATTTAGGAATAAGGCCTTCAACTTTGAAACTGCTAAAAGAAAACATAGAAACACTTGAATCTATAGGTAGAGGCAAAGACTTCCAGAAGAAGACTCTAACAGCACAGGAAATAATAGCAAGAATCAACAAATGGGACTACGTCAAATTGAAAGGTTTCTGTACAGCAAGGGAAACAGCATTAAGAGATACCTACTGAACCAGAGAAAATCTTTATCAACTACTCTGCTGACAGACGGTTAATGGCTAGAATATATAAAGAATTTTAAAAACTTAACAAAAAATCAATGGACAAATGAATTGGACAGAGAATTCTCAAAAGACGTACAAATGGGCTATAAGTATATGAAAATATGTTCAGCATCTTCAGCCATTAGCGCAGTGAAAATCACAACTACACTGAGATTCCATCTTATCCCAGTCAGAAAGGCTGTCATTAAGAAAACAACAACAAAACAGGAAATGTCAGGGAGGATGGAGGAAAAGGGAGCCCTTCTGTACTGCTGCCGGGAGAGTAAATTAGGAGTCACCATGGAAATCAGTGGGGAGGTTGCTCAAAAACTAAAACTAGAGCTGTCATATCTGTCTATCTACCTGAAGTAAGGTCTGTACTGTATATATGCCTGCATTCCCATGTTCACTGCAGCATAATTCCCAGGAGTCAAGACAGGGAACCAGCACCAGTGCCCAACAGAGGCACGGATAAAGAACCTGCAGTTTATATACACAGTGGAGTATTAGTCAGGTATAAAGAGGAATGAAATGTTATTTGCAGGAAAACTGGACGGATCTGGAGACCATCATGTTGAGCAACATAAGTCTGCCTCACTCAAAAAGATAGATACTGAGTGTCTTAATCTTAAAAAAAAAAATGACAAGTGGGCTGGGGAGTTAGCTCAGTGGTTCCATCACCTGCCTTGCAAGCACAAGGTCCCAAGTTTGATCTCCAGTACCCACCCCCCCAAAAAAAGACTAGAAAGTAGACCATTAAGACAAGAGAAATGGAATAAGGGGGGTGTAACAAAGGGGATGGACATGATCAAAATACCAATGAAACCTCAAAAAACGTGGAATTAGGCAGCAACAAGGGCCAGGGAGAGAGGATGACACTGATCAAAGTATGTCACCTGCACGTGTGAATCTGATGAGATGAACCCATCCATCTGTACAAGCAGCAGACAGTGAGGACAGGGTTGCTTTTGTGAACTATGCCGTGCTACGCCAGATAATGGGAAGCGGTGTATTACACAGTTGTATCCAGTCAATATAATAAGTTTACCTAGACACTCTCAGAACACTTACAATACTTTTGAACCAGTGAAAATAGTAAGACACCAGTGATATTCTTCATATTTGTGTTGAAAAGTAAATTCTATTGCAAAGTATATAGGTAATAATGAAATAAAGTGATTTTTAAATTCACTTAAGGTTTTTCCTTTAAATTAAGCTTGTATAATAAACCAAATATCACACTATTAAGATTTTTCAGTTAAATGCTAATTTCTTTCTGCAAACAGGATTTGAAACTTTTCATGTGCTGAAATTCTCCAGCTTTCTCAGTATTTATTCTAAAAGTTTACACATACACAATTCTTTCTCTTAATGTTAAAATCACAGTTTTATTCTCAGAGTAAGTTAATGGTTCTTTCACAGAGATTTCCCAATTTCTTTCTATAGGTTCTCTAAAAAAATTTTCTTTCCTGCCTATAAATATTCCTGAGGGTGTTCCAGAATACAAGGATATGTATTCTAAGAATCTGTTTCAACTATATAAAATGACTTTAATATGTTGAATCAATATTCAACTGTACAAAGGGAATGCCACAACAAAATATTTAAAAATCTATGCTTTGAGAAAGCCACTCAAATTACCTTTTAGGTCTTATTCATATGTCACACTCATCTTCAAAATTGAATGGATGTATCCTCAAAAGAAATTTTAAAAATTCAAATAGACTACAGCAGAATATCATAGAGGGAGAAAAGAATGAACATTGGCAATCCTCATCACATAACTGGGATAAAAGGCTGTAACCTTGGACATGTTCTCTGACACCCCTGCCAAAAGCCTGTATTGGATGGGACTATGAAAGTTCAGTATCTCTTCCAAAATGTGCTGCCACTATATTTAGACTACATGAGGAGTGCCAAGGGCTCCGATCTCATAGTTTTCTCTGGTACTAACATGGCACACATACCAATACATGTCAAGAACTTTCGGCAAACTTTTCTGGCACCACTTGTACTTCCTTGGAATGTAAAATCACACTCTATCATCTACAAGGCAATAGAAGTTGAAAGAAAATTTTGGCCAAAAGTATTACAACGTACAGCTGAATTTTCCCTACAAGAGTTAAAGTGCATAAAGTGAAGGAAAAGGGGAGAAATGAGAGGGAACTTAAGCAGACTGAATTCTATAGTACATCTGAACTGTCCCCCAGTCTCACGTATTTAGAAGGGTAGGGGATCGGGCAGCACCATGCTCATCAGCTCACTTGCTGTTAGTAGGTGGGGTCTGGTCGGAAGAGTGGGGTCCCTGGGGGAGAGACCTGGAAGGGTGTATATGACTGATAACTAACTCAATAATGTCAAGGAAAAGTCAAATGGAGAAATCACTATAATTATATTACCAAGGGGCAAGCATGTTATGACTGATGAAAAAAATGAGGAAAAGGGTAGTAATAATAATGCACTTGTTCTCTGCCAACCAATCCCATAGGTCCTTAGATATACTGACTTAACAATAATTTATGCAGTAGTAGGTACGACTGACATTCTCATGTGACTGGAGATGAGGAAATAGAGAGGTTAACCATTCCTCCAGGGTTAGCCAGTGCGAAGTGGTAGAGCCCTAACTTGGCCCCATGTGACCTAACTATACTGGCCATGCTCTTAGATACGAGGCTATTAGAACTAAAAAGCCCGCCTGTTCTGTTCAAAAGGCCACCAGCGTGTGGTGTGTGCATTATATTACTGAGCTTTTGAATACTGACTCAGCCAACCTGCTTCAGCAAAGGCTGCAGTTAAATTTGTTCTGCTTAGCCAGGAATTTAGATTAGTGGTTCCGCCACCTGCCTCGCAAGCACAAGGTCCTGAGTTTGATCCCCGGTACCAAAAAAAAATTTTTGTTTTGCTTATTATTTGTGTTTGTT
Organism: Heterocephalus glaber; assembly: GCF_000247695.1. Next base: position 2,748,106 of record NW_004624830.1, on the reverse strand, counting down.
ACTTTTCTCTCATTGCTGAGACAAATACCTGACACCCAAAGTTAAAGGGGAAGAGATTTATTTGGCTTACAGTTCATAGTCGGCTGGCTTGGAGGCTGGGATGACAAACAGGCCTCACAGAAGAGAAAGAACATGGCACACACAAGGTAGCTAAGGCAACAAGACAGCCTTACCAGTGTCTTCCTGCCCCTTTAATCTTATTCAAACTACTGAGGGCACGTAGCACTCACGCCCTTAATTCTAGTGCCTGCAGGCCTAGCACTACCATGAGTCAATCACACACCCTAGATTCACCCACCTCTGGAAAAGCATGAGACTTTGAGGGACATCTAAACCCAAGCCATAACATTAAACTTAGTGAGGCAGCATTTCAATAGAGCACAACATATTTAGTAAGTTCATATCATGCTTAATCCTATCCCTTTTCTTTATAAATGGATTCAAAATTAGAAGCAAAATATACAGTTGGCCTATCTATTCTTTTTGACTAAGATTTACCACTAATCTCCCTGTAAAACATTAAAACGGGTTCCTTTACCAATGTTTAACGGGAACATTTATGTATGGAATAGGAAGACCATCACATTCATAGTATTTAAAAAATGAACAATCAGCATTTCTACTATATACGTTTTTATAACTTATCAGAGAAATTATTTTAACCCTAATCAGTCACCCTGTTTTCTTTGCAAGCTGGGGATGACAAAGGAACATCTGTAGGGTACAAACAGTATTCTTAGTTTGTGAAACTTTTTATTCCTGTTCAAAACTGAAAGAGAAAAAACCCTTAACTTTCATAATCTCTCAGAAAAAATAAAGTAACTAAAGTAGTTGTTTATATAAGAAATAATTTACTTTAATTAAAATTTGATAAATTAGCTGATGCAGATACTTTTAACTTGGGGAAGGGAAAAGGAGAAGTTTTCAATTATTCCAAAGGCATTTTTGTTATTATTATCCTTCAAAAAGATTTTCAAGAGACTGTAAAATATCAAATACAGACTATTCACTAAAAATTTAAAATAAGGAAGGCAGTAGGTATCTTCTTCTTCTTCAGAGTGCTTAATAAATACATAATCTTAAAGGACCTTTTTTTTGTTGTTTGGTTTTTCAGGTGTATTTATCTCTAGGATAATTTTAATTGTGTTTATTATCAGCAAAATTTGTGCTTGCCTAAAAATATGGAGGATAGCATTAGAATGAGAAGGGATGGAGCCAATAAAATATTGTGAAAAAATACTTTTTCTATCTAAAAATATTTTAGTTTCTGCAGAAGTATAGGGGCTTTCCCCCCTTTTATAGATTTAGCTACGTTATAGACAACCATAATAATTTCATCTTTTTACCCACTGAGACTATCATTCCTAGCCATATTTCCACTTTCTTTTTCCATTATGTTTACTGGTACATTTTAGGTGTACATAATGATCACATTCATCATTGGGAATTTGTACCTGTACATGATGTATCTCAGTTGTTATTTTTCCCATTCCCCTTCCCTCCCTTCACCCCTCCCTATTTACAAAAAATTTTGTTTCTGTTTTTTCCTTCTTTTCTTATACTATTTTCTTTCCCTCGTGTCCCCCTCCCCACTTCCCCTTCCCTTGTGGACCTTTTCTTCCTATTTCACATTATCTATTACACATTTTGGTCTTCATTTACACTTTCAGTCTCTCACACCAGAGAAACTATTCAGTATTTATATGTGCCTATTTATTTCACTTAAGATTATGGCCTCAATGTGCATCCATTTAGCTGTAAATGTCTCTAGTTTATCACTCTTCATGGCTGAGTAGTACTCCATTTTATATTAAAAAAAAAAACCCACATCTCCTTTTTCCAGTCACCAGTTGATGGACATTTGGGCTGTTTCCAAGATTTAGCTCTTACAAATTATGCCGCTATGAACATGGGCGCATATATATCACTGTGGTATGATGCTTTTAATTCTTTTGGGAAGATACCCAGCAGGGGAATAGTTGGGTCAAATGGAACCTCCAATCCTAGCTATTCGAGGACTCACCATACTGATTTCCACAGTGGTCGCAACAGTCTACACTCCCACCAGCAGTGGAGCAGGGTTCCTTTTTCCCCACAATCCCACCAGCATTTGTTATTGGTTGATTTCTTGATAGCAGCCATTCTTTCTGGGGTGAGGTGGAACCTCAGCGTTATTTTTATTTGTATCTCTTGAATGACGGTGAACATTTTTTTATATGTTTATTTGCTGTTTCTACTTATTCATCTGAGAAATGTCTGTTCATTTCAGATGCCCATTTTTGAACTGGGTCTTTATATTTGGGAGGTCTGATTTTTTTAAGTTCTTTATAAAGGAAGGGAGTATCACAACCCCCAACTTGAAAGTATATTACAAAGCTACTATGATAAAAACAGCATGGCATTGGCAAAGGAACAGACCTGAGGATCAATGGAACAGATTAGAAGATGCAGAAACAACTCCAGAAATACTCAGCCACATCATCTTTGACAAAGGAGCCAAACACCCTCACTGGAGGAAATATAGGCTCCTTAATAAATGGTGTTGAAGAAAACTGTATTTCAACCTGCCAAAGATTAAAACTAGACCCGTATCTATCACCATGCACTAAACTAAGATCAAAGTGGATTAAAGATCTAAATATTAAAACAGAAACACTAAACTTGCTGGAAGTTAAGTTAGGTAGAACTCTCGAAGACACTGGCATAGGAAAAGACTTTATGAACAAAACTTCAGTTGCATGGGAACTAGCACAAAGAATCAACAACTGGGATCTCATCTTATTAAAAAGCTTCTGCACTGCAAAAGAAACCACTAACAGAGCTAAGAGATAACCTACAATGTGGGAAGTTTTTTTTACCAGCTGTTCCTCACACTTCCACTTTTAAGCATTTAAGACCTCCGTTTTCAGACTCCTCCCAGGTGCTGTATGGCACACTCCTCACTGTACTGTATGGAGTGGAATTTCCCTGAGTTGATTTGACCTCCCAAGGGGACAGTGTTTCTTTCCTCCAACTGTCACTGTGGTAGCAAGCAGCTGTGGGAGGCAGGAGCCAAGGTCCATGTCAGTTACCATCTTTGTATAAACATACATTCTCCAGCATCTACCCAAGCTGCCCTCATTTACTCCCCACCAGCTCACAAAACAGCTCTCTCCTAAGCCAGAGGGTGAGCACCAGCACCTTCCCACCTTTTACCCTTCTGGCAGCATCATTGGGATTAAAATAAACTACAGTAAGTTCCCTGGCCCAGCTTTGTATCTGCAGTGCTGGGGCAGCAGAAGAGGCAGTGTGCAAGGGAGAGAGTGCAGAGAGGGATAATGAGGTCCCCCAGAAGAGATGCCGAAGGCCTGCACGATTACTGCTACAAATGGCTTCAAAATATCTCAGCGTTTTATAGTCATATTACATTTAGTGATTCCATTCACTTTGACCTCTACCTGGTAAATCAGAGAAGAGAAGAATGCACTCATTAAAGCCATTAGCCAAAAGCCGGTCCCGAAGCTGCTGGAGAATTGCTACTCCGATACAGAATGGGAAAGAGGAGTTCCCAAGCAGCAAGGTGTCCCAGAGGTGGAATATTTTATGCAATGGAAATACATCTGTGGAATAATTTTAAAAATCAATTAAAATTAAAAACTCAAAAAAACCCCTAAAACAACTTGCTTTACTCGATACATGGCATTAACTTACGGTCTGTTCTTCACGAGCTAACCCTAAGCAGAGCACTGTGGCTCGTGCCTGTAATGCCACACTCAGAAGCCTGAGACAGAAAGACTGCAATTCTGAGGCCAGGTTGGGCAACTCAGACTCTGTCTCAATCACAAGTAAATAAATAGCACATTCAAACTTCATAAGATGTTTATTTGGCTTTGTAAAATTTAACTTCCAAAGGCCTCTTAAAATCTGTTAATTAGATGAGTGACATGGATAACATTTTCTAACTTCTATTATCAATATCAGTGACTTTGTCCCAGCCATAAAATGTTATTCCCCAGAATTTTTTAGTTATATTATTTACCTAAATTTACTTATATAGGTAAACTTTAACACTATTTTATGTACAGTAAGATTACATTTCCATTTTGCATTATAACTGCTTTATGAAATTCCCACCAAAAATTCTATTAATAGTTTTTTCTTTTTTATAATTTTTTAATAATATTGTGGCTATCATTCCAGGGAATGTCTCCAGATCTACTTCATAAAATGATGCCATTTTTCATATGTACTATATGTAAGTAAAGATATACACTGTATTAATATTTGTAACTAAAGTATTATATATTAACATAATCTGCTTAATTTCTAGAAGAAAGCTAGTTTGGGAAATAAAATTATTAGTTATTAGAGGATCCCTCTAGAAATTAAGATTGATTTGGTTCCAAAGTTGGTTTCATAGAGTTCATTTAAGTACTACACTTGATGCTAAATTCTCTTTTCAAAAGTGGGCAAAGCTTGTATAAATATCAACATTAAAACAGACTGTCATCCTATACAATTCTGTTTGTAATGTCTAAGAGACAGAACAACTAGAATTCTTTTCTACCCAACGCTATCATAACAGAATTACACGAGGATGCATGTTAAATTGTCTCAATTTTATTGTGAAATAATATTAAGTACCAGGGAAGAGTGGAACAGAGCTGTGTTCTTGCTGTTACAATACTAAAAGGAAAGAGAAGATGATACTTACGAGTAAACATGGTGAGAAACCAAGGGATGGCATACAGCTACCAGTAGAAGGAAATATGGGAAAGAGAGAGAATAAAAGATATAATTAGAATCATCACCAATACACGGAGTGCTTAAAAAACGATTTTGGTCTACTCCACTGATTAAAATAAAACCAATTTAATTACTATTATCACAAATATCTTATATGGTATCTATCTATATTACAAATGTAGATGACCTTCCTGCCAGGAATTATTCACAGAACATCTTCATTTCATCAAAGGATACACTCAAGACCATACTAATTCAAATGCTATAGTAGTATGCTAGCTTTGATGGTGTACATTCAGTTGTACAAAAATACAGTGAGATTTTAAAAGTCCTTATGGCAGTCAATCGTATGTGTCAAAGACTGCATTGCAGCATACTCAGCTATCTGATTACCACTGATTTGGGTGTGTCTGAGGGCATCCACAGGTGAGCTTAGCACATGTGTCAGTAGACTGAGGAGGCTGCCCTCCCAATTAGGGTAGGCATCATTTGGTCCCTCTCCGCCTGGTGCGAAAGGAGTTCCCTTCCTACTCCACCTCACTGCTTGAGCTGGAACAGCTCCTTTCATCTTATACCACCCTAGGGCTGGGGCTGTCATTAGCAAGTTTGAAATAAACAATCATTTCCTGAAAAAACACTAATTTCATTTTGCTTTGTCAAGCAATATAGGCCACTGTTAAACAAAGACTTTAAATGTACAACTGTGATCTCACCATTTCCCTGTTCCACTATGACCATGCTTTCCTGTGCCATGCCAAATTTAGAATATAAACCACTGTGAACAAAAGGAATGAAGAACTTGGAATCAAAAACGAAGTGTTGGAGTCTCATCCTGACAACCACTGACACCATGCACAGCAATCAGGCAGCCCATGTATCCCAAAGTCTTCATTTTGGAATAGAGAAATCATTGTCTACCTTAGCCATATCACAGAAATGCTGTGAAATACCTGGATAAATGATATGTGAATGTGCTTTGCAAACAGCCCTCTAGAAATTGTAAGTAGTAGTATCAATATTGACATTAGAAATAGAGCATCCAGCTACATTTCTTTGTCTCATCTCCACATGTTCTATATCCTGCCATGACAGACAGATGATGTGATCTGAACATACACTACTATCTCATCAATGTGCTTTGCCTTTTCTTTTTTAATGTTTTCTCATGTCATTTCCCTAAACCAAAGCTCTCTAAGTTTAAGGCCTGTCTTAAGTACCATTTGTTTTATGAAAACTTCTATACACTTTGTATACCCATCTCACTATGCCTTGTGTGATGCCTTGTATCTAGATGTTCCTCCAAAGCCTCATGCGGTCATAGGTGGGGCTTTTCAGAGATGGCTGGATGTAGAGTGTGTGATGCTGGCATTGTGGGGGTGGGGGGGAGTGTTGGGATTAAGGGTGTGTGATTTCTAAATTAGTCCACTGTTTGGTTTAGCACAGTTCTGGGTAAAGATAATGGGAAGGTCCCCCAAGGTGTGGGTAGCACCACCCATAAGATGTGTACTCTGGAAGGGATAAAAGGGAGAGGCAGGCTGCTGCTGCTTCTGTTTGCTGCTTCCTGCCTGCCATGCCATGAACGGTTTCTCCTCTGCCAGGCTGTGCTGCCTTGGAGCCAGCTGACTATAGAATGAAACCTCTACATGCTATGAGCTGAAATAAATCTTTCCTCCTTTAATTTGTGGGTGTTGGATATTCTGTCCTACCAACAAAGAAAGTACCATTTGTTCTATGAAAACTTTTATACATTTCTTATACCTTTCTCCCTATGCCTTGTACCATACCATATAATGGTAACTGTGTTATGTAAGCTACAGTAACTTTATCTTAAATTTTATTATAATTACCTATTGTACCATGCTTTGTATTATATAATGAATTCTGGATATCTTCATTCACTCATTCACTCAATATGAAATGCTTTCTGCTATATGCCACGTGTCTCTCTAAACCACAGGAGTGACATGTGTGAACAGATACTTAAAAATGCTTTACAGTTAGAGCTTCAACACAGAGGTTTTGGCATAGGACAGTGGCTATCATAGAAGCTTTTGGCTTCTTCTGTTATTCGCTCTGCTGGAAGATGTTAAGATTCATGTAAGCAAAGGTTATTTCACTCCTATATTCATTAATAAAAAATATAACCTGAACACTTAACACATGCCAACTCTGTGGCAGATGATAGGACATGGCAGTGAATGAAGCACAGTTCCTGGTTCCAAGGTGCTCCAGAGTTGGTAAAAACAGTATTGTTCCTTAAATGTTCTCTCAACCCATTCCACCTGGGGCTTTGCCTCCGCCTGACCGACGAAACTGCTCTTGGTCATCTACAATTGCCACACTGCTAATCTTTTTCTTTATCAGTCAGCAGAACTGGACAAAGCTATCTACTCCCACTTCCCAAAAATACTTTTTCCCTCCATGTGGCTTTCGAGACACCACATTCATCAGTTTTCTTCTCACTGTTCTGTTTTCTCCTTAGCTGTCTCCTTTGCACGCTCCTCTTCATCCTCTGACTCTTAAATATTGCCATGTCCCAGGTTCTGCTCTGGGATCTGTTAAGTTCTGTTTTTCCCAAATAATAATTGTAATTTGAAAACTCCTGTATCTCCACCTCTCTCCCATGACTTCTGAACCTGTATGTCCAAATACCTATTTGGTATTTCTACTTGTATATCACACACACACACACACACACACACACACACACACACACACACACACACACAGAGTCAGAGACTGAGCTCCTGAGACCTCCTTCAAAATCTGTACCAAGTACATTCATACATCTGTTAAGAGCAATGCTACCCTTCTACTTCCTCATGGAAAAAATGATGAACTCATTCTTACTTGCCTCTTCTTACACTGTTACCTGTCATCAGCAGTTCTACTACTGACGAATCAACTGCCAGGAATTATTCACAGAACATCTTCATTTCATCAAAGGATACACTGAAGACCATACTAATGCAAACGCTATAGTAGTATGCTAGTTTTAAGGGTGTACATTCAGTTGTACAAAAATACAGTGAGATTTTATGCTCACTGATGGTATGTACACTGTATGCTCATTGATAATATTCGAATTCAGTTCTATCATTTCTTGCAATTGCCCATGCCTCCTAGTCTATCCTTGGCTGTGCTTGGATTCCTCTCAGCTTAGTAGAGCAATCTCGTTCAGATGTTTACATCAGATGTCACCGGTCTACACAAGAGCATCTAGCGACTCGTTGTCACTTAAGAGCAACCCGAAACCCTAGAGATATGATCTGCAGCACTCCACGCAAGCAAGCCTCCCACCGCCTTTCGACCTCTTCTTGTCCACTGTGCTTCTGACTCAGTGGCCTCCTGGCTGCTCTTTCAGCACCCTGCTACACTCCCGCAAACCTAAGGCTCTTGCTGTGATTCTGCTGCTGGAACTGATCTTTCTCTTCTTTCCTGAAGGCATTTATTCAAGACACCTTTTCTACGAGGCTTTCCTGAGAACCTTATTTATAAACTAAATTCTCCCTTCACCTAAGCACTTACATCCACCGCCCTTCTTTAGATTCTTTTCTACTAGAACTTACCACTACCTAACATGTGCCACTGTGTATTTACTTATCTTCTCTATTGTCTATGCCCCTTAGAATATGAGGAGAGATAGTCTGGTACTTTTTTTCCCCTTCTGATGCATTGAGGGCATAGAGAAATGCCTCACACACAAATGTTTATTGAAAGAATGAATGAAATACACAGTGAAGGTAATTAAAGGAATATATTAAAAGGTCCAAATACTTTTGAGATTATACACTTTGAGAAATTTTCAACAAATAGGAAATAATGAGAAAATGATTTAATCTTCCTTGGCTAATACACTGGGAAAAATTCTTCATATTAAATATTGCAAAGTATTGAAAAAATCATTAATCCTGACGTTTTGTTTTATACATATGATACATATATATGTATAGATACATTTTGATAACAATTACTTTGAAGTTATTAAAAATTAGTAAAATGAAGCTTATCTAATAATTGAAAATAATTCAAGTTGAGTTAACATCTTTAATATAATGTATAACATTCCTAGGTGCATTTACCTCTTACCAATTAAGATCAGATAAATAAAATGGTGATCTGCTACACTGCAATGCCTATTATTTTTCTTTCTATAGTTCTCCCTTTTAAAGTCTTTATTGAAACCTTCATATTAATTTCTCGAGATACTGGCACAGCTTCATCATACCATTTGATACAGAAAGAAGGCAGAAAAATAAGATAATTTTGAATACTAGTCAGTTTTTTAAAAATGGAATTAAATACTGAAAATATTTGATTACAAATATAAAATGCATAATTTCATTAAGTCAGAGATACTATCTCTTTCCTAATTTAAAGTTGGAAACTGGCAACAAATGAAAAGAAATCATACATGCTCTAAGTATTTTCTCCAGAACATAAAATTATGTATGCCTGATTTGACACAGCGCTTGTCTGCAGAAAGAAATAACTAAGTAAATACTGCCCCCTAGCACTATCAAGCAGGAACAGTTATATTTAGCATTTCATGAGGTCTTTCCTCACGGTCTGCTAATGTCAAATTTAGAACTACCATCAACAGGAAAAACAAAGGTGGGAGCTGGTTATCTTGATGTTGACAAGCAGAAAATGATGACTCAATGACTTGAACATTTGTAAGAGTAATTTAAAAGGGATTATTTCTTACAAACTCTACATGAAGATTTCATCCAATTTTTAAACTTATAAAATAATGCACTTTCATTCTCTATGTACAGTATATCTATATATGTGTGTGTGTGTGTGTGTGTGTGTGTGTGTGTGTGTATGTATTTTACTGTTACAAAAGGGGGTCCCTTGCTGGGGATTTAGCTCAGTGGTTCTGCCGCCTGCCCTGCAAGTGCAAGGGCCCGAGTTTGATCCCCGGTACCAAAAAAAAAAAAAAAAGTTATTGAGACAAAACGGGGTCCCTTCTACTTGCGTTTCTAATTCCACCTCTTAAAGAGCATATTACAATGTTTCTCTCAAGTGAGAGAATAATTTATATTTAAATTATCATAAGCCTTCCCTGTAAAACACATACTGACCATTAGTTTGATGAGGAGCAATGATTTCCTACATGTATTCTAGGGAAATATGCATGCAGATACTCAAGAAAAGGATGCTTAAAATCAGCAATTTTTTCCAAATATATTGTCTTGAAATGTTGAAATTCTATAGACTTAGTGATCTGGTAAAATTACATACGTACATGAATCTCTGGGACAGTTATGAAGATTAGTTAATGGATCTAAAACATTTGGCAAAAGATACAGCATATGTAACCTTAAACACAGCAGTTATAATTATCATTGTTAGAAACAAAGTATTTTAATAATCCAAAGTTGTGAGTTGACCTCACAAAACATTTTAATGTTGTTCTGAAATTAGGAGAGGTAGGAATGGAAGATAAAAAGACACTCCTACGTACTAGGAACTGTGAATCCTTACAGGCTGAGGTAGATTCCGCTAGGCAAGGTGCAGTCTGAAAAGTCTGAATTTGTATTTATAGTCCTACTGGCTTTTAGAATGAACATTATTTAATCCCATCTCAGCTATTCTCAGTTTGGAAAACTTTAAATATTTTCACACAAAATTTTTCTTCTACTTTCCACATTCTACAGATATTTTTATTTTGTATCTGACTTAAAATTGTCTTCTTAGCTACGTATAGAACACAGGTTAACAAAAGAAAGTAATCAGAAATGAAGAAATGTTCCACAAAAGATTTGTATTGTTCTGCGGTGTGACTCACTTTCAAAAAGCATTATCTTTTCAACAGCGAAGAATGATGGCAGTTCATGCTAAATCAGGATACATTCAGTGGAGCGAAGATGGTCTTCACTTAGATAAAACAAGTGAACAGTAAAGGCAAAGGCAATCCTGAGCAGCTCCCCCTAATCAACTCTGCTCCCTGCCCTTCATCTTTCAGTCTTGTGGAAAAGACATCAAGCCCAAAACCTATTTTCCTTTCCATAGCCACCCATAAAGAAATAATAGGAAGTAAGAATTATTAATCTACAGGATAATGAAGAGTGATTCCCAGAGCAACTCCTTAGAATTTTTAAAATAAAAAATTATGATCTGACTTTAGGGATCTAGTTATCTTGAATCAAAAGATGATTTACTGCTAAAATAAAACAATTTTACTGCATGCTTATATAAAAACTTTCATGCTAATGCTATGTCAGATACAGAGAAACATGGACATGTGATTCATATGCACAAAAAAGATAACCTGCCTGGTACATTACTGACCATGTTAACTGACTTCTAAAATCTTCTCAAGTTCTGAAGGCAAGCTCATTGGACTACAGTTTCCAGGACATATGTTGCTCTGCTTTCCGAAAAATTAGAAAATTTTTGTTACAACTAAGTCACCCTCAGGCAACACTAGGTCCAATTTTAGTTTTTGAGATTCTTTTCTGAGCAGTTCTCACCACCTGTAATGATTACGATTTCATTACTTTTAAAAAGTGTCGGGAGCAATTCTACGTAATTTTTTGGGAAAATCATTTCACAATTAAATCATGATTAGGGCCTAGCTCTCTTGCCCACAGGCCAGCTATGGCATGTGGAGACACAACTCCATCTTCGCCCCCAGTCACAGCTAAGACCTCAGTGGTCCCACAATGCTGTCATGCTCCAGGGCAGGATTACACCAGCTGGAGACATCCTGCGGAGGAACAAAATCCTCATCTGCACAGTTCCTCATTGTTCTAGGATTTTCGCTTCAGACACTGCCCTCTGAGTCACCTTTTACCTTTGTTACTCTCTGGAGGTACTGAACTCTCTGCCCTGAGTCATCTGCCACATTTGTTTCTCCCGATGGACTGAATAAAGGTGCAGCAAGCTCGGGGTTTTCCTCTTTGCCGCCCAGAGCAGCACTGATCAGGCCCAAAGCTCAGCTTCTTCTCTAAGTCTCATTTTTTCTACCTTTCCTGTCTAATAAGTTAATTAGCCTTGTGCTGCTGTGGCTCTCAGACTAGGACTTACTGCAGAAGTTCTAGTAATATACCCTTTCCCTGTTCCCTACAAAAGAGGACAAAGAATAAAGGGAAACTTTACTTATTATTTTATTCATTTTTGTGTGCTAGGGATCAGAACATTGTATGTGCCAACAACAGTTCAACTCTTCATTTAAAATATAGAATAAAATTCATTCTATCTATAAGGATGTACTGGATCCCTCTATAAATCTACAACTCTGTTGTTGAAAGCTTAGTGATCTTATTTTTCCTATAGTGTGGAATATTTTGTTCTTTTATCCAAGCAGGAGTTATTTCATCATTACCCACGAATCATTCCTGTGTTAAAGAAAAAAAAAAATGAAAGCAGAAGAACGAGGGAGTTGCCAGTCCCTTGGGTGTTGCTGTAATGTAATACCACAGACTGGGCAAGTTACAGAGGTTGGTTCAGCTCACAAGCCCAGGGTGCCCGGCTAGGGTCTTCTCCTGTGCCTAACAAGGTGAGTGACAGCACATGGCAGAAACACTTGCAAGAATGGCAAGCAGCAAGTAAGGGAGAGAGACCAAAGGGAGATGCCAGGTGATCTTTGTGACAACCCACTCTCCCCAAAGTAACGATCCGTCCTGAGACCTACCTCATGCCTATGAGGTCTAATCTCATATTAAGAGAACCAACACAGTTTCACAAGAAAACTACTCATCCATTCAGGAGGTTGGTGCCTGCGGCCTGACCGTCTCCCAGTAGGCACCAGTTCCTAACACCACACTGAAGAATCAGGCCTTACTGTGGGGCTGGGACAATGCTGAAATAAACTGCCACTATCACACCAGTCTTCATTTTCCTTTTTGTGTCATCTAAAGTCTGGGCGCCTTTTTTAAGAAGATAAAAGGATGTATGAAGACACCATCAGTATAGCCATTTTTAAAAGTTTTCATTGTACGCAGCTGAGAATTCAGATTTTTTCATTTTTCATGCTTATTAGTGAAGAAAACTGACAAGAGGAAAATGCTTCAGCAGCACCAGACCAATCAGAAGACAAAGGCAGAGACAGCAACACACTAGACTCCAGGGAAATGGTAAAACTGGTCATGTAAGTGAGACTTCAAACTGTGAGCGCTCAAATGATGGTATCTTAGATGAACTTCTACAGCACAAGAATGAGAGTAAACAGTAAATAAAAATGAGAAATCCTCATTTAGCTGGTCATTCAAGGGAAGAACTTCATCACAGATCATTTTGCAATAAGAATCTGGGTCACTATATTTTGTTAAAAGGATGAGAGGAATCTTTTTTATGATACTTACACAATATAACTTATTTAATACAGTTTAAGTAGACAAATGGTCTAGGTAGAGGTGTTTACAAAGTGATTAGAAACATGGTATAGAAATGTTTGTAAAAGGGCATTAATTTATCATTCTTCTATTAATAAATTGAGAAATAAAAATGTTTTGTAATTAGGGAACAAAGAAGCTATTTTCTGAAAAGGTATGAGATCTTTCAATGTTTTATTTTGATGATTTTGTTTTGACCAGGCTAGAAATAGAAACAATTTAGAGATGTATTTGAAATCTGCAATCAATATTCACATGATGGGTATGTTCCAGGTTCACACGTGACAACTGAATAGTAGTTCAAATCACAGTGCACATGTGACATCCATACATTGTCCAAAGGAGAAATATATGAAGCAAAAGTTTGGGTTTGTCACACAAATTCATTTTAAGCATTTCAAATAATGTTTTATGATGTCTTTGCTTATGCAAATTATTCACAAAATTACTTAAACATATAAAAATAATTTAAAAGGCCTAATGGACCAAGAAGATAAATGCCTATACCCCACCCCAGCCAAAGGCATACTGGTTACATCTTTTGTAATTCATAACTTCCCTAGTTAAGCAAAAGTGAGAAAAAATATGTCCACTACAACCTGAGTATAATCCTCTCCTAAATGCAAAACCTGTGTTTTAAGTAGTTCACACCCATTAGCTTTAGTCATCACAGGAATTCTGAGTAAAATCATTATATCTATGGTAAAGCAAAGAGAATCGTGGGTAAGAGGAACTGAATGGATCACAGCCACACCAGTGGTACACTGAAGAGGCAGGACCTGGCCCCGACTTCCCCTCTCGACCTGCGCAAGCTTTTTTAGGACGTGGGCACAGACCCAGGGCCACTCGGGACTCCTCGGGCTGCCTCAGCTATGGGCATGGTACACTGAGAGGGAGCGCTGCTCCTACACAGCATGGGCGTTTGTGTCTATGGACACCACCACAGGCGCGTACGCTGCAGAGCTTGGCACACGACAGGCCAGTGGTCCAGGGTCTCAGAGCGGGCGTCTTATGTTAGGAGTAAAGGTGACTAACTGTATTGAACGTCTTTAGGACAGGTGTGTGAAACGGCGCTGGAAGGCGTGTAAAGTGCTTGCTCTGCATAGCAGGGAACCGCGACTGAGGGAGAGCAGCGCCGGGCACTCACTGGGGCTGTGGGGCCGAACGGGCGCCTTCTCCAAGAACTCCTGGTTTTTCTGGAAAGGATGATGGGGCAACAATAATCTTCTGAGGATTGGATATTTGGCCAACGTTTTGCAAAATAAAAAAAGTGAGCCTGCTACTTCCAGGAAAGATTTAGCTGACAGATGACAATCAGAGCATTACACACTTGCACTTGCCACTCTGAAGTCGGCAGCTTCCTGATACGTAAGGGTTTTTTGGATGAGATCAGTGATGACTTTACAGAATGTGATTTTTATGTTATGTGACGAAGTGCTCATGGCTGAAGATCTGTGAACCAATGTATACCGTCACAACATCGTGCATGCGCAGAAGAGCCATTCAAAGTGCAAGAAGCGGGCCGGGGACTTAGCTCAGCCGCACCGCGCCTGCCTCCCACGCGCAAGGTCCTGAGTGCGATCCCTGGTACCAACAAAACAAAACAAAACAAAGTACAAGATGGACAGGTGGATTTAATGTACAAAGCACGGAAGTTCACGACAGAATTAGACTGTCCACTGCACTCAAGCTCTAAGAAACTGCCCATGCCTGAAAAGACCCTTTGCCAACTGCATGCCTTCATACACCTCAACCGAGACGAGGTACTGCAACAGACCGAATCGAGAAGCAGATACGACAATTCAGCTCTTTTATCTTAATTCAAGAATTGGAAAAATATAAAACCATGTCAGTCTATTTTTTGAAAACAGCTATTTATTAGAAAAATGTTATTTTGGTCAACATGCAATGAGCTATTACTTATTATTTATTTTTATGGTGCTGACGATTGAACCTAGGGCCTCTGCACTGATTTACATCCCCATCTCTATCTCTTTTACTTTTTATATTGAGACAGGCTCTCAATCAGTAGCTAAGTCGCCCATGCTAGGCTCAGATTTGGGATCCTACAGCCACAGCTTCCCGGAGTGCTAGGATTTCAGATATGTACAGCCTTGCCTGGTAAGTTATTTCTTTCAGGTTAATTAGTACGTAAATATTTTTAACGGTCTCAGTAAATAATGATACACTTAATCCATGTGAACAGAAAGTTCTTTGGGGTCTCCATTAATTTTTAAAAGTAGAGATTCTGCAATCCACAGTTCGGAGACCCGCCACGGTATGCTGTTTTTCCTTTTGCTTGTCTTTCCACCAGTCTCAGGGAACCTTAGATTGCAAACAGACTGTGCAGCTGGGGGTTCAACTGAACGGAAAAGCTGTTAGGAAAACCTGTGTGTGGATTTTTTTTTTTCTTTAGGAAGAAGTTATCAAAATCTTATTTTACCATTCCTGGTAGAGTTAAAAGCCTTTTGGTTTTAGGGTCTGAGCCCTTTCTGAAAGGTAAGCTTGCTTTATTATGAGAAAGAGACTGTTCTGTACTCCTAAGCCTTAGGCTTAACGCTGGAAACACGGTGCAGTTCTCAGTTCAGAAAACACATTCTCCCAGGATCCTCCAGAGAGACTCCAACAGCCTAGGAGGATTCTTTCCATGGAATATTCTGAATAAGGTCTATTTTCCTTATAATCGTATTTTGATAAAACACGAAAAGCTCATTGTCAATTGATTCCTCTTGGGATTAAAATCTGAAACTTTTTAATTTCAAAATTATTTTTATTTATTTTGTTCTTGCAGTTTTGGAGAGCAAACCCAGAGCTCCACACCTGCTGGATAAAGCACTTCTCTAACTGAGCCATCGCTGCAGCTCATAAAGCTGTTCACAGTAACAGTGGGAAAGCCAGTACCAAATGAATGAACAAACACATATTTCTAAATTGCCCTTTCACATTTTCAGTTAGTGTAAGGTCAATCGAATATAAATTTTTTAAAAATGACAATGACAAACTTTTACAGGAGAAAATTAGTAGCAATGTAAGAATCTTTTCAGATCATATAGTTAAATGACAGTGGTTTTGCCAGTATATCACTGAATCTGCTAGCTTTGTCTTTAGCTGAAACAGTATAGTACTGAAATATGTAGAGCCCTATCGTTTCTACTAATGGTCCCCGACCACTTTTTCATAGTTTGCATGCCATTCCTAGTACTTCAGGAAAACATTTCTCTGAAGAATAAGAAAACACTCTTTCCTGTTCTTATTTTAAAGACCTACTATACTTTTAGAAGCAGAAACACATCAAGACAAAGATGATAAAATCATTCTGGCCCCAGTTTTGCCAAATACACATTACTCACTCTATTTATATGTAAATCACATAACTACCATGACACATAATCTAGGCATCACATCAGTGCACAAGATCCCCAACTATTTGAGCTTTAGCAGTGCTCAGTGTTCAATTTTGTGACCCACAGCAAATGGAAAGGAGCCAGAAATCTCAATTCCTCCTGCAATGGAAGCCTGCGTTTTAGTGACGGGAGATGAATGAGGCCGACTTTGATGGGATTAGTTCTTCAGCAGGTGTAGTTTAGGGTCTCATCAAAGTACCTACTCTTCCTTCTGATGAATCCTAGCCTGTGTCCTCGCTAGAGGCACAGTTTCCTCAACAATTATTTTAGATGTGGAAAATTAAATGAATTCAAGGAAAAAAAATGAAAGAATGCTGCATATACAAACTAAAGAAATGTAAGTAAAAAGACGTAACTGACAGAAACAAGTTAGAAAAATTCTCCATTTCATCACACCCCTACCCCCTACTCACTGTCAACAGTCTCTACCTTGAAAACACCAAGTCTGTCTATAAAATTAGATATTAAAATGGCCTCACCACTTCAGTTTTTACACTATCGACAGATTGGAGGAACAACCCGTTAGAACAAAGAAGTTTTAAAAATATTAGTTCACATTTTGCATTCAATATTAATTAAAAGTATAAAACGCAACACCTCAAAGATTCCTTTAAACCTGTATCAACTTCAATCCCTTCCCCAAATATGTAACTCCTGTAGTTCATTTTTTCACTCTATCTTTAATTGATAAATAGTAATTGTATATACTGTGGGTACACAGAGTGATGTTTTGATTTATGTTCATCCCACAGCTTCCAAATGAGACCCAAACTGCAAATGAGTTAACAGCCACACCACGCCCTGGAGAACCTTTCCAAGGCAACCCTGACTTGGAGCCTGACACGAACTACAGAGAAGCCCCAAAGTCAGCCAAAATCTGGCAAAGCTGCACGGTAATACAGCAAGTAAAACCCAGGCAAAGCTACACAGGATTCCACCTAAGAATAGATTTTCTATTTCTTCAAAATCAGACCTGAATATAGTAAAATCTGAGTGAAACCCTTTACAGAATAGTTTAATACGACACTCTTACTAATGAATTTTGCAGAACAATCTCACAGGACCATATTAAGAAAAATATGATCCTTTTCTTTTACTTAAAGCAAGACTCTGGAAGGTAACCACGTAAATACTGAGAGCAATTAGCAGCGCTAACTTGTTCAGACCCGGCTTTCTCTCCCTGCTGCTCCCAGCGCACCCAGTACTCACATCTGGAATGAAGCCAATCTCGTTGAGATGATTGCTCAGCTCGGGGTCGTGGAACGCAATCATCTGGGAGAACACGGTCAGATACTCTGCGGGACAACAAAGTCTCAGACAATTGCCCCAACAAATTAACCCCAAGACATTTAATGCAAATAAAGTTTAATTTACACTCAATCAGAGCTAATTTCTCCATGAAGAAAATATGCCTTAATAATTTTCTTTTCTACTACTTCAATCACTTACTCCTGATTATTAAACAAATATGCCAGAAACTATGCCATAGCTTCTTTCCTGCCTTTGGGCTATCAGTTTATTTCTTGAATCACAAATTGTATAAATGAATGTTTTCTTATTAAATTCTATAAATAAATTTTCTCTAGTAATATTAAATCCATTTCACATTAGTGAATGTTCAGAAAGTGTAACAGATCTTTAAATAAACATTTATAAGCAGTCACAAATACAAGTTGTGTTTCAAGTTTGTTTATATTACAGGTTTAGGCATCTATTCCAGGTTTAATTTATTTTCATCTAAGACTCTGCATTTGACTTATTTAGCAGTGAGAATTAACATTACATTAATCAGAAAGTAGGCACACAGCAGACAATTAAACATATCTTGTGTTGGGCCAGGGATTTAGCTCAGTGGTTCTGCCGCCTGCCTTGTAAGCACAAGGACCTGAGCTCGATCCCCGGTACCAAAAAAAAAAACAAAACACCTTGTGTTGATCCCAATCCAATCCTAATTCATAGGATTCAACTGGAATATGAGTAGTAAATTCTCATTTTTTTCAGTCTTCCAATAACTTAGTATGGTTTATCAATTTATTCACTAGGTACTAATCTAACCAAGATAGTGGTAATGATCTACTCTAGTGCATGTAACCACTGTACTTTTACTCATTATAAAAACAAAATTAATACATATTTCAGTGTTTCTTTTTGAAATTAAAAACACAACTCAATAAAAGTTTTCACTTAATAATCCCAACTCTCCTTTAAAAACTAGTATCTATTTTTCAAGTCAATTATTTGATGAAAATAACCTCTAAAATAATTTTTGCCTTGCCTTTTTGGTTTATAAGTTTATTTTTCTTTTTTTTCTCTCTTGGAGACAAGGTTGCGCTATATAGTTTCGGCTGCCCTTGAACTCTATGTAGCACAAACTGGCCTTGAACTCATGGGGATCTTCTTGCCTCAGCCTCTCAAGTGCTAGAATTACAGGTGTGCACCACCACACCTGGCGCAAGTTTATTATTTATAATATTCCAAGAAAAAGTACTAAATTTTTATAATCCATCACTACAAATAGGCTCATCTTATCTTATTTTGGGGTGGGAGGGTGTTAAAATTTTTAAAGTGTTTTATTTTATTATGTATTAGCACGTATTTGTGATACATAATGAATATATTCATGGGATGTCGGTACACGATATACCTATTTTTCTCAACTAAAACTTTGCTTCATATGCATTTTATAGTTATTTGTCTATGAGCAATGTCACATACTTTACAGAGAAGAACATCAGGCCAAAAGGAAGCAATAAAGAGGTGCTGTCTTCAATCCACCAATAAAGGCCAGCCCCTTCCTAACCTGTGGGAGCCCTGCTCATGCTGGATAAAGACTGGCATGCAGCTAAGGTCATTCTGTCAGCTTTCAGAGTCACAAATCAAAGTGAAGATCAGTGTAAGCATGAAGGCTCTGGGGAATTTTGGGGCTTAAGTTTTTTCTCTCCTTCCAATGAGCAATGGTATGTTTATAGCTGGTTTACATGGAAGCCAAAGGTTTGTAACATCAGCCATTATAAGCACCCAACTGTATACTGATAAGTATATAATTACTAACTTCTAACTTCTAAATTACAAATTCATGCCTCAAGTAGTTCTCCACAGCTATGCTCCCATTTATTAAGTATCATCCTTACTCGAGCCTGATAAAATTAATTACTATGTGGATATACACGATTAATTAATGATCTACTGAGAGACCTAATTTACTATGAAAACATTTTCCATATGTCCTGCCAAATACTGATAGCTGGCTTTACATGTTGCAGCTGCGTGTTCACACGCATACAGAGACACATTCTACATGTTATTGTGGATCATATGTTACTTCACATACGTAAATACGGCTTACAGAACTGGCCTAAGTTAAGGTCGCACGGCACAGGCTCTCACGTGCAATGGGGCATGGTCTGTTAATGAGCTTCCTTAGTGGGGCAGATGATAGAAACTAAGAAATCTGCACTATGTTATATTCCAGGTTATTTCAAGGAAGCACTTAGAACTATCCCGGAGTCAATTTCTAAAAGATTCAAATACATCCTTTTCATCTTTTAAAATTTTAGATGTAAGGAAAATAACACCTATTGAACTTAAGTTTTTGCCCAGAACTACACAATAGTAGGAAAGCTTAAATCTGCAGCCTTTAATGAAAAAATGTGTATTAACTTCTGTTATACTACCTTCAAAATGGAGCCCAGAATACTGTATTAGAAATGTAAGTGCAGCTGAAGTCAGCCTGAATGAATTCACAAATATGTTGTGCTATAACCCGGACTCTGAAGGAGAGTGACTTAGGGAAGTAAAAGGAGTACATGGAGTGTTCAGGGTTTGGGAATGAGATGAATGAGAAGTGTTCTTAATGCACAATTAATGTTTAAACTTTTTGCTAATTCTGTATGGCTTACTCCAACTTTCTGGGGGCAATTTTAATCATCAGAGAGACAGACAGCAGCTCCTTATTTTCTAAAATTTCCATGATTGCATTTGAATTAAATCGTCAGACATTAAACAGTCATTAGGAAATGAACATACTTCTTGGTGGACTTGATATATTCTCAGATCTCTTCGTGAGTTTTAGGGATGGACCATCA
Source organism: Heterocephalus glaber (assembly GCF_000247695.1). The sequence continues at coordinate 2,727,550 of NW_004624830.1, read as the reverse complement.
GCATATTTCCTTTGGTCAAAATCATAATTTAACTAAGTACTGGTTATTTTTGACATAAGTATTTTCCCTGTATGAAGACAAGAAACAATATGTGCTTACCTTGTATTACATGTGAGTTGTCTTTCAAGAAGAAGTTATACAGGTATTTGGGAATAAAAGCAGACATACACGCATAAGCCAGGGCTAAAAAGAAGACAAAAAATTGTTTAGTAGGGGTTTTCTCTCACTCACTAACTCAGCACACATTAAGTCTATTAAGCGGTAGTTATGATGGTAAGTGCTGGAAACATAAAATTAAGGCCCCCTAAAAATACAACCCTTCTTCTCTTTAAAACAGAAAATATTTTGGACAACAAAAGATAATCATCCTAGTAACTTCGATTTCAAATTACTGTGATAATCACTATTCTATAAAAATAAAAACCTTTGTTGAATTGATTTTTAAAAATTTCTTAACATGATCATTATTAATGAACTATAAAACCTCATAGTCTTAATTACTGCTGATGGAAAAAAGAGTCCAAGAACTCTGAATTTAGAAATATCAGTTATAACCTGTACTTTCAAATACAGACTCATTACTATTCTTGGTTACTATTCTTGGATCAATCTAAATAATATTTGCTTTGTCTAATACAGCAAAAGCCCAATTTTATATGAATGAGTACATCAATGAATAGTACATTTTAAACATTATTCAAACAATAAAGTTTTAGTTCTTTGGGATTATTCTATCTCTACTTAATGTTATATATAGTAACATGCTCTTTATGTGACATAGAGATTTGGAATCTCAATTGAATTTAACAAATATGCATTAAATTTCACTATAACAGACACTGTAACCGAGGCATAAAACCCCAAAACCTGTCATTAACAAAAAAAATTGTCAAAAAAGAGTTTTAACATTAACATATATGTAACCAGAATACAAAACAGACACAAGATAGGTTTCCTGAAATACAAAGTGTTGTATACATTCAAAAAGGAGAATAAGAAATCTTCATCAAAGAAGTACATTTGAGTTGGTAAGTGTTGGAGATGCAAGATTTGGAGAAATGCAACCAACACTGATTTCTTTGCAAATTATTTAGAAAGTACAGTACCTTAAAACTATGCTCTAAGGAAGTCAGAATCTTCTCTTAGCCTTCACAAAAATGGCCACGAAAGTAGGTAAATGAACTTAGAAGAATCAGTGTAACTGCCACCAAATCTCTAGTTAGAGCCTTGTCATAATGGAAACTCTCCAGGAATAAATTAATCCTTCCTATCCTCAAAGATGAATGTAACAGACTATCTCATAAAATTTTACAGTATCTACAAGGTAGAGTGTAAAAACCTTAAACTCAAATATTTTACACTAAAGAAATTATTTTAGAATTATTATTTAAATGATAAGGAGGCTTACCTTCATTATTGAAGTTTAGGTACAGGAATGGAGCACAAAGTGAGTCAAGACCTGATGCAGAGAAGTTGGACAAAGGAGTCAAACAAAGGCAACCCAGCAGGACTGTAGATATACACTCAGCTGTCTGCACTGCCTCCAAAAGGAAAGGCATCGCAAGCGCTAGCCACCAAGACATGCACGTTTTCATAAGTTACTATGAGGAACAAATAGTAGTGTCTGAACACAGCTTGTGTCCAAAACAGATCAGTTGTTATTACCAATATTTTTATAAGGTAAAGAGCAATACAGCAATAAAAACAATGTAAAAATGTGAGAAGACTGGAAACATGGTCGCATCGGACCGTAACTGAGGCAAATTACTTAACATCTTCAGGCATGTTCTCTTTCTAGGACACGGCTATTTGCCTTATAAGTTCTTTCTCTTTGGGATTATGAAGAAAATCCTTTAAATTGTGAAGTAAAATACACGAATCGATCTATTTATTTTAATGATAATGATGTTCATACGTTGTCATATCAAAAGAACACCTAAATCTACCATCACTGTGTGAGGATATAGAACATCTGAGAAATGTATTAAGCTGGGAAAAATAATACCTTCGTTTTACTAAGTATGGCCACTAAGAGAGAGAAAATTTAAATATAAAACCAACTGCTTAGAGCAGAACATTCTAAAATAGGACTGAGTGGAATGGGTTGCTCATTCATGAACTTGTTGGTGACCATCAAAATAAAACTGACACAAAAAAAAAAGAAAGAAAAAGGCCAGGGATTTAGCTCAGTGGTTTCGCCGCTTGCTGTGCAAGCGTGAGGACCCGAGTTTGATCCCTGGTACCAAAAAAAAAAAAAAAGAGAGAGAGAGAAAAGAAAACTGACATTTGGGCTGAGGATGTAGCTCACTGGTGGAGTGCATGAGTGCACGCCTTGTATATGAGGCCCTGGGTTTGAAGGTCAGCATCCCCACCCCTCTCTCAAAAAAATTACAAAGCTAAAATATCAAAGATCTGAAGCATTAATACACTAGAGGGTAAAAAGAGCCAATAAGATGTGTTATGTACATGTACCAACACCCTACCATGAATGTAATCATTATGCACTGCAAACGTGTGCTAATAAAAATATTTTAAAAGATAATAAAATGTGCATGTAGGGAAGGGTGGAGGGGGTGAAGGGAGGGCTAGGAATGGGGAAAAAATAAGAACCAAGATGCATTATGTAAAGGTACAATTCCCAATGAGAAATGTAATTGTGTTGTATACCTACAATGTACCAATAAAAGAATTTTTAAAAAAATGTGCATGTTAGGGTGATATCCTATGCTTGATTCCTAATAAACTATGAGCAGCGTAAGTGAGAAATCTTTAAATAGTAAAAATCTCAAATAGCTGCAAATTATGGCATAACTTATTTTATTGTTTGCATTAACTTAAAAATGTATACACAAACTTTAAAAAAGTACCAAGCATCCTGCTTTTCCAGTCATATGCTTACAAGTTGTTTAATTTTAACTATCACTTATTAAATGATATCTGCTAGGCATTTAGACAAAGTTTTTAAAAAGACAGTTCTCATAAATCTTTCAAAAATTAATCAGAGCTTTAGTGTTGACTTTGCCCAAAACAAAGAATGGTTGATAGTTTAAATTTATAAATTGCTAGTCACATACTAAGCCCCTCATACTCCAAGAAAAGTCTTAATAACAACAACAAAAAAGGTACCTTGCCAATACACAAGATCAGGATGAGATACTACCCAAGCCTTCAATACACGCCTAAATTTGGCATGACCTTCAGGTGATGATAAAAGTTCATCATACTGATGACAGCGAGGGATATCCACTTCAATCTGTGAAATCGCAAAGTAGTAACACAGCCATGACAAAATGACCCCTAATAAACCCAGAAATTGCATTCCCTAAATAACAAGAGCACAGATTATAATGTGACCTCCAGGGGGTCCCACCTTCATGACCCTAGTGTCTAAAGTTTTTGAATGTTTTATTCATCTTCTGGAACACCAAAGAAGTTGTATGCATAATTAAACGAGGCAAACAGACATTTCTTTTGAAAAAGTAGATATTAATACAACTTACAGTATTAATACAGTGTTCAAAAATATGGTATAACTTGGTCTAAATAAAAGGCAAATTTTTCAGGTGACAAGTACAATTTTTTAAAAAAGATTACTCAACCTAAAGTCCTTTAAAGTGTTATTCTAACTCAGTAATTTATGAATATTTTCAAACGCCATAATATTTGGCAGAAGCTGAGTATTCATAATGAAAGAAAAGAACATTCTTCATGGTCTTCTAAAATTTAAATATTTGGCAGAACTAGGCAGGTGCTTAAGAAAATCTTACTTGTCTATCTGTAGGAATTGGAGTGTCCTTATCAATGGCATCATACTTAGCATGAATAGCTCCCTGCAAAAAATAAAAGAAAATGTCAATTCATTATGTTTAATAAAACTGATATTACCTATTGAATATCTCCTATTCTGAATATGTGAGAACAGACATATCTCAGACACAGATACAGTACCGTATCCGCAAATTTACTGATTGAGTTTTTCTGATCTGAAAACCTAAAATCCAAAATTGGAAACATTTTAACTGTGATGTCAGCACTCAAAAATTATCAGATTTTTGGACCATTTCAGATTTGTGGATTAGTAATGTTCAAGAGGAAAAACCAATTTCTTAGAAAACCTACCTAACTACAGACAGGTACATTCAAACCCAGGTTACACTCCAACTAAGAGACATTCTCGGCCTTTTGATAATGTGTGATGGCAGTCTGTGGTAAGTGACAATCTGCCCTGTCGGTGAAGCAGTCCTTAATTTATCCACACCAAGAGGTAGGGTCCTGCGTGAGTCACTTACACAGGGCACAAAATACAATGTAATTTTGTTCTCGGTGCACTGTTAACTCATAAATAACACATCTCATCAAGAAAAGGTTTTGGTGGGGGAGAGTCATCCTCTAAGAAAATTTTCTGATAAAGGTCATAAAACAAAAATAAAATAAAACTGTTCAAGGAGTAGTGGTTCATTATCAGGTAACAGAAGTTTGGGACAGAGCGGATATCATACACAACAATTTGGAACTGAGAGGGTCAGTTATATTTTTTGGTTATACTGTTAACAGAAGGAATATGGGAAAAAACTGCTTAAGATTTTGGTCATGTTCTATAGAGCCAAGCATGAGAACATTCTTATTCGGAATTCTAGCTTACCACCACGATAGAGAAAGAGCCAGGAATTTGGTGACATTATTTGCTGTATCAACTTCTTTGGGAAAGCTGAAAAGTGAGAGGTTTGGACAGCCTGACAGTAGAAGTCTGCTTGCGCACTAATCGTATTTCTAGACATTCAGCGACACAATCAAGAATGAAGAAAATAAATTCTTCCAAAAGAGGAAAAGGATTAAAAATAGTTGGAGGAACTAAAAGGGTGGAAGATACCTATGAAGAATACAGGAAGAGAGGATGAAAAGAGATCAGTAAGAAATGACAAATCTGCAGGATCTGGCCCATTATCATGGTTTCCATCACCAGAGTCCTTGTAAGTATAACAAGCCACCCTAATAATTTTGTGGCAACTCTCCTTTCCTCAGGACCATGGATAAAATGCTGAAGAAGACAAAGTAGCTATGTTTCTCGCAGCATGATCCAGGTGGAGTAAATGTGCCAAAAGACAAAAAATTATATTAAGGATTTTGAAGCATAGACGGGACTGAAAGACTTGTTAACTGTTTATAAATAAAAAGTCACATTCAAAAAAAGAGTATCATCTATAAGCAAAACTTCCTGCCTATAACTGATGGACACTAATAATCTGATTTTAAATCTAATCATCAAGACATTTTTTATGAATACCATTAAAATATTAAACAGCATAAATCTTCAATTAAATTTTTCTATTCTATTCCTTGCATGTATTTCTTCCACTTAAATTTATAAACTTTCTCATGCTCATATTTTATTACATAATTTTCTAACATAAAATATACAGAAATATACAGAAAATGCTATCCGTTTTATCCTTTTTGTAAAAATCACAAATACAGGGCCAGGGATTTAGCTCAGTGGCACTGTGCCTGCCTCACAAGTGCAAGGTCCTGAGTTCGATCCCCGGTCCCAAAAGAAAACAAAAAAACCCCCACAAATATAGTAAATGTTTAAATGTTTTTGTTGTTTTGGGACCGGAGATTGAACTCGGGTCCTTGCGGTTGTGCAGCAGGTGTTGAAACCACTGAGCTAAATCCGTGGCTCCTAAATGTTTAAATTTTAAAAACTTGATGTCCATAAAAGCCACGATGTCATTAATCCCCACCAAGACCCTCCCCTTCCCCTCATGTCAAACGCGCTCACCCCATCATTCTTGCCACTGTCTGCAGCAGCTCTGGAGTCCTTTGTGATCATTTTTAGTTGCACTGTTGTGGCTGCCTCAAAGTTCTAAATCTATTCTAAATATTTATCTTTCATGGTCATTTTGATTTGGGGGAAGAGCCAGAAATCCCACAGTGCCAAATATAGTGAATAAAGCAGATAAGGAAACATCAATTTTTTTGACAGAAATTGCAGTAAATGTCTGATCAATGAGTGATCAAAAATATGGTGAATGTTTAAATAAAAATGTATTACACTAAAAGATACATTCCCACTAATCTTGCTTTTAATACACTTATCCTATAGTTCTTGGCAATGTGTCTTTTAGTGTAATAAATGTTAAAAAGAAATTTAAACATTCAGCACATTTTTGATCACCCCTTTTATTTATCAACTTCTAATCTCTTCTTCTCTTTCTTACCTCAACTCCCAGAAGAGCAGCCCAGGTTAGACCTCTCATAAGAGGTGGAATGTCAACTCTTGCTTCTTTCCAGATTTGATTTTTTTTATACGGGTAAGCCTATGATATAAAAAAGAATGAAAATATTTTCAAAAAATTTAAACTATATCAAGTACTTTTCCCAACCATAATGCAATAAAACTAATCAACAAGTTCAAAAACTTCAGAAAGTATACAGATACATAGAAATTAAACAACATACTTCAACAACCAACCAAGGAATGAAGAAATTAAAGAGAAATTTTAAAATTTTTGAAATGAATGATAATGGAAACAACCTAATAAGATCCATAGATATAGTAAAAGCAATACTATGAGAAATTTACTGCAATCTGTGAGTATATCAAACAAACAGAAACATGTCAGACAATTTATCATTGTATTTCAAGGAACTAGAGAAACAAGAACAAACTAAACCCAAATTTAGAATAAATAACAAAAGTCAAAGCAGAAATGAAATAGAGACTAAAACAAAAATATGAAAGATTAATGAAATGAAAATTTAGTTTTTAAAGAAAATTGACAAACCCTTCAGTATACTAAGAAAAAAAGAGAAAGGACTTAAAATCACAGAGGAAAATGTAGACATTATAGCTGACACTACAGAAATACCAAACACCAGTAGAAAGTATTATGGAACACGTATACTCCAAAAAAATCTGATAGCCTATAAGAAATGAATACAGGGCCGGGGATTTAGCTCAGTGGTTTCGCCAACTGCTGCGCAATCGCAAGGACCCGAGTTCAATCCCCGGTACCAAAAAAAAAAAAAAAAAGAAAAGAAATGAATACATTCCTGGTCACATACCCTTCCCAAGACTGGATCAGGAAACAACAGAAAATTTCAACAGACCAATGACAAGTTAACAAGACTGAGTCAATGATAAAAAAGCCCCTCATCAATGTTAAAGCTCAAGATCAGATGTTTGATCATTTAAGGAACTAATACCAACTCTTCTCAAATTACTCTTAAAAAAATGAAGTGAAAGAAATCTTTCAAACAAATTTTATAATGACATCATTACCCTGAGACCAAAATTAGACAAGGATACAACAAAAAAATAAAACTACAAGTCCATATACCTGAAGTGAAATGCAAAGATGCAAAACTCTTCAGCAAAATATAGGCAAATCAATTCCAACAGCAAATTATAAAGTTTCTCCACGATCTAGTGGGATTCATCTTAGGGATGTAAGGATGGTTCAAAATACAGAAATAAATGGGATATAGCATATAAAAAGAACAACGGACATAAATCACATGATCGTCTCAATATATGCAGGAAAAACATGTGATAGTTTAACATCTTTTCATGACAGAAGTCCTGAGTAAACTAGGTACAAAGAAATGTACCACAACACAATATTTACTGACTGATTGTATTTATATCATGTTCTTTTCCATTTATCTGTATACCATTTCAATATTGGAACTTTTTCTATTAGTTTTTAACTCTATTTAAAAAGAAATATTAATCCTTTTTCTACTATATTCTCACATCTTGTTTTTATTTTTTAACTTTATTTACTATGAACTTGTATCATTTTTATAACAAAAGAAAGTTAATCTGAAAAGATAAGTAACAAGGATTAGTCTTCTTATGACACTGAGAGTCCCTAAGAAAGAACAGCGGGAAACTTGTCAGCATCGGGCTCTTGTTAGCACTGTGCCGCTAGATCCCTACCTTGAGCAGCCTGTCAAAGAGCACGATTCTGTTGAGCTGATACTCGGTGTCCCTCTCTCTGATGATCAAAGGGAGCGTGGCAGCTGCGGACAATTCATTATTGCTGTTCGAGTGAGGTATATTAGACTGGCTGTAAAAGAGGAACAAAAGCAACAATACTGACAAAAGGAATAAAATTCTAATAAGTCAAAACACCACTTTCAAATGTTCTGTTTAGAAAGCACTCTCAGTGGAAAATGTACCAACTTCTTACCAGTCTAATATAAACAGAATAAATGCAAAATGAGACTCTATATACTCACTCATCTTCAAGTAATGGATAAAATGCTTCTCCACCAACATCTTTTAATCTCTGTGAATTTAAAGAGAAAATATTTAGGTATTGCCATCTTAGATAGCAACACTGAACTGTATCTAAAAGGAAAAATAATGTAAAAATTATAAATTTATAAAGATCATCAAGAAAAGTATTAAGCAGAATCTAAAAATAAGCTTTTGTCTTGTATTAGTTGTAAATGTACATTCCAAACTCTATGGCAAACTCTAAGCAATTTTAAGAAATGTGCAAAATATTCTAAGAAAGCAGAGAAAGTGGAACCATGTAAAATGCTCAATTAAAACCAGAGAAAGCGGAAAAAGAGTAAAAGGTGAAGTGGCAGCAGCAACAGTAAAGGGTAATGGAGAGTATACAGTTTATAGATGGTACATATCAATTAATAATCACTTTAATATGCATGGTCCAAATAAAGCAATTAAAAGACTGAGATTATCAGTATGGTTACAAATACCAGACCCAATTATATGTGTCTATAATGAACTCATTTTAAACCTAATAAAGCAATTAAAAGACTGAGACTATCAGTATGGATACAAATACCAGACCCAATTATATGTGTCTATAACGAACTTACTTTAAACCTAAAGAAACAGAAAGATTAAAAGTAAAGGAATGGAGAAAGATATGATACACTAACAATAATTAAAAGAGAACTGGAATGGTTATATTTATTTAAAATAAGGCAGATCTCTGATGAGGGCACTTATGATACATATCAATCTACAATATCTCACACAAGGAGAGGCAGATAATCTGAATATTATTAAAGAAGTTGAATCAATCATGAATAATCTTCCTAAATGAAAGACTTCAGGTCCAGATTGAGCTCACTAGTGAATAATACCCAACATTTAGAAAAGAAATTACAATGACCTTTTCCAAAAAACAGAAGCAGAGGAAATACTTCTACCTCATTGAGGGCAGCATTACCCTAATACCAAAGGTGACAAAAACATTACAAGAAAGGAAAACTGCAGATCAATATCTTTCATGAGTACAGATGCACAAATTCTCAACAAAAATATTAGCATTTGAGGACCGGATTTAGCTCAGTGGATCCGGCGCCTGCCTAGCAAGCTCAAGGTCCTGAGTTCAATACCTGGTACAAAAAAAAAAAAAAAAAAAAAAAAGAAAGAAAAACTTTTGACAAAATTCAATACCCATTCTTGACAAAACTCTTAGCAAACTAAAAACAGAGGGGAACTTCCTTATCCTGATAAAGAACATCTCTAAAAACATAAAGCTAATATAATGATCAAAACTAGATGCTTTTCTTCATCTGTTTTTAAAGGCTCTAAAACATGTAACATTAAAAAGTGACTGAAAATAAAATAGAAAACCTGAATAGACTCATAACTATTTAATACATTGAAACAATGATTACAAATCCAGAGGGTAGAAAAGATGCATCAAAATAGGGTTTTACATGAAACATTCAAGAAATAGATATATGTAATCCTGTACATAAAGTTTTTCAGAAAGTAGAATGAAGGCAACACTCTCATATTCATGTTATGTGACTAGCATAGCATTGATGCCAAATCAGTGAGAAATCACTCAGAAATCCTGACAGAAATGAAAACTAGTAGTGTACAGAATAGGTAAGCAAATTCATAAAAAGAGTCAACTACACTAAAGTAGGGATTAGTATGACAGCAGAATCCCATTTTATAACAATAGAGGAACAAAATTATTTTCTAAATTTGATAATGCCAAGCATTATCACTTAAGTGGAGAAATCAGAACACGTATCCAATGATGGTGAAAAGATAAACTGATAAAATTATTTATCTATAGATTACTTTTTATTTTTGGTACCAGGGATCAAACTCAGGACCTTGCACTTGCTTATGACGCAGGCAGTGCCACTGAGCTACATCCCTGGCCCGATAAAATAATTTCTGTGAACAATCTGACACAGAAACTCTGAGGTTGTACAGGTGCTGCCTTCCTGTGAGTCCATCCTGTGGCAGGCACGTCACAGAGGCTCGCACATCATTCTATGAAATCAGGGAGGAACACTGGCTGCATACGTGCCTGTAAGGTTTTAACTTTAAAAATTTGGAAGCAAATTAGCAAACTAATGTTCTTACATTTCTTAGTTGGCATAATGACAACGTCACAGTGGTATCATCTAAAAGTGAGCTTCTATCTCGACCTTGTCCGAAGCTTTCACCATCTTCAAAAACAAAACTGAAAGAGATTTAAAAAAAATTATTACATGGAGCCTATTTTCCTAAGTCATAATCTCTTCATCAAGACTAAGTAAATTTTAGAGTGGGCAGTTAATTTAAAACAACATGACTGTTGGCTGAGATCTCCCCAAACAAGTCCTACTTTTAGATCTCTTGGGCTGGTAGGAATACAGCATACATGTACAAAGCATTTCAGTCATGCAGGATGTCACAACTCTTCGTTTATATAAGCTCAAGGTAACACTGTGGGCACTATTCTAATGTGCTCCTGAGAAAGTATGGATTGGTAAAAAGTGAGAAAGGGAAGAAGAAACAGCACATGGCAACCTCCGTGGGAAAAGTGCTGTATTGGACAACAAAGGCATGCAACCTGACCAGAATTTTAGAGAATTACTTTTAAGAATGTATTTTTCCTTCAGACAAATTTTTCTTGGAATTTCTATCATCCTATTGCTGAATAATTCAGCAGATTATTGGTATGACTGAAGTTAGTATCTATAGGGAAAAAAGTAGAACGCTAACGGCCTATTCAAATCTAAAAATTTAACAAATGAAATTTAGACTAACTATGGGGTAAGTATGAACTGGTCAAAATCCTTGATTTGTAAAATGTTTTCAGATCTATGAATTGCTTTTAAAAATGTTCAATCACACAAGCAAGAATTACCAGGGCCTTAAGGGAATCTCTTAATTAACAACAGTTTAAACTCTTAAAAAATTAACGATGAGCAAATGATGAGTAGATGGTTTCTACAATTACCCACAATGATCAAATCTGTCCCTCAATCTAAAATTAAAACTTTAAAGCTTGGTAGAAGCTCCATAAATTCACATTCATATTTCGTGAATAAATGTAACTAAAGATTTATGATAAAGACAACACTGGTTCTCAGGGCTTCAGTTATTTAACTTCTGGCCTAATTTATAACAGGTGTTTTGCAGATTTTTCTCCATTGTGAGTATTCAGAGTGATGATCTCCAGTACACGTAGCGGGGACAGTTCATTTATAGCTATAAATATATTTGGAAAAAACCCACAGTTCTTCATAATCGGCCACCCTAGGCTAGTTTATTATATTAATTTCTCAAGTATTGTTTTCATCAATACATTTTTCACTAGTATCAATTACAGAACGATGTTCTTAATACTAACTCTACTTCAAGTAGATCATAAAGCAAGGTATTAAAAGACAATTATTTATTTAAAATGATAAAAAATATTGATGGGAACTGTGCAATGGGAAACTAAGGCCAATTAAACAAAGTGTTGACTTTCAATTGCTTCCATAATCACTTTCTTGGCATGTCTACCAAAGGACAATGACATCAAACTGTTTTTTAATGTTATTACCAGGTCACCCCACCCATTTCCAAGAGACGTTTTCTTTCCTTACTTGGGAAGGGTGCAGATAGGGGGTTTGGATCGAATGATTTCCTTATTAACAAGCTCTTTCTCCAAGTCACCGCCAGCCAAACACCAAAGGTAATAAACTTCTTCAATGGATCTTTCTGCCAGGTAATCACTGTCTGTATCTATTAATGGCAAATTAAAAAGAATTAGTAATCACAATTTCTGTTTTTAATTAAAATTCAACAGGCAATAATAGCTGACATTCTGAAAAAAGTAAAAACCCAAAGAACAAATGTCTGGTTACAATTGTGTATGTAGGGAAGAAGCCTGGAAGTTGCCACTTCACCTAGCAAGGAAAAAGCTGAACAGACCAACATCTCTGCTTCAATCTGGAAGGGAGGTAAGGACACTGGGAGACCTACTGCCCCCAGGACTATAAAGAAGGACAACAGAACACAGGGAGTCACAGCTCACTGGAGCAGAAAATACCTCAGGAACCAGTCAGGGTGGGAAACCTGAACTGTAATTGACAAACTGCTGGGGCTCAGTGTGTCCAAGACCTAAGTGAAAACTTCAGGGGACCCAGTCACTGCAGGACCCCCACCCCTCTGTGAAGTTGCCTCTAGGAGTTGGACCAGTTTCTCACAGTAAGCACTGCAGGAAAATGTCCTGGTGCTCCTGGCAGAGGAAGGAGGAAGTGGAATCATTTGGAAATACAGAGCACCCCATTCTTCACAAGGCCTCCTCAGGAGAAGCTGGTTGGTCCGAGCACAACCGACTGGGGGAAGCAAAGTCCTCAACTCCAGCCTGCCCAGCTTTCCGTGGTAATTCAGCACAGGAAAGGAAAAGCATCCCACAGTCATGTGATCAGGGCTCTGTAATGTGGGGAGCCCATGCCTCCCATCCTTAGGTAGGACAGGATGGCCAGACAGAGCTGGAGCTACACATTTTCTGTCACAGTGAGCCACCACTGGCAGATTCTGATTAGTTTTGTGTTATCCGAATGTTCCCGGCTGAAAAATGATGTCCTAGTAAAAGTGGCTTATGAAATGACAACTATTTAGGGCCTGAGTCTGTTAAACTTCTAGATCCATTTCCTGCATCCAAAAGAGAAGGTGAACTGGTACATATTGCAGTGCCTTTCTCGTCAACAGAGAAAAGTTTCCTGCCAAGTGGCCTTCCATTTAGATTTCATCAGTCAACTTTAGCACACTAGCCTACTTCCTACTACAGCAAGAGAATCTAGGAAAAGGAAAATCTGGAACTTTTATTCTCTATACTGGGAAAGGAATAAGGGCAGAAAAAAGCACTTGAGTGGGCCAACAACACTGCCCATATACCCCATGTATCTGAAGGCATGGCTGCCTCTCTAAGAAGTGTTTGTTGGTGTCGCAGGCAGAATTAGGAGTGCTTCAGCTGTTTCCACTGTGCTGTGGTCCTACTGACCTATTTTTAAAATAATAATTATGTAACTAAATGTCTGCCTTCCCTTCTCATGCAGATCTTAAGGATTCAATATGTGGTATATAGTAGGAACTCAATAAATATTTAATTTTATGAGTATTTAGTAAATATTTTCTGTCGTGACTTATGTCATGATAACTTCAGTATGAGAGCAACTTAGAGATGTCACTAAAACACACATTCTGAGGGTTGTAATCTTCACACAAGAATGAAAACTTATTGTCTCTGACGGTAGAATATAATGGTATGGATATCCTATCAATAATATGATTTTGAGAAATCATTTATAATAAATTTTTATAGAGCATTAACAACTTAAATTTAAAGGTTTAAAATTTGAGGCAAGTTTGCTTTTAAGCATTTCTAGAATCATCTCTTAATTCTTAAATAATTTTCCATAAAATTCCCACTAATGTAAATCGACTGTCGACCAATTCAAAAGTAAAACTAAGAGGAGGGAACTCCCTGTGGAAGCAGGGCTAACATAACTTCCCAATGTTTGTCTTTCATTACCTTTACACAACTGACTGACATCCTCGGGTAGGGTTAGGTCGGCACATCTCAGAGAAGACGAAAAGAGACCAGTAGGTTTGGTGAAGTGGGTATATAAAGGTGACACTTCGCTGAACACATCGTCCTTCATTAATTCCTCTGGGGTTGGCCTTGAGAAATAATTTAAAATACACAGCATGAGTACAAGTTATAAAATATTTCTGAGAAAAATGACACACCTCCAAGAGGATAGTAAAAATCCTAAGCATCTCATTAGCACAGAAAACACAGCACTCCTCAACTTTAGTTTATAAACCTACTACTAAGGTAAGAAAAGTAATTTAAAGAGCAAAATAAAAACAGATAACAGGAAATAGAGACAAAAGGTACTGAGCCAATAGGAAGGAACCCAGAGGTCGGCAGGGGTGGAGACGAGGATTAAGAATTAAAATATGTCATGGGCATGTACCAACTCCTCATGCTGAATGTAACCATATAAACCACAAACTTGTACTAATAAAAATGGAAAAAAAAAGCAATAAAACTCTGGAACTTTTTAGTATCTGTATTAGGAAAGAAAGTCCGAGCAAAAGATTTGAGTACACCTTTATATAATGACCAAATGACGGTGAACACTTTTAATTTTGTTGGACTCTCTGTAGCTTATGATCAGAAATCATTCTACAAGAGATTTTGCATGTTTTACTTTTAGCCTAACTTGCACATACCTGCTTTTACTGAATGTCTTAAAAAGTATGTAATCTAATACTTTTTAAATTTGCTTCCTACCCTTTTATCTTAATGTGGCATATTCACCCAAAACTCTTCTCTAATACCATTTCCTCTGTCCTCAACATTTCTTGATGAAGTTATTCCCTTAAAGACAATTATACTACATTATCTCAAACACTATATACTTCAGAGCCGGGGATTTAGCTCAATGGTTCCACCGCTTGCCTCGCAAGTGCAAGGTCCTGAGTTCGATCCCTGGTACCAAAAAAACAAAACAAAACAAAAAAACCAAAACATTATATACTTCTGGAATTCTTATATAACTTAAGAGTGACATAATCAAATGAAAATAAATAAAACTTTGAAATCCATTTTATATCATAAGCAATCATTAGCTATCTCAACATGTAGCCAAACTCATTGCTATAGTACGTAACGCCAAGTTTTGCTCTCATTTCTCTGATATCATGGGTCTAGAAATAACAATATTCCACAGTTTAGCTGATTTTGTACTTGGAGGCTAGGAAATGAGCTACTAACTTCTTTTGACATGTTAGTTTTCTGACTATGGTTTAACATTATCTTTTATTTTATTAACAAAATTTCAACCCTTCAATCACTCAGATTTAAGATACTGATCAGAATTAAGTACTACTACACATGTAAGCATAATCTGTTAGTATAACAACAAGGGAAAAAATCAACTGCATATGTGTGAAGGACATCAGTGTAATCTCAGAGTTTTAATAATACCAACCTCTTAGAAGGGTGGAAGGTCAGGCACTTCTTTAAAAGATCTATCATATTTTCAGGAAGCTCCTGGTAAATACAGAAAAAATTATTATTTAACATGATCCATTTTATAAATATATATTACTCAAATATTTGTCTAGAAGATTAAAAAATCCTTTGCAGTATTTGGTTTTTATACAACTTATATTTTTGTCACTCTGTGTAAAGAAAACTACACATAGTTTAAATAGCTTGCTGTTGGATCCCAAGTGTAAAATTTTAAGAAACACCACTGACATATTGCTGTGGTCTGACTGTCTCTCCCCGATTCGGGTGTAGTCTTCACCTGAAGGGCTGGGGTAAGAGGTGGAGGTTGTAGTGGGTGGGGAGTGATGGAGCCCTGAGAAAAGCAGCAAGCTCACTCAGCATGGCCCCAGCTCCTTCCCTCCTGAACAGCCTTCCACCGCTCTGCTCCTGCAGCCACACCAAACAAATGCACCTGAAAGCACCTGGATCCTGGCTGCCAGCCTGCAAAGCCAGGAGAAAACACTAGTATTTTTGTTCCCTCTGAATGGGCCAGGCGCAAGTATTCAGTCAGAGGAGCATAAACAGGGTGAGACAGGTTTACAGCAAACCTGCAGAATGTCCAGACAGCCGTGCTCTTCAGCCAGCACTGTTACAGTGTCATCCACACAGCCTACAAAACAGAGAGACAGAATAATGGCAGCCTTTGAAATCTAGCTGACTATTCCAATCAGTTTAATCCAATCAGAATAGCAGGAGACAAATTAGTCAAAATTTTTAGAACAACAAGGCAATTCAAGTATTTGGGATACTGAAAAATACTTATGATTTTGTTCACTTTCCTTACATTTTTTTGATGAAATAAAGAACTTCACACACTAAATATTAATTAATCATATGTACTAAAAATAACTTAAAGGAATAATTCAAGAAAGGTGAAGACACTGAAAGGCTTTATTTTTTCATGATAAAACTTACTTTTAACAATTTGGAGCCTGTACACAAATTTTTCTGGGCATGTAAGGTTTAATAGGAACCATATTTAGCAATCTTCAAAACTTCTTCATAGTTATATTATTAATATTTATAATTAAATGCAGTTAATCTGGTCAAATTTTATGTAATTTCATTTATAATTCATTATCATTTAATATATATTAAGACTTTTCTATAGGTATTATTTGTAAACTATCTTAATCTGCATACTAACCTACCATTTTTTATATACAGTATCCTATCATGGTTTCCCTTTCCTTTATTACCACATACACTTAACGTATTCCACTCTAGATTACACAAATTTTTATTAAAATGAACTCCAAACACATGAAAAAACTTATGAGTATGTGCTAAGGAAATAAGCATTCTTCCTGAGTTGTTATTCAAGCCCAAATGGCCCCCAAATTAATACACTGTCCGATGTTAAACTGTTACAGACATGTACAGTTCCAAATTTTCATAGTTGAGTTGCACAAGTTAGTTTACTTGACTAAATCATGAAACCATATTATTTCCAAGTGAAAATTCCTTAAAAAATTAAAAAAGCTCTATATAATATTTTGCATATCATAATATTTCAGAAGCAACTTAAGCTATCCTGTTAATGCTTACCACTAATGATTAGAAACATGAAGAAAATGAGACATTTCACTGTCTCAGAAGAAACATCTTCAATGTGTATGCTTACTAACAATTCCTAAAATTGAAAGATAATCAAGTGTATGACACTTACCCAAAGTAAGCAAAAATTTCAGACGTTCAGAAATATCCAGGCTCTGAAATAATTTTCTTCCCTAAATGAGAAAATAGGTCTTGTTAATATTTACATCTAGATTTCTAGGGGAAAGGGGGGTCCTTTTTCATAGCTGAAATTGATCTTATCAGGTATCTCCATTTATCTCTAGAGGCTTTACTGGATTCTTAAAGTCAGCTGTACCAACTACAAATTATTGGTAAAATCATATTTTATAGTGTTTTATAATACTTAAACATTCATATGTCCAAGGGTTATTATACACTGTAGTTTAGTCTCAAGCACTGTTCACTACTGACATTCACACACTTAGATGTCTACTGGTATTCCAGGCCAGAAGCAGCACTATGTCACTGAGAGAACACAATGTCCCCAGAAAGATGTGTATTAGCCTTTTATCTAAGTAATGCTTACTTAGTATAATGATCCAGGTAGTCTGTCTCCATTGAGAAACAGAATCCCACGACATCCTTATTCCACCCACAGTAATGCCAGCCAGCCATCTTTGTGTTCCTGTAGTATTTGCTGTATTTTTAAGATACACATATTTTGTTTCCTTATTAGCTTTCCTTGGGAGGCTCCTTGGCATGGAGTCTGGAGTGAAATATGCACATTTTCAAAAGTTACGTGTTGAACAACTGTGTACCAGTTGGAGTCCTCCATCACTACATGGTTATATAACTTAACCAAATGACTTAAGCATTGTAAGCCTCAACTTTCTCATCTATATAACTACAACATTTGTCATACATACCCGCTAGGTAGTCCTGAGAATTATATAAAATGGAAAATGCTTCCCTAATACTGATTACTTCTGTTACAAACTAATTAAATTTATATCATATTTTAGGATTTGAAAAAGGCTTAAGAAGATAACTCAGGTTTTTTTTGTGGATAAAGAGAGTTTTTATTTTTTAATAGATAGGGAAAAAAATGTTCCTACATACTTAAGATCAGAGCTACAGGCAGAGAGATTACTGAAGTGAAGTTGCCATTCCTCTCTTCCTCAATTCTTACACTACTTTCATTAAGTTTTCAAAAATGCAGGTTTGATTTCACCACTACTTTATTAAAAACCTTTCAAGGGTCCTCTCAGATCTTATATGTCAAGTTTGCATTCAAAGTCTCCTAGGATATGATGCCAATGCCGTTTTTTAAAGTCCAACTGCTTGCTATTCTTCTAAGGTGACCTCACACACACGCACGCGTGCACGCATAACATGATGTGGCATATGGAACACACTCTTGCCTATTCAGGCCTACAAGCTTGGATTACTACTGTTTCTAACCATATGCTTTTCAATGTGTTTGTCAAAATTCTATACATCCTTTATTTCACTTTTTCTCTTGAATATTTATTTCATGAGTTAAAGAATTTGAAATTAAAAATGATTTCTCTAAACTTTGTTGGTATTTTCATGCTGTTTTCTTGCATTCACACTGCTAAAAAGAAATGTAATGTCATTCTCAGTCTTTATAAGCAATACGCCTTTTCCCTCTTTAGCAGGTTCAAGGTCTTCTCTGCAGCATCAATAAAGACACTGAAGCTTAGCAGCATATTTTAGCTAACAATGTAGCTTTAGAGGAAGAGGTGCATTTTTGTTTAACCACTTAAGACTATTAAGTAAGTTTGACTGTTCAGGCTTTCTGAAATTCAGGTGTCTAATCTGTAAAGCAAAGATAATTTAATAAGCAAAGACAACCTACAGAATGGAGAAAATGTTTGCCAGCTATGCTTTGGGCAGATGACTAATATCTAAATTATATAAAGAACTCAAAAAAAAAGAACCCAGACCCCAAAAATAAAACACTCAGTTAAAAAATGGGCAATTGAAATAAACACTTCTCAAAAGAAGGGCAAAAGGCCAATAAGTACATGAAAAAATGTTCAGCATTTTTGGCCATTAGAGAAATACAAATCAAAACAGCACTGAGATTCTTTCACTCCAAAAAGAATGGGCATCATCAAGAAGTCAAAACAAATGCTGGCAAGGTTGTGGGAAAAGGGAACCCTTCCACCTTGACGGGGGAGTGCAAACTAGTACAACCAATATGGAAATTAGTATAGAGAGTCCTCAAAAAATAAAAATAGCAATTCCATTTGACCCATCTATGCCTCTTCTGGGTATCTTCCCAAGAGTGAAAGACATCATATTACAGAGATATATGCACAACCAGGTTTCTAGCAGCACAGCTCCCAATAGCTAAATCTTTGAAGACGCCTATATGTCTATCAACAGATGAATAAAGAAATTGTGGTATTTATACACAATGGATCACTATTCTGTCACATGGAAGGACAAATTTGAGTAATTTGTAGGAAAATGGAAGCACCTTGGGACCATAATGCTACATGAAATAAATCAGACAGATAAGCCCAAATATCACATGGTCCCTCTTACATGAGAAATCCAAAGAATAATTTAAACATCAACATAAAAGGTACATGATCGAAAAGAGAGACTACTTGGATATGGGAAGGAGACTCAGAGATGGAGGTGGGAAGGAGGGTTAGGGCGAGGCAAGTAAAACACCTAAAGATGTGATAATGTGTATGTACCAATTCTACATATTTCTTGTGTACCACAAACATGTACTGATAAAAAAGGGAAGAAAAGAAAAAATGAGATAAACTCAAGACTATTGTGACCACTGAGATAACAGATGGCAAGGTATTACAAAACTTCCTGCCTTTTGATAAGCGCTCACTAAATGATAAGGCTTCCAGGTTTTCCTGTGAGTGCACCCCCTCTGCCCCTCCCGGTACTGGGCACTGAATGAACTGAGGGCATTCTCACTGAGTTACCTCCGTAGCACTTTTCTTCCTATTTTTAATTTGGAACAGGGCCTCTCTAAACCCCTAGCTTACCAGGCTGGGCTCAAACTCGTGATCCTCTTGCCTCAGCCTAGCAGAGCGCTGGGATTCAGCTCTTTTCCAGGTATTACTGCTGTTTTCATGTTTTTATTTTTTCCATAAAAAAAGTCTTTTCAAATTGAAGACTTTACTCTCTATTTCTGATACTTTTAAAATGCAGATGTTATAATATCTGAATTTACTGCCTTTTAAATTTTTAGTCTCTGTGCCAAATTTGGGGAGAATTACTCAACTTTACACTCATTTTTCCCAGTTTCCTATGACCCAATCCATTAGGTTCTTTATTTTATAATATAAATCACAGTATAACCTAATAAACCATGTTATAACAATTTTTTCCCTAAAACTCTAACTAGTTCTCACTTTGGTGATGAGGTAAGTGTTTCCAAGCAAAATAGTTTTAGCATGCTTCCTATTTATTTGCTTAGGAGTTTTAGTGCACCAAAAGCAAGAGTCTGATGAGGCAGAAGACGATTTGAGCTTACATTTAGTCTGCCATTCCTAAGTTAGATGGCTAAACCTTGAGTACCACTTAAAATGCCATGAAGCCCCAATAGCAGAGACTTTCCTTGCTTTAAATTCACACAGCCCTCCGTATTTATCTTCACAGCTTATAGATTTTAACCTAACTTCGAGCTCTCAATGTGTCTTAGTCAAAGTTTATCCCTTGCTGCATTTGTCATGATGCCACACACAGGAAACACTCATCAATATCTGTTGAACTGAACTGTTCACATAAGACATATCCAGACCCTAATAAAGTGTAGACTATCTGTGATGACTCATAAAGAGCTGTCCACTTCACGTTTATACTTACGTATACTTCACATTTGTGTATCAGTTTAGCTGTGACTTTAATAAAAATGATATTTATCATTTTCATACCAGTAAAAAGTTTGATGGTTTAAAGCATAGTGAACAATCAGAAAAGATACCATTTTTCTTTAGAAAATGCAGGACTTGTAAGCCATCACGTCATAAATACTTCAACCCAATTAAAAAAGCAAATATTTATGGATAACGTGCTTTGGAACACTTGTACTAAGTACTCTATATACATTGTATCACTTATTTTTTCCAATAACTTTCCAATAAAAGATACCAATATTATTTACAGAAGCTGCAGTGAAGTTAATTACTTCCTGCTGTGGATTTGGAGTGATGCCAAGAGCCCCTGCGTTAGAGCGGAGGAACCCACCCCTTTTGGCACCAGGGACTGATTTCCGGAACTCTGTTTTCATAGATGGGTGCAGGGTGGTTTAAGGATGATTCACGTGAACCTCGATCCCTGGCTGATACAGTGCACAACAGGGTTCACGCTCCAACCTGTGAGAACCCAGAGCCAGTGCTGATCTGACAGGAGGCGGGGCTCAGGTGGTGCTGGGTGATGAAGAGCGGAGCAACTGTGAAGGGAGACGGAGCTTTGCTCCCCAGCCTGTCACTCACTTCCTGCTGTACGGCCCAGTTCCTAACAGGCCACCACCAGTACTAGCCCATGGCCTGGGGGTGTGGGTCACCTGCATTAAAGACTTAGACCCCACCGTGGCACTGCTGGGAAATGATGGAAGTTCTAAGGTCTGCCGAAGTGGGAGGCCTTCTGCTCACAGGGTGTGTGCCCTTGAAGAAGAGTCGCTCAGCCCTTCCTCTCTCTCTCCCACTTCCAGCCATGAGGGGAGAAGTTTGCTCTACCATGCATTTCCATCATGGTATATTCCCTGCCACAGGCCCAGCAATAAGGCTAACCATGAGCCAAAATAAACTTTTTTTTCTCTATAAATTCAGTATCTCGGATACAATAGAAGGCTGGCTAACACACTATCATATGTCACAAAGCTATACTCTGCCACAGCAGACGTCAAACCCAGCTCTCTCTTCTTCCAGACGCTTGTCCATGATTAGTATGCAGTATGTCTGCTACTGAATCAGTTCCTGCCTGTGTCACTTCCTTATCTCTGGTACAATTTGAGGAGAGTTTTATTTTGGCTTGTGCTTCCAGTCCATGGTCAGCTGGCTCCAAGGCAGGAAGGGCATGGTGGAGGGGTCACGGAGAGCGGCTTGTGTTTCAGAGAGATCAGGAAGCAGAGTGAATACTGAGTATTTCCTATTTGCAACATTCAGCTCATCCTCTTGAAGGCTCCTTACCTCACACCTGCCCTCTCCGCTAGCCAGAGAGGATGAGGAGGAGCGGCTTTGGCAGCCAGACTGAGAACAGCAGGTCCATCATCCTGACAGCCGGGATTTACATGATGCCCGGGGCAGAGCCCACCCTACCTGCTCTGGACTGGCACATGGGAAGAAAAGCACCTATGTTTTAAAGCACTGTGTTTTAGATGTCTTGGTTTTAAATAGTAGCTTAAGTCTTCAGTAAAACATAGGATATCTGGGGAAGGCTTCATAAAAAATGGGTTTATAGGAAATATAAGGAAACAGAAGGAAAGAATACCAGAGTGGAGAAAGACCTGACACATACAAAAAGAGTGTAACAATTTTAGTGTACTATTTCCAAAACTATTTACACTTGATAAAAGTGTAATGGTTTTACACTTAGAAAAAACGTGGATTTTTAAAACTCAATCTAAGAATGAAGCCTTTTATCCTTTGCACAACAAAACACTTTATTACTAAATAACTTTCCTTCTCCCAAATTATTCCAACAAACATCTTTTATTAGTTTCATATTTCTGTATACATACCATACAAAGCTCAAATAAAATGATCCCAAGAGTCCAAACATCAGATTTGGGGCCAGAAGGCAATGGTTTTTCACTTGGTGCATGATCAGTGGTTTTGACAATTCCTTGTGCAATTACCTCAGGTGCCAAGTATGATGGGTACCTATAATGATACATTAGAACAACAGTAATTACTCTGAGCTAAAATGGGTAACAAAGCAGCTGCATTTTTACTATCAGTGTCACAAACCTATGTGAAAGTCCTATCCAATCAAGCTAAAACTGCTAGTAGGCAGATCCATAAACCAACCATCCAGATGCAGACCTTATGTCCAAGCAACCAGAGTTAGTACACTGGAACATCAAATCACTTTAAAACTGTAATAGCTCTGCAGCACTAGCTGCTTTCCCATTTTCCTTGGAATTTTCAATGCATCACCTTTTCTTGCGGTCCTCTAAGTTTCCAGTTTTTCCTTCCTCCTTACAACCTATATTCTCTTAATACTGAATTATTATTTTACCAGTTTACCTTTCAAATCAGTACTGAGTAGCAGGAATGTCAAAGCTAATATGTGTATGCGTAATGTGTACATATACCGTATATGTACACAGACATATATATGACTCTTAACCTCTATTCCCTTTACCCTACTAAACTTATTTACATACCCTTTTGCTCCACATAGAACCCTATACACACTGCTCCATACCATAGTTTTTCCCTTAAAGTGTATTTTAGAGAACATTCTGTTAAAGTTTAGTTGCCCTCATTTTTGAAAAACTGCCAATAATTTAATTATATTAATGCACTTTGATAAAGGTTTCTGAAAGTTCCTTTCTTTTGCTATTACAAACATTGCTAAAAAAAACATTATAAATATCCTGTTTCTCACAAATATATGTGTAGATGGCAGAATGAATTCACAGAAGTGACAATACATGGTATAAGGTATGTCATTTTAAATTTTGGCATGTCATATCAAGTTCCCCCTTGCAGAGGTTCCATCCATTTATATTTCACAAGCAATACACAGAATGCTTATTTCTTCACATCACCAATATTACGTTTTTAAAAATTGTGCTAATACTGAATAAATACAAAAGGATTAATATTAAGTAAGCATAAGGTATAAGAATGCACATGCATACCAAGAATGAGTTTAAGTGAAGAACATCAAGTTAGACTAGTGGTCCCACTGCGTCTCTGACTGCATCTCCATCTGTACCCCTCAGAAAGAAAGGCCTGTGGCATTTTTGTTTATAATTCCTTTCCATTTTCTCAGTTTATCATACAGCTCTAAATATATATAAGGTGCGACTGACAAAGTGAATGTTTAAATTTTAGATATTACAGCAAAACATACACTGCCATTAATCCAGACCCAATTATCCCACTGTTGCTGCCACTTTCTGAAGCAGTTCTGGAAGTCTTCTTTTGTATGTGTGTTTAGTTACACTGTCTTGGCTAACTTGACATCTTGAATCAACTTAAAATGCTGACATTTCATGCTCATGTTGACTTTTGGGGTACAGCCAGAA
Source organism: Heterocephalus glaber (assembly GCF_000247695.1). The sequence continues at coordinate 2,703,442 of NW_004624830.1, read as the reverse complement.
GTCATACAAAATTAGACCTAACAAATAAGATGAATGAGGACAAACTGTGATGTTTTTCTGATGGCACTTAACAGCAGCATTCACCATATTTTTGATCAAACCTCATAAAGATTCATGAAAAAGACTTCCAGAACTGCTTCAGAAAGTGGCGAGAATAATAAGTGTGTTCAAGGAGAGGGGGAGTGTTTGGGGGGGTGTCAGAGGTAATATGTTTATTACTGTAATAAACATAAAATTTAAATATAGTAATTTTTATCATCTCTTGTAAACTGTTTAGTCAAGTACATTTCTGAATATAACATGGCAATTAGGCTGATTATTCTTTTGAATTTTCAATTAACATGAGTCATTTAAACAGTACACAGTATCAAATTTCACGAATATATCTTTATACATTTAAGTATCAATGGCATTTAAATTGTTTATATTATAAACAGTGTTTCACAGAATACCTTACATGGTGTATCTCCATAAATGTTTCTCAAGTTAAGAATTCTAGAACGGAATTCAGAAGCCACAGGCTATGTGTACTTGCAACTTTATTAAATCAAAATATTTTGAAAGAAGTTTTATCAATCTATATACCAACAGTGTGTGAGAGTTTCTATTATTTCTTCATCAACACTGATATTCGACAAAATCTGTAATACTGACAATCTAAGGAATGTGATCGAGATGTCACTGCAGTTTCAATTTATATTTCTTTGAAAAATAATGAGATTGAGGCACATGTTTATTAGGCCTTTAGGTTCCCTACTGTGTGATGTTCCTGTCCAAGTCTTCTGTCCATTTCTCCAGCAGGTTATGCTGCAGTCCCCAAGACCACCCTCACACTCTGTTTAGAGATTCCCTAGGACTCACGGAACTCAGCATGTATCTTCTTAGCTAAGACTTCTTACAGTGACACTCGGAGGACATACAGCTGGATCAGAAGAGAAAAAGACAGGAGTCTTGAGGAACCTGCATGGGGGCTTTCTCCTAGTGTCTCCTTCCCCTCAGGGATTACAAAGAGCACACACTTCCTGCAACAACTAAAACCCAGCACTGCACATGCGATGTGAGTGCATGCACTTTTAAAAGAACATTTCCTATCCAAAATGCTAGTACTAGCTTACAAAAAGCAGATGATAAATACAAATTAGACCCATTGGCCGTTGGTAAATTTGTATCCCACTACCTTAAAATGAAATGACAAGAAACAGCTTCAGAAGACAAAAGAGAAATGTGTAGAACTCTACGTCTTATGTACGTGTATGCTTTTCATTTATTGTCAGTTTGAATCATGGGCACCAATATCTGGATTTTCAATTTAATTAGATCAAATTATGTCATCCTCCAATAACTGTAATCAAAATGTATTTTTTTTTTTGGTACCGGGGATCGAACTCAGGTCCTTGCACTTGCACAGCAGGTGGCGAAACCTCTGAGCTAAATCCCGGGCCCTAATCAAAATGTATTAAGTGCCAGGCAGAGGGGTGCACACCGATAGTCCCAGCTACTTGTGAGGCTGAGGCAGGAGGATTTCAAGTTTGAGGCCAGTAAGACCCTGAGTCAAAATTTAAAAAAGAAAAAAAAGTCAAAAGGGGTGGGATGTAGGCTCAATGTTCCCTGGATTCAAACCTCACTACTCCAAAAAAGCGATTAAACAAGCGTGACCTCTATGTTCTGCATTTACAGCAGGAACTCAAATGTTCTTCCATTTCTCTCCCTTTTTCTTCAGCTGCTTCCTCACACTATCTTGCCAGCATGCCTGACTTACACGTCTAATGCCAGTCATTCCCTTGTAAGTCGAGGAATACAACTTGAATCTTAAATTCAAAAGGGTAAATTAAAGATTTTTTTTTACATAGAAACAAGTTTTATTTTTTTAAACTTTATATGCCTTATTAATACATATTTGTCATGCACACTGATCATATTCATTACAGAGAATTTGTATCTGTATATAATATACCTTGATTTTTTTCCCCATTCCCTCCCTTCAACCCTTCTTCCCCTCCCCATTTAGAAAGCTGTTTCCATTTTTTTCTACAATTCTTTTTCTTTTTACCCCTTTTTCCTCCTCCCTCCTTGATCCCCCTTCCCATTTGAACAAGTTCTCCCTTCTTCCCAATATCTGTCCTCCACTATGTTCCTTGTTTACCCTTTGGGTTTCTCATTTCAATGCAACAATGATGCTTTGGGTATCTCTTTAAAATCTGCTCATGTACAAATCGGATATATTTCACCCTAAGGCAGTGGTGGCAAACCTATGCCATGCATGCTGTTTTTCTTTCAAGACAAAAGAATGTTAATGAGTTATTCTTTTCTAAAGTAAAAACTCACTATTCAGGTTTAATTGCAGTGCTGACACTTTGTGATAAATAAGTGCATTTTCGGTTGCAGTTTGGGCCCTGGTCTCTAACTGCCTAAGATGATCACACTGCTTTCTAAGTTTACGTGTGAAATCTCTAGAAATATATGCTAAATAATAGAAAAAAACCCACTAAATGTGATAAGACTTTTAATTTCATAATATGTGATCTTGCTTTCATCTGCAATGTAAGAATAATACCAACCACACTAAACTGCTCTAAATATTAATGAATTCATAAGGATGTTTTATATAAAGGAACCTGGGGCACAAACACAATATTTTCCTTTTATTGTTAACATAATATACTTAGGAGACAAACTATTCATTTCTACTTCTGATTTCGAGCACATCTAACCTGAAATGACTGTATAGATTGCCAAAAGCCAAGCAAAACTACAGGTAACTTGCAATATCCAAACCTTCTAACAGAAGCCGAGGAAACACTTGCTCCAAAGACTCTAGTCTTCCTTTTAATCGAAGATAAAAACAATTAAGTCCTGAAACTGTTCTTCAGTGTAGGCCATCTGCTCTCAACACGGTTCTCTTCCTAAGCACAGATTCCCGCACTCCAAGGTGTTTCCAGGACCACGCTGGGAGTGGGGCACTGAGGTCAACAGCGACTTTCATCCTCTGCTGTGTTACTGAGGTACTAAGCGACTAGCCGAGCCGGACGCAGGCCCGATCTCTAATGCTTTACAGTACTTTGAAACAGATGGTAACACTTTACTTATTGTTCTGTAATATTTGTCTTTTGAATCAACTGCAAGCTTCTTCTACTATAAATATTTTCTTTCATGCCTTAGCTGTTTGATCACTTATTTTTCCTGGCTAATGTTTCACATTTTGCTCCTTGATAATTTCTGCTAAGATCCTTTGGGTCTGAAGCTTTGCAGCAAGTCAGACAACATGCTAACTTGAACCAATCCTATCTAAGCACTTTAAATTCAAACATAGTCCTTCAAAATGCTGAAATGTTTAATGTTTCAATAATTAAATGTTTTAATGATTATTTTTACTCATCACTAAAATTCAAAGCACCTTAAAGTAATTTTTCTTTGTGTTGTATTTTTGGACTTTATGCTTACACAAATTGATTTAAACAAAATGCAGACGCAGTAGTAACTGCATTTACTGCAGCTCCTTGAAAGTCCGGTCAGAAAGCAACTGTAACATGTGACGAAGTTAGAGCGTGCCTAAGAACTTGCTCTACGCAAAGGGGTTTTTTAAGTAGAAACCATTGATGATCTTCACAAATATTTTGATGGTAATGAAAAAATGGTTTGTTTCCTATGCCAAAAGTTTTTGATGTGTAAAACTACAGGATTATGAATTTACATACTGTAATAAGTGGGCAATCAAAACCAAAAGCTTAAGGCCGGGGATTTAGCTCAGTGGTGCCGCTGCCTGCCTCGCAAGCTCAAGGTTCCAAGTTCAATCCCTGGTACTCCAAGTTCAATCCCTGGTACCAAAAAAAAAAAAAAAAATGAATTCTAAAACCAAAAGCTTGTCCACTGAACAAGAAACTTCTTGAGGACAAGAACACACTTAACCGTCAGGTATATCCAACAGGCAAAAGAGAAGGTGTTCGATAAATGTATCTTCACTGAATAAAATCTAAGATTATTACCTACATCTTCATTAATGAAAATTTTAGATAAGAAATCTATAATCTAAGTTAGAATGATGAAAGGGAAATTTACATATGATTAAAAAACCCTAAATACATTAAGTAGTTTTCTGCTTCAGAAACACTCCATGACTACATATCACAATTCTGTTATGGGCGGATGGAACTTATTTTAGAAAACCCTAAGAGCAAATACAAATGAATACTATTTAAAAATCACCACACTACAATTGTAAAAATGTGATTAAGGTCTTTAGGTTGGACAGTAATATTGCACTGTTGTAATATCCTCATGTTGACCACTGTCCTGAGGTCATAAAAGAAAAGTCCTTATTTTAGGACATATAAAATGGAGCATAGTATTTAGGAATAAAAAGCCACTGGCTGGGCTGATGCCTCTTAAACAATTCCAAAAAAGTATAATACACATACATAGGGCACAGGGTAAAAGAGAGGTAATGCAAATATAGGTAATACTGAGGGAATCTAAAAGGAAATACAGGAATTCTTTGTTCTATTTGTTAATTTCTATATATCTAAAACAATCAAAACTTATATATTCAAAAAGGAAAATAATTGTTACAAAAATGTTTAAAAGCAGCTGCATGATCAATACAATTCCAAAGTCTGTCAAAAGCATCCACCTGAGTACAGCATGAAATGAGCTTCTGTTCCTTCTTGGAGGACAGCAAAAACCAGGAACTCCACATCACAAGGGAAGAAATGAAGGTCTTTCAACACAGATGTCCACATATGAGACCTGTCCCATTTCATCTGCCATCCAGAGTGACTCAACTCGAATTCTAATATGCAGTCAGAGCATGCGAATGAGGAATTAAGCGTAAAACATTACACTGAAAGTAATGCCAGAGTGCTGTTTCCGTCTCTCAGTGCGCATGCTATCACTAATTAAGACTCTGGTTAGTCTTCTCACATTAAGCTCATTCAATTCTGAGTGAATCATAATTAGGAAGTGGTAATCATATAATAATATATATATGTAATTAGGAAGTGGTAATCAATCATCTGTTATCCTTTTTGCCAGATCAGTGAAAGTTTAACAACAGAGATCTTCGGAGCACTGGGAAAAACTCTTGTCTACTTTTTAACAAGCGTATGAAAAAAATAAAATGTATTAATCAGGAAAAGTTGCTTTCATGTCAAAACACACTATCAAAATAATAACAAAATAAATATTTTATCAAAGATCATGAATTTTGGGGCCGGGGATTTAGCTCAGTGGTTCCAGTGCCTGCCTTGCAAGCACAAGGTCCCGAGTTCGATCCCCGGTACCAAAAAAAAGATCATGAATTTTAAAACAACTCAAAATGGAGGAAAACATAACTTACCCTATTGGGAAATCAACATCATCACCATAAGCTGTCATGTGATAAAGTCCAAATTTAGCTAATTTAATATGCCCCTACGATAATAAAGGCAAAAATCACTGTGAGATATTTTAATATAACTAGCAAGGAAAATTATATTTTATAAGACAAGCATTATATATAACTATTTTATCAAAATATTACTATATAAGATTTTATAAAATACCATAATTTTATCCAAAAATATCTGCCAATGTTTAGTCTATTTTACACTCATTCTGTATGTCCATATTCATGGGTTTACAAGTATGGATGTATATACATATGTGTATGTATATATTAAAATGTCAAATCGCATTTTAACATTTTTGCTGTTTGTATTATCTAGGTCTTTTGACAAAGGAAAAAGGGCAAAATGCTATCATTTGTATTGAAATCTTGGTTAAAATGTTTTGTAGTAATTTTTACAGAGGATTGCTTTTCAGGGAGATGAAAGTCCATTCATGTTGTAATTTAACTGTGACATGGGAATTCTTAACCTGAAAAGTTCAGCTCAAAAATCATCAAGATTCTGGTAAATATGTCAGATTTCCAATAATTGTTAATATAGTTTGAGAATAACAACAATTATAAAAAATGTGAGGCCCTACAAAAAAGGATAGATTTAATGGATCTCCTGGCTTTCTACTTTTAGATGTTCTGATTTTTAAAAATTTGATTTTAAAATTCATTTGTCTTTTTAACAAGAATTTTAAAATTCCCAGTATTACAAAACATTTATATTCTAAAACAATTTAGGTTGGTTGGGGCAATGATACTTAACTGTCATAAATCTGAAATTAATGCATATCATTTTGATTTTAATATCATAGGGTTGTTAAAATTTAGAAGTTTCAGAGAACAGTTAAATTGAAGATAGTTCTATGGGAAAAAAGTCCTCAGAGCCATTTTTAATATGCTTATAAAAATACAATTATGATTATTACTGACAATGTACCTTTTCATATGCATAATTCTCTAAGGAGGGCTTACTAACTTTTGGATCCTCAAAAAAGTCTGAACTAGGGCTGGGGATTTAGCTCAGTGGTTTCACCACCTGCTGCGCAAGCGCAAGGACTTGAATTCAATCCCCAGTACCAAAAAAAAAAAGCACCACACAAAAAAGTCTGAACTAGAGAAACAGCAATCTACAGAAGGGAGATAGTGATGAACAGCTGTACACAGGTAAATGGAACAGGAAATAAGGAAGAAGAAGAGTAACAGGAAAACTCAATGCGGCTGCACTTATAAGAATGATGACATTCTCACACAGATGACCAGAACAGCTTTCTTAAAAACTCAGAGGAGTACGCTGGAAAGCTCCATGTATTATTTAGAAAAAAAGAAAAGGAAAATAAAACATGAAGTTAGAAAATGAATTTTGGGATAAAAAAGAATTATACATGTCAAAGACAGATTTAAGTAATTTAAAGCTTGTTCTGCAACAATTAAAAATATCACTTTCAGAGTTTTTTCACTATAAATATTCTCAAAAATGTTACTTGATGGTCTGACTGAATGGGCCCAACTTCAACAGCTTTCAATTCAAGCAGCATACAAATATCTATGATAGCACATATTTGACAATTACCTTTCGATCCAGCAGGATGTTGTGAGGAGACAGAGCCCGGTGTACTATGCCGTGTTTATTCATATACTGCAAACCCTGGAGGACTTCAAACGCTATGCACAAGACCTTTGAATAGCTACAAAAGAAAAAGGTAAAAGATCAATTACAAAGCAGACATAAAAGCTGTTTTAAGAAGTAAAATGAAACCTAGTGAAAACATTCAAAGTATAATATTTTTATTGCACCTCCTCCAGAGAAAATGGAAATTATACATTTTCTAAAACTCCTTGTACAAATCTGATTAGTCAATTCTGATTAGAAAAGAATTGATAACACACACACACACACAAACCCCATAGGGGGGAAAAAGGACAGAACTGATGTGATAAAGAATCACACAGCTGGCGCGGGCTTGAAGGGTTGGACCCCTAGGGTTTTAATGGCTTTGGGTCTGCGCAAGCTGTGTTTGAAATGCAGCCGGACTTAGTGAGTTTCTCGCTGTCTCCAGCAGTGCAGGTGAAGCTGGTGTCTGCAGGTTTCCAGAGCGCTGAGGAACTCCTAGAGGCGAAACCCTCCAAACTCAGCAAAGAAGTTGGGATATCTAAAGAGGAAGTCTTAGAAACTCTGCAAATTGTAAGAAAATGTCTCACAAATAAACCAAGAAATGATAATGCATCTGATACTTCATGCAGAAAGGGTACAGCCCTGGACCTTCTTGAGCAGGAGCATACCCAAGGCTTCACAGTTACCTTCTGTTCAGCACTAGATAATAGTCTTGGGGGTGGCGTACCCTTAATGAAAACAACAGAAATTTGTGGTGCACCAGGTGCTGGAAAAACACAATTATGCATGCAGTTGGCAGTAGATGTGCAGATACCAGAATGTTTTGGAGGAGTGGCAGGTGAAGCTGTTTTCACTGATACAGAGGGAAGTTTTATGGTTGAGAGAGTGGTAGACCTTGCTACTGCCTGCATTCAACACCTTCAGCTTATAGCAGGAACACACATGAAGAACACCAAAAAGCTTTGGAGGATTTCACTCTTGAAAATATTCTTTCCCATATTTATTATTTTTGTTGTCATGATTACACAGAGCTACTAGAACAAGTTTATCTCCTTCCTGATTTCCTTTCAGATCAAAGGTTCAATTAGTGATAGTAGATGGCACTGCTTTTCCTTCTCGTCATGACTTTGATGACCTATCCCTCCGTACTCGATTACTAAATGGCCTAGCACAGCAAATGATCAGCCTTGCAAATCATCACAGATTAGCTGTTGGCAACATGGTACAAATCACCAAGCCAGAAAGAATGCACAGTACTGTTTCAAATCACACCTCAGGGATTTAGAGATGCTGTTGCCCCACTGCATGTTCATTGCAAACAGAAGGTTCGTTGAATTCCCGGAAACGGTCTCGAGATCCAGATGAAGAACAGTAACCCCAAAAGTAATCTCCAATATAGAAATATATTGATGTTGTGAAGTTGATTGTGTACCAAAAAAAAAAAAAATCACACAGCTGCCTAAAGGCCACTTTAATAGCAGTATTTATTCTCCCAGGAATTGAGGTATGGCGGGACCAAGTCAACAAAAACCATTTATTCAGCTCAGAATAAAACAGCTACCGCCTGAAAACAGGTGCAACACATTTAGGGTACACAGGCCTCAGCTTCTCCTCCACACCAGCTCTTACCAACCTCCAGAAATTTGTGCTTTCACCAAGCCTCTCACCCTCTTGTCTGCCCTTGGAGTCACCTCCACACACACGCCCATTTGTACATTCTCTTGCCAACTCTCTCTCAGTTCCTTCCCATAGCATTTTAATTAAAAAAAATCATTCGTGTAAAGTTAAGGCAATGGGGGAAAAAATAAGAACCAAGATACATGATGTTCAATAAATGTACATGTATTGTATACCTAAAATGTACCAATAAAAGAATTTAAAAAAAAAAAGAAAGAAAATAAATTAGTGGTAGCCAGAGGCTGGGAGCAGAATGGGAAGTGACTGCTCATGGATCACAGGGCTGATGGAATTAGAGCAAGATGATGGTTGCACAAAATTGTGAATTTATTAAACACCACTGAATTTTTAAAGGGTCAATTTTATGTTTTAAATTATACCTTATTTTAAAAACTATTAAACAATGAGATATTAAAAAAAGAATAATATACAGAAAAAAGGAATAAGATACAGAAAAGTAAGGGAAGACTCCTTCAAACTCAACCCACCAAACTGCCAATATTAACATTTTGGTACAGATGTTTAAACAAGTATCTGCAGGTAACCATTAAAAATAATTTTTAAGGGCCGGGGATTTAGCTCCGTGGTTTCGCCGCCTGCTGCACAAGCGCAAGGACCCGAGTTCAATCTCCGGTACCAAAAAAAAAAAAAATAATAATAATAATAATTTTTAAAAGGGCTGTAGTGAGTCACTAATAGAAATAAGATGTTATTATAAAAATACTTAATCCAATGTAGGCAGAAGGAAAATAACAAATAGAAAATTAACAGATTTTAATTCAATGCATCAATTATATTAAATGAAAGTAATCTAAATTCACCAATTAAAAGACAATGATTGTTAGATTTGATAAGAATTAAGACTCAATTATACTCAGCCTATGAGAAATCCACATTAAAGAAAAGGCACAGGTTAAAAGGATGGGATAATAGATCAATGGTTACTATGGGCTCGGAGAGGGTGAACTATAAGGATGAGGAAATTCTGTGTGGTGATAGAATTATTTATTCTATTCTTAAATTTTGATAGTTATATGACTTCCTTTTTCAAAGTCATTCAACCATATACTAAAAAAGGGTAAAGTTTTGAACAAATTTTTTAAAAAAGAATTTTTGCAACTTGACTCTTCCCTAAATTAAAACCCTAAGAACCAGAGACAAAAAATTTAAAATTTCTCTTCTCTCAATGTAGTTTCACTTTCCAGAGATAATCAGATATCAAAGACCAACATTCTTTTCATGAAGGCTAAACAAGTGCATAGATAATATACACATAGTCATTAAGTGCCAAGGGCAAAACAATGTAGGAAAGATGCACAATGTGTTCAGGAAACGCTCCGCTGAGAAGACATGCCTTCCGTAGATGTCTACATGGAGTGGGAGAGCTCTCTGGGACGTGGCTGATGGAGGCCGACCACTCAGTACATACCTTCCAAAACCACAGAATGCTCGGCAGGGTCAAGAGAACACGATGAAGCCACTGTCTGTCAGCAGAGTGGAGACAGGGGGAAGGGTAGGATGAGCCAGGAAAGGCAGCAGGTAGTCCGACTGTGGAAGACCTTGTAGGCTATTTTAAGGCCTTCAGCTTTCACTTTAGAAAGATGGGAAGTGACTGGCACATTACCACACAATGATTAATAAACACTAGAGAACTAAGCAGAGAAGGAAATATAAACATAGGCCACTTAAACTGTAGTTTTCAAAAAGAGCTTTGAGAAAAGGTCTCAGTCATCAGGATTTAATGCTTACTGTACTTTTATAATTATGTTCTATTCATGAAGAATATCAGCCACTACAAGTTCTACCTACATTACTTAGTTATAATACAGTCTGCGAAATCTTCATAAAAGCAGCATGATTTGAAGAGTATGGCAAGTTTGGAAATGCCTTGTTCTTGTCCTTAAACCTGGACAGAATTGGTCTATTGTCTTAATAGCATTCTTTACTCCTAGTGAGAAGCTGAGTACCAATTTTGAAGTCTCACTCCAACTTTGCTGCAGGTACCTTTTTATTCCTTCCTGCAATCTTTGAGGATACTTTTACTTTATCCTTAGTTATAAAACTTCAGCCCAGTATGTTGTAGGGCTGTTTGTACCTAAAAGGTTCACCACTGCTGTTCTAGGGGGTGGGCACATTTGTGCTGGTGAGCATTAGGTGTAAGTAACCTTTTACTCTGAAGATTTATGTGCTCATAAACACAGCAGTACTAACAAGGAAAAGCTGATATTTTATCTAAGTTGGAACTCTCAGAAGAAATTGGAACTATTTTCTAGATCAACTTTCTGTTTTACTTCCCAGCAGCATGGTCTTCCGCCCAGTCTACATCTAGTCCATCATTTTTTTTTAAAATTCTTTTATTGGTGCATTTTAGGTATACGTTTACATTTATCATTGGGTGCTTGTACCTGTACATGATGTATCTTGGTTATTTTTTTCCCCATTACCTGTGCACCCTTCAGCCCCTCCACCTACCCTTCCCTATTTACATAAACTTCATTTCCATTTTCTTTTCTTTTCTCATAATTTTTCCTTTCCCTCCTTTCCTTTCCCCTTCCCCTCCCACCACCCCTACCCCTTTGGACATTTTCTCCCTATTTCAAATTATCAATTATTCACTTTAATCATTTTAATCCTTAACACTTTCAGTTTCTTACACTAGAAAAATTATTCGGTATTTACATGTGTGTCCTATTTATTTCACTTAAGAGTATGGCCTCAATATGCATCCATTTAGCTATAAATGTCTCTAGTTTCCCGTTCTTTATGAGGCAGGCAGCAGCACCACTGAGCTAAATCCCCGGCCCTTCCTGTTCTTTATGGCTGAGTAGTACTCCATTTTATAAAAAAACCACATCTTCTTTCTCCAGTTTCCAGTTGATGGGCACTTAGGCTGTTTCCAAGCTTTCACTATTACAAACTGTGTCGCTATGAACATGGGTGCACATATATCACTGTGGTATGATTCTTTTAATTCTTTCAGGAAAATACCCAGCAGGGGAATAGCGGGGTCAAATGGGACCTCTAGTCCTAGTTCTTTGAGGTATCTCCGTACTGATTTCCACAGTGGTTGCACCAGTCTGCACTCCCACCAGCAGTGGAGAAGGGTTCCTCTTTCCCCACAGCGCTGCCAGCATTTGTTATGGGTTGATTTCTTGATAGCAGCCATTCTTTCTGGGGTGGGGTGGAACCTCAGTGATGTTTTCATCTTCTAGTCCATCATTTAGGAACTGGGTGAGGCTCTCTGAAGATATTTAGAATTCTTTTAATTCTAGAAACAGAGTTAGCATCAGTTCTCCCTGCCTCAACCACCAGGCTGTTTCCCTCAGACTCAATGCTTTCCCTTAAATATTGTGATAATTCAATCCTTGGATGTGAAATATATTTTAAAGAAAAGAAATACATTGTTATTTCCTATATGTATCTAAAAGAGAAACAATGGTTACCATTTATGAAGAATAGTATTTAAAATGATTTACAAACTATCTACATATAAATTTCCATATCAACCAGTTTTGGGCAAACAGTAATATATAAAACAAGAACAGTTTTGGGTAAACAGAATTTTCATAAACAATTTCAAAAAATAAACCAATATATAAATGAAATGGAGATTCTAAACTTCAAAACAAATTTCATTTATTAGCTATCAGTAGTTGCAGATATAAAGACTTTGCATAAAAGCACAATATATAAATGAATAGGTGCATGTGAAATAATGTAAACACTCCCCCCTTAAGAATACATTTTCCTTGGGATTAAAAATAAATCTAGTTTTATGAGCTCATGTGGTTCAACATGTCAACTTTAAAATGACTTCTTGTATTATTCTCATGCTTGCACTGTACAATTGCATTTATGACATCATCTTAAAAACTGAGATCATAATGTTAAGTGAAACAGGTCAGACTCACAACCTCAACTATTGCATGGTTTCTCTTAGATGAGAAATTGAAAATATAAATAAAGGCCAAAGTAAAAGATAGATAATAAGAAGTAAGGAGTTAGACCTCTCTCAAATGGGAAAGAACCAGCGATGGAGGGAAAGGAGGAGAGCTGAGAAGGGGGATGAAAAACGGTGTGTTCTGTACATGCACCAACTCCACACATGGAGTGTAAACATCATGTGCTGTAAACATGTGCAAATAAAATAAAAAAATAAAATTTATAAAAATGTTAAAAGCCAGGCTATATTCAGCTGTGACAGTAGAGGGCCTCAGCTGCATACTACTTCAATACAGACAACTTTACAAAATTAAAACCAAATCTTTAAAGTGATTTATTTTCCAGTTTTGAAATTGCTGAATACAGAAGACTGTAGGTTCAGCTTTCTATATAGAGCTCTGACTAACCAGGTGCAAAACATTAGACTTTAGAAATGCATATCAAAAAGCACATCCCTGTTACAAATAAAAGATTATACCAAAATAATCTTTAAAAATTCATACATAAAAATGCTGAAGCTCATAACATATTCTCTCTTAGCTATTACATGAAACTACAGTTAGTGAATTTAGTACTCTTCATTTAAAATCAGACAGTAAATCAGACTTTTCTTTTTTTTAATCCATAGGATTTAATTTTAAAATTTATTTTTAATATAAGATTAAAAAATGTGATTTTTTATAATGAAGAGAAAGAGTACTCTATTTGTGGAATTTTGTATACCTAACTTTTTCTAAAGCTTTACTATACTGTCAACAATTTTGATCCTGAAATTTCTTTTTTTTTTTAAGTAGCTAACACAATTTCAATGCAACAGCAAGGTAAAAAAAAAAAAAAAAAATCACATCCAGTCAGGTAATGTTTTAAAGTTAATTGAACATAGACACCAAAAAGATTGAGAAAAGAGGATTCATACCATTTTTGTAAAAAGAAAAATGATATTGGCAGAGAATAAGCCTTTGTCCTACAGTTTCCAAAACAGAACCCTGTTAAGAAACCCGCCACTAGCAGGGAACTAACATGATAGCTCAAGGCAGAAACCACTGTCCTCCTTTTGAAATTTTCAGTTACTGTTTTTACTTCAGAGACATCAGTTTATTTGACAAATAGACATGACAATCTTAGGAATTTTTAAATATAAAAATACACCCAAAAGGCAGCTTTCGAAAATAACGTACTGATATTTTGCAATACACGGGATGACATTTTAAGATACTTCCCTTAATATTCAGGTACATACATCAGGCTAGTAGCTGTATAGTACTGCATTTTAAAGGCCCCATGGATCCTAAGAGAAAGAATTAATCTACACAGTATAATCAGAAAGACAGATTCACAAAGTGTTAATTTCAATACAAGGAATTAAAGTAGAAGTTGAGAATTATTCATCCTTTCCCTTTATCTTTGGAGATAACAGAACATGAAAATGTATTTACCACAAAGATGAGACCAAAACAGACATTTAAAAATCATAAATCTTGGGAAAGAGTTGATAGTGAATGAGAGAGAGAGAACCACCAGCAGCAGCTAGAATAAATATTAGTAACTATGGAAGAGTCAACTTGCTTGTTATTTGCATTTTGAACATGGCTTAATGAATTTTCAAATCTATTACACTGGTACAGTCTAACTCTTTCCAGATGCATTTCAAAGGAAATGTATTTAGTGTTTCTGATTCAATCATCTCAAAGCCATCTGTTAAAGAAGCAATCTGGCTAAGATCACAGGTTTAATACCCACATGGGTTGGTCGCCTTCACATGCCCATGTCCACGGGTTTTCATCTAGCCCCTGCCAGTATTACAAACGAGACAGACTGCCACAAGGAGACACTGCTCAGCCTGTGTCTAAAACACCCTGCTGTCCCTCTACAATCTCCTTTCCTTCTCTAGGCCTCACTGCTAAGAACCCGCTCTTTAATCTCACCAAGGCTGTGATTTCATTATTCATTTTTGACAAGATATGAATGGCTTCTCTATGTCTTGGTAGAACTGTATGCCCTTCTTTTTTGGACAGTACATAGTTGCAAGGGTTATTAATTTTATTGTAATTATTTGTGCATAGCTTTGCCCTCATTGCACCTTAAGAAATCGTTTATTCAACTATGATGCTCTATGCCTATCACAGTGCCTTCAAGGTAGGTATTCAATAAATATGCACCAAAAAGTAAAAATATTTGTTAAATAATGTAATTAATGTACAAAATATCACACAATGGTACAAGATGCAGATGACTACTAGATAACATTCTTCACCTCTAGTGAAATAACAGCTCAGAAATGTCATAACAGCAATGTATCAACAGTGTTAACTTCATTTATTTGAGAGAATATATAATGCATCATCAATAAAACAAACTCAATTTCCCTGTCAACCCACAAAACTTATTTGCTAAAAATACATGTTCCCTGGTCCCTTATTTACTGTAGCAGGAATAAATCTTGATATAGTGGGTAACAGTATAATTTTGTTAATACCAGGGTACAAGTGTAAATTAGACTAAGTCATATGAGGGATTTCCACTAGCCTCAAACTTTGTTTTTTTAGGTGTTTGGATATTTGCAATGTTTCCAAGAGTTGTTATTCAGATTGCAAAAAACAGAAGACAGGAAAGAGAATAAGAGGTCAGGGTTGCTGAGATAGATTTGCAAGTGGCTCACATACAGGTGGTAACAAAAACCACACATGCTATTCTCTCAGATTCATGATATTTCTAAGGGCTGGTCCAGAAGCCAAAACACCAGACTGTAAGCAAACCAGGGAAGAAACACACTTCTGGATTCTATGAGTTCAAGATGTTCTTTCACCTTATAAAACCTGATCACTCTCACAGAAATTTTCCTTTGGTTTAAAACTTTCCTTTCATGGTATCAGCCCGAGGTAAAATTTTGAGAGGAAACACAGATGAAATACAATTAGCTACTGTGTAATTTAAGAAATGTAGAGGAGTAATACTATGACCGTTAGATAATATTATATGTGTTCAAATCTGTGCTATCTTTAAAGAAATTCTTCTCAAGATAAAAGAGCTCAACCAGTTTTAAAAATTCACTGGTCTATAATTCCAGAATTTAAGGAGGGAGTGTTCTTAATGATCAGCTGATATCTTTGAAACTTTTAACCTGACATTATCAACTATGACATTTTGATGTTTTGTTAAAAATACTACAGTATTTAAAAGAGCCTTTAAAAAAAAAAAGCAAAAGTTTTTAGAATTCAAAAAGGAAATAAGCCATTTCACTGCTGGGTATATGTTTTAGCCTGAAAGGTCACCTACTTATGCTAAATTTAAACTTTTGCCTCAGGTTCAGATACTGTGAAATGGAAGTTTTATTAACTAGTACAGATTACTTTGCAATAAGTACAAAAATAGTCCATTTGTCTCTAATTTGTGAGACTGGAAATATTTTATAACTCAGCTTTTATTCCAAAATAATTGAAGTTGAGCACCTAAGTCTGGAATGTATCTAATTCTCAATGGGATACAATAAATTGAGAAATTAACTTTCCAACCTGAATACTAGATAAGATTTTCTCTTAGCAGAAAATTAATTTGATAAGATCAAAACACATATGGAAAGCACAGTCTAGTGGTTTGAGGATCAGACATAAAGCCAGGAGACTGTCATTGATTTGCTATGCCTGGAAAATGCTCCAACTTCACCCTGCCTCAGTTTGCAAATTTATAAAGTGAGAAATGTAACACCAAATAGGAGTTAAATGAAGACCAATGAGCTATTGGCCTAGCATCAAATCCTGATCATCTTAAAAGTAAAGCAAAAACAAGATGTCTAAGTTTTTCTCACAAAAAGGGTCTTTATAAAACTATGCAATATCATTTTGTTATATGTATATATTCTATAAATTATTAAAGATTATAAATTGGGTTCTCCAACTATTCCCGACATAATAAAATCTGCCAAATAGTTTTCTAGTTTCTCCATGAGACCAAAATCATCATTTGATAAGCAGGTTTGGAGGAGCCCAGGGTTAGCTGGGTATTTCTGCTCTATCAGTGTTTTCTTCTTCCAAGGAATTTTATTATCCTGGCAAAGACACTCCAAAATCTTGTCTTTCATCTTAGTCACGGATACTGGCAGTGCAAATACGCTGGGTATAACTTCAACTTTCCATACCTCTCAGCATTTGGCATGTTTTAAGAGTGACTTTTCTCCAAGACTGAACCTATGAAGTTATATATTTAGTTAAAACTGTTCTCTAGCTCATTCCAAAGCTTTTAATTAAAATCACAATTATGCATTGTATCACAATGGGGATCTGTGTCATTAGTCAAGATCATTGTTATGCGAACATCAAAGTCTACTTACACAAACTAAGAAGTTCTTAGACATCATTAGCAATGTCAGCTGATGGGACCACTTTCCTATATGCAGTCCATCACTGACTGAAACATCATGGTCCCTGTCTCCTAAGTTTATTTACACAGTGCATGTGCTAAAAAGAGGAGTTATTACTACTCTGGAATTTTGATTTGAGAGTAATATACATTTTTAAGTGGACCAACATCAGATACCTTTAGGTATTCTGTCACAATGCCTATCCTGACAGCGAAGTGCAAGGGCCTAAACTGCATTGTTTACTACAGGTCTGCAAGTCAGCACAGTGCAAAGGAAAGCCGGTCAAGCTGAAACGGTCAGTTAAATAGGTGTTGGTCTATCTCAAGCAAATCATGACAAAATGATTGATAAAAATACCCTATTTACAGTTTTAACTGTATTTGTTAGAAGTTGAGGTTATGCTATGATCGTATTTTCATCAAAGAATATAAAAACCTAAGTTTTGTTCTCAGCTACTCAATTCAGGAAGGTTCCTATAATACATGTAACAGGAAGACAAAATAAGGCAAAACTTACACTCGAATAACTAAATTTTGTTCCCAAAGCTAATAAAGAACTCTAGTAAAGCTCTGCTTACTTATATAAGTAGTCTTTTCCTAAGCCAGATCACTTTGAATGAGTTCCAGTTCTCCCGTGAACCAGGCTCTCAGATCTCAAAAATATGACGCAAGGAAGCACATCTACCCCACCACGCTTCAGAAGAGATGTTAACAATGAGCTTCTACCCACACAATCCCACAGTGACCCAGGATGCTGTTTAACAACTGAAGGACAGTTATCTTTTATCAGTTCACAAAAAATTATAATATTAATTTTTAGGCTCTATGTGTTAATTGTGCAATACCTGCTTTCATTTATTTACCCCACAATGTATAAAGGATAGTATCTAGCTCAGCTCCAATATTTTAAAATGGTTAAGTAATATAAATCAGTACAGTATCTCATATCATCCTACAAAGAACTCACTGATTTCTAGGTTTTCTATCACCTGAAGAATTGTAAGAAATTTTAACCAAAAGGAGTGGTAAAGTCTCACTATGAAGATTATCCATTATTAATATGCATATTTCTGGGTACCATTTCCTGCGTTGCTTGATCTAGCAGGTGTGTGGAATGGGTCTGAAGAAGTCATAGTTCTGAAATGTTCCCAGGTGATGACACCATGCTTCTAGAATCACTATTCTAGAGGGTGACCATATATGAACCTGATTTACTTTCCAAGCAGGACAGCATGATATAAAACAAAGGCAACAGACGCTGGAACTGAGCCAACAGAGTCCCATGCCAGGCCTCTCTTCTTCCAACTGTAATCTAGTCTGTAGGCCTTTTCTTCCTCAAAATGAGGTGACAACTGCAATCATTACAGCTATGGGATAAGGTAGAACTGTGAGCATTCAGGGTCAAGACAAAGTAGGTACTCAGTAAATGTGCTTTCCTTCTCTATGGCCCTTCACCATCCCTTATCTCCCAAGGAAAAGTTCACAGAAATAATTTAGCTACTTAATTTCTGTTGGTAACAATGAAAAAATTTTTTCAGTTAAAAATAAGTTCACTCAGTTTTTACAATCTTTCATTTTTCACTAAAATGCATAAACTTTTAAAATAACTGCTACATTAATTTATCACTGCAACTAAGGTAATACTGTATATAGCAAAAAAATAGAATAGAATATAAACAAAGTAAACCAATCACATAGATATGTACAGGATAAATGTTTGGATTTTAAATCCCAAATGGTTCAATCACTCAATAGTATTTTCCACTAAATCATCTGGCATTTCTGCTCTTCTTCAATTGAAGCTTAAAATAATAGTAATGATAAAAAAGGACAAGATAACCAATTCTGCTCTAAGTATAGCCCCCTTCCCTTAAGATTAAAACATAAGTATTATTTACTTAGCAAAACTCTTCTGTAGTCTCCTGGCTGTGAGGTACTCTGTCTTAGCAAAAGTGCTATCTGGAAATTTCCTGTTTATAACTTTGGCTACTTACTAGCCAGTAATCCCTCTGAAGGTTGAGACTGTATTTTCCTCTTCAGAGTAGTACCCAACACATAGTTCAGTGTCTGAAATGTTTATGTATTTAATGAAGAAGTCAAGCATGATCAAGAGGTTATAATTGCTCCGTAACTAATGCTAAGAGATACTACCCAATAGCAAGGTAATACACTGTAAGTCAGAATACTGCTACCACTACCACTACTTATACAAACTGGAAACACTTGGATAACTTACACTATACCAAGTGCTGCTCTAAATAACTTACATCTAATAGTTCATGAATTCTCCTTGCTATCCCAGAAGAAGAGAAAACTGTAGCGGTGAGGCATCACTTACCCACGCACCCAAGCAACTGAGGGACAGAGCTGTGATTCAAACCCAGGCAAAGGGTCTCAGTGTCACGTCCTTAACCACTAAGCAGTATTATCTCTGTGTTCGGCAGCAGGGAGAGGGTGCAGTTCCATCCTAACATTGTTACAGGCTGCAGTCCATGGACAGATCTAAGCCTCAGCTGCCACAGCTTTAGATGTAGCAGACACAGATTTCTTCCCTTGCTGGTATCCATGTCTCCTTTCTCCTTCTGCCAATGGTAACTTACAATTGTGCTAAAGTTCCATTTCTTGCCTATATTCCCTAGCTATTATGTTCTGCCTTAAAGTGTGAAAATGTGACTGAAGCCTTTGCCCAACACTTTCCTAAACTAGTGTGAGTGAAAATCTCAGGACTCACAAGGGCATCCAGTAAAAATGGCTTGGTCCTGTCTGGCAGGCTGAGAGGATATGAAGTTAGGGTTGTAGGACTATTCTGCTATCATGGCGGAGAGCCAGGAACTCTTACAATTTATTAGTACTATGACCATGGAAGTGACTTAAATTCTTAGATTTCTCCTAGGAGCGAAAGTTCCTCGTGCATCAAAGAATGTATTAGTAGTAACCTACACTACAGAGCTATTATAAGAAATAAGATAAACACACAAGCGTAGGTAGGACAATGTCCAGGACAAAGTTACTGCACATTTTGGCAAGTATGTTATTTTTATCATTATTATTATATTTTATAAATAAAAATTCCAAGTTTATATAAGAAATATTTCTTTACCTAAAACTATTCATGACTTCAAAGGAGAAAAGTTAAAAATAATAATGATAAAAATAACCATAGAAGAAAAATGTGATACATTAGCCTTTATTGTAAGTAACTTCTGCTACTAAAGATACATTTAAAAAACTGGGCAAGTAAAGCAAACCGGCAGAAAATGCTTGCATAAAAAATTAAGAATAGGTATGAAGAATATAAATAATGCCTACAAATAAAAAATCCATTTAAAAGGAAAAAACATTGGCCAGATATATATTTAATCACACAAACACAAAATAAACACCTCTAAAAATGCTCAACATCTTTAGAACATCATGGAAATGTAAGTTAAATCCACAAAGATTTAACTTTATACTAACTACATACTGCTAAAATTAAACAACTGAAAACATCAACTGATGGTAAAGACCTGAAGGAACTCAAACTCATGAATCAGTGGGAATGTAAAAGATATACTTTAGAAAAGATGTTAGTTTTTTTTATAATATTAATTATATACCAACCCTATGACCCATCACTTGTTCTCTTACTACTCCCAACATACACAGCCACAGAAAAAGTAACAAGTACATTCACAGTAGCTTTAGCCATAATAGGCAAAAACCTGAAAACAGGTTCATCAACAGAAAACTGCTAAACCAAATGTAGTATACTCACAAAATGGAACGTATTGCAGCAATACTAACTGAGCTGTAATACACGAGATACATAGTTAATTCCCAGATACACACTGAGTGAAAGACTCCATCACTCCAATTATATAAATTGCTAGATTAAGCAAAATGAACCCAAAATGAGAAAGATCAGAGAAGTGGTTGGCTCTGGAAGCTTGTGGTGGGGAGGGCAGAGATTGACTGGGTAGGGCATGAGGAAAACTCGGCTGAGGGTGGTGATCTAGTGCTAACACCCATATGAGATACACAGGAGTATACATATGTCAGAGTTCATCACATGGTACACTTAAAAGGGTTTCACCTTTTACTAAATGTAAATTATCTAGAAACAAAACAAAACAAAAAGAACTCACTGAATTGTGGTTAATGATATACATCCTGAAATATTTAGGGACTGATTCTGTTCATATCTCCAACTTATTTTAAAATGCATCAGAATAATAAGATAGTTTAATGAGCAAATAGGTGGATGAATACATACATGCTTAAGCAGAAGCTAGAAAACAGTTAACTATAGCATCTAGGCACAGTTTACACTTCTTAAAACATTACTATGTTTGAATCTTTCATAATAAAATGCTAAAAAAGGTGATGTAAAGACATTTTTAGATAACCAAAATCTGTGAGAATGTCAACATCTGACTTGCCCTAAAAAAAAAGAAGGATTTTTTTAGGCTGAAGAAAAATGATTCCAGATGGAAAGAAACTTGGATCAAAATAAAGGAATAAAAAGCTCAGGAAATGGTAAATACATAGTTAAATTACAAAAGAATTTCTCCTCCTTTCTCAAGGTCTTTAAAGAATTTAAAGCAAAACCAATAATTCATGGTGACATTAAAACATTACACATTTAAAAGCCAACATAAAATATAAAATGCATAATTCCAAAAGATGGAAAGAAAGTAAATACAAATACAGTGTTACAAGTTTCCTACATTATATGAGAACTCATGGGAAGCTCAGCCAGTCCCAGCACCCGGAAGGAAGCTCCCCCGCTGCCATCCCAGGCTCCTAGGGCAAGGAAGGTGAGCCATGCCGGCGCCAGAAGCCCCCCGCTCCCCGGAAATGAGAAGACACATAAACAAGCCTCAAAAACAGACTTCCAGATCACCTACAGCAACCCCAAAGGGAAACAAGATGGAACAATCTGATACTCAACCACCTGGACTCTCTGAACT
>NW_004624830.1:2576510-2676427 GCF_000247695.1 Heterocephalus glaber | reverse complement strand
ACAGGGTTAGAGGTTTGAAGCTTGGAAAGAGTCTGAACTGCTGCTAACTTTGAAAATGGAGAAATGGGGTCACAAGTCCAGAAGTACCTCTAGAAACAACTTCTGAATACTGCCAGCAAGAAAATGGGCAGATCAGTCCTTCCACTACATGGGTTTACACAAAGCAGCCGAGCACGCCTGGAAATGGATGCCCTGCCTCCAGAGGGAATAGGGCCCCGTCATCACCCTGATTTCAACCTTGTTAAACCTGAAGCACAGAAACCAGCCCATCATCTTCTGCCTCAGAGAACCACTGAGATAAGAACTCTGTTTTTATGCTGTTAAATTTTGGCAATGTTATAGCAGCAATATAAAACTAATATGAAGGATAAGTGAATTTTAAAAAAGGCTTCACTCAAACTTCAACTGAAGAAGACTGGCAGCCATTTGTTTAAAAAGTCTTAAGATATATACTGGAAGTAGCTATAAACCTACTTTAATACTGGCTCAAAAAGAACTTAGTTCTCAAACACTCCACACTCCCGAAAAGCATATTTCCCTGACTACAGCTTGGTAAGCCTGGAAACTGTGCTCTTGGAATGTTCTAACTGCCAACTGTTTTACCAACATGAGGCCTTGAACCACCCTATGGCAGCTTGTCTAGATAGTTTGTGTAGTGTAATTTATATCGAACACCTGCTTTCTTTCAGGAGGCTGGAGCTTTAGTAACTGCAGTCGGTCACAAAGTACTTTGTGCCTACATGACCAACCCCCAGTAAAACTCTCACCTAGGCTTGGGTGAGCGAGCCTCCCTAAGTGACAACACTTTACCCCGATGGCACAATTAGTGGCTGTAGGAACTAAGTCCTTGGCAAGGACAGTAGAAAGCTATGGTTTCCTCCATACTCTGCCCCATAAGCCTTTTCTCTCTGCAGGTTTTGCTATATACCAGTGATGGTGAACTTTTTGAACTTTCAGTGATACAGCCCACTGCAGCACGTGTGCCATAGTTTTACCACCACTGCATACTATTGCATAATACACCATAACCATGAGGACAATGACTTCTGAGTCCCATGAGTACTTCCAGTATACAGGTATAGCTAAAGCTGAGAGGGCTGTTGGGAACCTCTAGCACAGGACAACCCCCACTACCTTAGCCACAGTAAGTTACTAACACACAAGAGAATATGAATTATCACTTTTGCTTATAAATCTAAAAAGTTTTCTCAAATCTTCCCTAACCAAACTGGATAGGTAGAACTCTAAAATGGTTCCCAGGATCTCTGTTCCATGATGTACGAACCTTGCATAATCCTAAGAATGGGAACAGATGGAGTCTACTCTGATTGAGTGACGTTATACAGTCAACCTTAAGAGTAAGGGTCATGTGAGTCAGACTTTCTTACAGGAGCCTTTGCAATCTGGACCTGGAGGTCAAGACAGGAAATAAGAGTCAATGCATAAGTCATACACGATTCTCCTTCGCTGGCTTGAAGGTGGAGAGACAGACAACAAAGAATATGGATGGCCAATAGGAGCTGAGAGCAGCCCTAGAGTAATAGTAGTCAAGGAATAGGGACCACACTCATATAGATGCAAGGAACTGAGTTCTGCCAGTGCCCTGAAAGATCTTAGCAGTGGATTCTTCCCCACAGCCATGAGAAAGAAAATTGAGAATTTGTTTCATCTAACTGTGAATGCCATTTTAATAATAAAATAAAAATTACCAAGATCCTATTTGGTCATACTTTCACTCAAACTCATTTTTTGTAAAATAAAATTATGGTACACAATTAAAGGAAAGATAACAGGAAAAAACTAAACTCAATTGTGTGACTACATGACTAAACTAAAAATATAATTCACTTAATAGTTCATTTATCAGGACATTTACTGCCTGTAAACTCCTGTGGTAACTTCAAGTGACAGAAAAATGAGTGAATTATAATATGTGCATCAGACAGGTTATTAGAGAAGATAAACCATTTCTTCCTTAAATCTGTAATCACCAGCAAACAATTATAAACTAAAGGTTCCTTTCTGGTAGTGAAATAAAATGTAACAAAATCAGGAGCAAAAGATAATTTTTGCTTTGGTTGAGAGGATGGATACAAAGGAAGGCAGAAGAGTGTTTAACTAGAGGAAGTGCTAGACATTGTGCTAAAGAGTGGACGTAACACTGTTAAGACAAAAAGACCCAGCTCAGTTTTCATGCTGTATTTTAATTCTCTGGCACTCAAGTATATTTTGGTAACAGGTAACCTACTTGTACAATTTAGACACTATTTGGAAATAATTTAGAGTTAGATTGAAGTCAGATCCTAAGCTCATAAATGCTTTTTCTTCAGGAAAAAAATGATTTTTCCCCAAATGTTTTTTGAGCAGAGAACGGACTGATCTTTAAGAATCTTAATATAGCAGAGGAAGTAGGAGTGAATGGAGTATGAAAAGATGAAAATCAAGAAGGCTAGCTACAAGACTGTTGCCACACAACAGCCAAGCTGTTTGGTAGTAAAGATGTGAGAAACAGCAGCACGGTTGTTATTAACAGTACTTGACAACTAATAGTTCTAGGTTCAAGATTGGCATAAAGCCAAAGACTGCACAACATTCCAAGCCTGAGTGAAGAACATCTTTTGGTATTATTTTCCTTCTTAAAGAAAAGAGGTAAAATAGGGAGAAAAATATACATCAGTTATATAAATACCTAATTTATATGACTGCATTGTAATAATGTCAAATGTGTTTGCCTTGAGCACACACAAAAAATGTCGAAGTCTAAATTTCCACCACCAGCTATTATTTTAAAATAAGGATATCCACTACCAATTTCTGATAGGCATCAGAAATTACCTGTGGCTAGCCAGGTGTGGGGGTGTATGCTTGTAGTTCCAGCACTCTGAGAGGCTGAGGCAAGAGGACTGCAAGTTTGAGCCCAGCCTGAGCAACTTAGCAACTTGGTGAGATCTTATCTAAAAAAAAAAAAATGTAAAAGGGGCTGAGGAGGTGGCTCAGTGCAGACTCTGGGTTCAATCCCTAGTACAGGGAAAAAAAATACCTGTGATTCATTATCCTACTCTGGATGACATTCCAGAATGTGTCCAAATTCTATGGAGTATCTCATTCAGTGAGTAAAAAGTGTTTTAATGGGGGCAAATAAAACTTACTCATCCGAGCACGTCAAATCATGTTTTCCATCAAGCCAGTAAACAGCTGCAGGCCCTGCCTGCTTCCCATCAGAGTGTCCATATATAACCTCTGGAATGCTGTTGGTATTCGGGTAAACTTTCAAAACCTTAACCCCAGAAACATGTGACGAATATTTTATGAGAGAAGCATGCCTTTACTGCCCACCCTTCCTTCCGCTGCAAATTTAAGGCCAATGTAGAAAGTCTACTGCAAGTGCAAAACGGATGAAATTCTGTTACGAGTTACATTTGTCGTTACTTTTAGATTTAGCAAAAGTACATACTCTGAATATGTAATACTAACACAAAAGGGAACAACTTTACAATGCACCTAGAATTAAAAGGCAAACCATTTCCTCGAGCTTTAATAGAAGCGATGAAGGAGCATCTCTTTTAACATTCCCTGGCAAATACTCCAGAGAACAGTTGAGATCCAAATTTCTCCACTTTTCAGCCTTTTGAATCTAGTTTTACAGTAGTAATTAATAGATTCACAGGCAACAAACATGAGATGACTTCAAAGAAGTCTTCCAAATGCTGTACTTTTTTCTTGAAAGTTACTGGCTATGGGCACATAATTCCATGCCTCTGTGTTTCCAACTATGGATTTTGATCATTTTACTGCAACTGGAGAAAAATGTTGGCAAGATTGGACCCTGGGGCACAGGTAACATAAAAAGCCACTGGAAAGAGGTGTTTTCTCTACAAATCAATTCCTTGTATTGTATCTTGAATGGACTCTAAAGAGATGCTGAGCACTTTTCTCCTTCAAAAGAGGTTAGCAAACTATGCACAAACAACATTGTGGTGTAACAGACTAACAACACAGTAACACCTGCAGCTCATAGCAAAAATTTATTTTTTGCTTGGATAACAAAAACTCTCAAAAGGGTTTCATGGCCATGAAAGCTAGACAGAGAATGCTTGATCTTCTAGTGATGTCTGAAACTTCAAGACAATTGAAGTCATAATCTATTAGTAAAGTGAGTTAATACTCTGGTGTTCTAGTATCACATTTCTTAGTTTAATATTAAATCTGTCAGACAAAAAAAGTCCATGAACTGACCCAAGACACATTTCTAAGTTTCTAGTTTTCATTCTCCTATTCTCTATCCCACCAGTTTTAAGAGATTTAAAGTTTTCTTCAAACTATAAATCAAGTAAGCTATATGCTTGGATCCCGTAGTTATCTGCAGAAATGTTAACTATCAGACAACTTGCAGCCTTTTTTGCCAAATTAGAAACAAATGAAAAAGTAAAACTCATGAGTCTCAAACTACAGCCCCACTTAAATAGATTTCCTATTTACATCTGCTTTTCTTACAGGTGCAGCATGCTTACTTAAGGCAGCAGAGGAAAGAATTAATTTATAAGTCTTAAGAACATCTTCCCACCTTCTATAAACAGCTTATGGAACTAATTAAAATTGCAGCACATCAACTCTGCACATGAAACATGTTCTGCTATTGGAGACTAATGCAATTCAAATATGTGGAAAAGTCAAATAGTTTTCAACCAAACTCATTTAGATGGATAGATCAGATAACAACCTGGAACTGAACCTGACAGGATCACTTCTACTCCAAGACAGTAAGCACCGAAGGTTATAGTCCAAAATGTATATGGAAAACTCTGAATTTTAGTCTATTACCAGAACGATTAAAAACGTACCTTGCACAAATGTTTAAATTCATTTCGCTTGCAGAAATTAAAAAGACCTGTAAAGCCCAATATGTTCTGCTTAAAGTCAATAAAAAATGACTGTTATGAAATGAACACCCGCCACCTGCCTCATAAGCACAAGGTTCTGAGTTCAATTCCCGTTAGCAAAAAAAAAAAAAGAAAGAAAATAAAAATAAAACAAAATGAACACAGCATGATAGACTAGCTGAATTCTGCATTCCATCTTATTTACATTCATATGCATACTCAAAGTGTGTGCTTCCATCTACAGCATTTCACTCTTCTGACACCAGACACTAAGGCACTGAAGAAAGGTGGTTTCTTATACTGTAGAAACTACTGATGTTCACTGCTATGAGTCGTCATCTCTAAAACAAGGATAAAATGAGACCAGCATGAGAGCTAACACTTTTCATTAGCTAATGGATATAATTTCATTGGCAAAGCTATGTCAACCGTACCCTTATTTAGTAAACTGGAAAGCTTAAAAGAAGTAAAAAGGAAGGAAAAGGGTGGAGTTGAAATGAAATGCTGGAGATGGAAATTTGTTTTCTGAGTCACCAACTTCCCCTTTTCGCTTCAGTTCTTTTAGTAAGAGAGGAAGGACACTTGGGTGGAAAGAGATGTGGAAATCAGAGGGAACATTCTACCAGCATGGCCTTCCTCCCTACCACAGCACTTTGTAATGGCTTACGGAGTCCTCTGGAACTTACACACAAGACCACGGCCAACATGCACTTCGGGATGCAGCTGAGTTCTTACCATGGCACAGCTATGCCCATGAAGACCCTATCCCACCCTGGTACTTATGAATATTCCCTTAACACTTCACCCTGTCTTTGTAGTACAAACTCCTTCCCTTCTCCAGTTCCAAATATTCTAAATACTGAATAATTTCAAGAACTTCAGTTTTTCTTTTTGGTTGATATTAATGCTGTTTTAGCATTTCCCTTATATTAACAGTCCTCAGACAATCTCTATGAGTCATGTGTTAGCCAGCCTCAAGATGGTCCGAGACGACTCCTGACTCCCAAAATTGATATTGTGGAGTCATCGTCCCCACCCACAGTGAACCGAGCTACCAGCTGACCTGTGCAACCACAGGGTGTTGTGGAAATGGCAGTATGGTTTTTGAGGGTAGGCCACAAAAGGCACTGCAGAGTCTACCTTGCTGTCTTTACTTTCTTACGATTGCTCACTTTGTGAGAATACTCAGGCAGCCTGTGGTTCAACAGAAGGAAGGACCAAAGCTTCTTTTCAAAAACTTGCACCATCTTTTGAGTGAACTGTCTTAGGGACAGACACTCTCCCCGCCCCAGTCAAACTTTCAGAAGACTGCAGTCCCAGCCTGTACCTTGACTGCAACCTTATAGCTTACAAGGTTAGTTCCTAAACTAGAACCATTCCTGAATTTCTGACCCAGAGAAATTATACGAGGTAATGCTAAACCACTAGAGATGCGGATAGGGGATAGTGGGGTTAGCAATAATGAATTCATACTGTCTTTTGTAAAAAACAGAAATGCAAGGAAGTAAGCCCCTGGACTGAATACCTTCATTAACAATGTAGTAATATTTCTTTACGAGACATTCAAAAGCCACGCCAAGTAAATAATTCAGCATTTTTTTTTAAACTGAGGTATAATTGACTTAGGTGAAATGTGTATATTTCAGTGAGTTTTGACAAAAGCATGTATCACATAAATAACACCTGATTAAGATGTGAGAAATTTCCATCATCTCAAAAGTACCCTGGCAAGACCTTTCTGAATTAGTTCTGACATTCTTCCCTTCTACCAACCAGAAACAAGGCCTGTTTTTCTGTCATCACAGATAAATAGTGATTGCTCTGGAATGTCATATAAATGGAAGAATGTAATCCTTTATGTCTGGATTGTTTGTTCAGCATAATAGTTTCAAAGTTCATCTACAGTTCCCTCCTTTATGATATTGACATCTCATGAACGGACATTTGCATTCATACCATTGGAGCTACATGGAATGATGTTTCTGGGAACATTCTCTTGCAAATCTTTTTGTGGACATATTTTTTGTTGTTGTTCTCTTAAATACCTAGGCAGGGCTGGGACTAAAGTGAGGCAAATAAGATCCTAGGGTACATAATTTAAGAGGGCTGTGTCTAGGAGTGGAATCAATTACGAGGTCATGAAAGGGATGTTTCTACCTAATTTTAGCCTTTTAAATCATAGTACAGTAAAGTGCCCGACTTAGAAATGAGTTCCACTCCGGGAAAACATTTGTAAGTCGGATTCATTTGTAATCTGACAAAGTGAGTCTGATACAGTACACCTGTGAATCTTATACAGCATACCTATGACAGTATGCAATTCAAATGTTCATAAGTCGGAGACTTACTGTACTGAAGTTTTGAGCTTAGATTTGCCATACATTCTTTAGTCAAGGAATCTACCCTTTAAATAAAAATAGTACTTTCATATATTAGTATAAGAAAACATGAAAAAACTTATAAGGACAACTGATCAATATTAGCTGGTGTAATGAATATGAGACAAGATATTAAGCTGAAAGCAATGTGCTCTAAAGTGAGTCATATATTAAGTAAAATTCCTTGTTTTACAGATCTGAAAAATTAAGAGGCTTAGACATGGCTGTCTACTTAGCAGCTTTTATATCATACATAATACATTGTAAATCTTTATACAAATTTAACCCAGGCTTAGCTACAATATTACTTTCTTAAAGATGTAGCTACAATTAGTTTTAAATCTGAATGTCAACTAACTTCTCAGAAAATTCTTTTTAGGATAAGTGGCCTATCAATCACAGCATAAATATGAACTAGTGACCATAAATAATATTGTATATTCTTTTAAAAAAATCAAAGATTGGTGACATTACAAAAACTGTAACTATGAAAGCATAGTCACTAAATAAGGTTAAGCTGCATTCTAACACATAGAAAAGTCACTTCAATACCTAGAGTAGACTTTCTAAAGAAGGTGGTGCGTCTCTAGGCCATCCTTTGCTCACAGACACCCGTGCCGTACTGAGTGAAGAGGAACTGACTTTGGCCACATATAAAACCTATAATATGATGGCTAGAAGCAACAAATCTCTCTGCATTTTCTTAACACAGAGCAGCATCCAGCCTGGGGGCCACAGGTCAGATACACCACTGCACATGTGTCATTTGCTTTGTTCAATCCAGAGGCCACTCAAAACCAAGTCATTTAAAGCATGAAACAAGTTCTTCTGGGCTTTTTTTTTTGTTTGCGGGCATCGAACTCAGGACCTTGCACTTGCAAGGCAGGCGCGGTGCCACTGAGCTACATCCCCAGCCCTTCTGGGGTTTTTGTTGTTGTACTCTGAATTGAATCCAGGGCCTTCTCATTGAGCTACATCCCCACTGCCTTTTTATGTTTTATCTTTGAGAGAGGGTCCTGCTATGTCACAGTCTCAGTCACTTTTCTCATCACTGAGATAAAGTGCTTGACAACTGCAACTTAAAGGAGAAGCGGTTTGGCTGCTCGTGTTTTCTAGTGGATTCAGTCTGTGGTGGGCCAGCTCCAAGGCAGGAAGGGCACAGTGGAAGGGTCTGTGGAGGACAGCTGAGGGCGGGAAGCACAGTCACAGGAGGCTGTCGCTGGGAGGGAGGCCACATCCTCAGCAACCTATGTCTTGGGACCAGGTCCCACCTATTAACTACACGTCCAGCTATAAGCCCCATAATCCAATCACCTGTCAGAAACTCCACCTATGAGCACATGAAGCTTTGGGAGGACATCTAGATATAAACGATAAGAGTCACTAAGTTGCCCAAGTTGGGCTTGAACTTGCAATCTTTCTGTCTGAGCCTCCCAGAGTGCTGAGATTACCAGCATACACCACCACATCCAGCTACCAAGAAAGTTCGTTCATTCAATTTACTTGTTTACCTTCTACAAAAGTATTACCATTTAGTAAGATATAAATCCCCCCTCCGGAAGTTATTTTTTAAATTTAACTTAAGTTAATTTTCATTTTTGAGACAGGGTCTCACTAGTTCAGGCTGGCCTTGAAATCATTATGTAGCCCAGGCTGGTCTCAAACTTGGGGTGATCCTCCTGCCTCAGGCTTGTGAGTGCTGGGAATATAGGCATGCACCCACACACCTGGCATTCCCCTTGGAAAAAGTCTATTTTTATTCAGAATATTGTGGTGAAGGCAAAGTGTTATCAATGAGGGTAAGATTATTTTTAAAAACTAGGACAGTTACCCTAGTTTCTCATCTACCTCTCCCTCACCCTCAATTTATTTTTGTGTCTGAAACAAAAATCAGAGTGGCTTGATTGTTCAGTGACTCATCCAGCTGCAGGTTTTTCCTAACAGTCTTCTGTCCAAGTCAAGCCTTTAAACATTCCCTAGCATTTACAAGGGTATTCAGGATGTTGCCCAAAACCCTGAAAGGTGGCCTCACCCCTGAATCCAAATGCCTTAAACACTCATATAAATGCCAGGTCCTGACCCTCACAGCATACATGCCTAGGGAGAACACCATCTTTTCTTGCTGTAAGTCTGCAGAATAAGTTGCAGCATTCTGTGAGTTCTCCTAATAACTGTTTTGGACTGATCATCCTGGCTTTTAGTGCATCTTCCTTTGGAATTCAAACTGGCCCATCCTTGGGATAGTCTGGGTACTCTCTTATGGTCCTTCCCTTCCACCACATTGCCGAAACTCCAGCCATAGGTATAGAAAGATAGAGAGATGATTACAATGCCTTAAAGACTCATGGCAAGATAATGTCAGAAAGTCTATGAAATAGCTTATTTTATAATGTGCTTATAATAAAAGTCTAGACTACAGTCTTCTTACCAAGAGATAGAAAGTAAATTAAGTCATTGAAACACCTGAATTCAAACTGCATCATTAAAATGTCCTGCTCAACACAGTTCATCGTATCCCTAGGAATATCAGCATCCTTTGACTAGCTACCATGCAGTTCCTTTCCTCAAGATAAACTTTCTCTCATGAAGTGAAATGCTTAACACTAGAAGATTTCAATCTTTCATATACCTATGTTCTTTTGAGGAGGTTTTTTAGGCACTTTGGACAACACTTATTTCACAAAACCTGAACGCTGTATAATGTTAATTTTAAATTTTTATGTAGCTTGTGAAATAAATTTCCTAGAGTGAAAATTTGCACCTGGTTTGTACTGTTAAACCAGTAACAGGAGGAAACCAAGCCCTGTGGTTTCTAGTTAAAATGCCTGTCTGCCAGTTTCCATTCTTCATCTATTTGCCCTGCTGTTTATCACACAGTACCTCGCAGGTTTCCTTTCTCGAAGCAAATCTTCCAGGCTCCGCTCACAGTGTTCAGCCACCACCACCAGTCTTTCTGAGGAAAACAAAGGAAATTCATTTTACATGTGATTAACGTGATGCTTTAATAACAAGAGTACACACTACCAAAAATATTAATATATAGTACAAATAGTATTTTAGAAGAGCTTTCCAAACACATATTATATTATTTCCAAATATATAGAATAAACATCCAATAAAATCACATAAATATAATTACTTTTCACTTTGTGTTTTCTCTAACATGTTTCAAGAAAAATAGAAAATTTAACCTTGGGAAAAAAGAAGTGATCATTTTTCTGATATAGACTGGTAGAAGTAAAATATTAGAAAAACATACAAAGATATTTGGAAGGGAAGGGGAAACTGAGCAGCTAGGTACAGATTTCTTTGATGGTCTGGTTTAAATACAGATCTTTGAAATTGAGTTCAGAAACTTGAGAAGAGTAGAAATGTTCTGAATTATGAGTCTGGAGAAAAACAAAAAATTAACTTGGAATTAGTTTGCAACAACATGAGTGGGACTGAGACTAAATAATATAAAATGGTAATAGGCACATGAATATTATGATGTAATTTTTATTTTCCAACAAATCATCTAAGAATAAGACAGCATAGTTCTGATGCATACCTTTTTTCTTATCCATTATCTCTAGTGACCAACACTTGTACAACAGGCTTTACAAGTCGATGAGTATTTGGCAAAATTATTTCAGAAGTATGGATTAAAAGAAACTGCGGTATTATAAGATTCCATGCAAAATGGATCCTAAGGAAGCAGGTTAACATAAAACACAATGACATTATGGAGAATGGTATGGAGGTTCCTCAAAAAACTAAAAATGCTCTCCTACTTCTGCGTGTATATCCAAAGGAAATGAAATCAGCGTACCACAGAGATACTTGTACAACCGTGTTTATTGCAGCACTATTTATAATAGCTAAGATAATAGAGTCAGCCTAGGTACCTACCAACAAGTGATTGGATAAAGGGAGTAAGTCCTAAAAGAAAAAACAGAAAATCTTACCAGAAAATCAAAACAGAGGCTGTATTCCTTTCTTTTGTGTTACCACATTTTGTCAGTTTTCCTTACCCCTAAATGGCTCCTTCCCCTTAGTCTCCTCTGTGGAGCATCACCTCTTCAACCCAAACAAAAGTACGGCCTGTTCCACTACTTGTGATTCGAGCTATGTTTTCTCCTCATCTCTCCCAAGGCCAAAAAAGTACTGTATTAAATGTTATGCCAAGCTTAGAATTCGCTTCTGAACTGCAGGCTTTTATAGCCAAGTTCTTGCATTAGTACAAGTCACCTTGAAACAAAATTGAACTCAAAGTTTGTCTTCAAGTCTGTGCTCTTCAGCAGCACTACCCAGCCAGCTGCTCTAGGCAGAAACTCGAGTCATCTGCCTTTCTTAAAACCGCAGAGTCCTGCTACATCTATCACCCAGATATTTCCAAGATCTATATAATTTTCTTCATCTGGGGGTCCAATCTGGGTCCAAGTTACTGCAACAATCTCTTCATCATATAAACCCACTGCCTGAATGACACTGCCCGCTCACCTCCAGCCCGTTTCTACCCTGGAAGGTAACGGCTAAGGGCACAGATCTTTCACTTGGCTCAGACCCCAGTTTCAGTGCTCAGCTCTGCGACCTTGGGGAAGTTTGCTAACCTCCTCGCCAGCTTCCTCTTCTGCAAGAGGAAGAAAATAACAGTGTCTACCCCATAGGGTTGTTGTGAGGTTGTGGGTTTATAGTAGGGACACAGAATAGTGCCCACCACTATTAGTGTTTATTACTTCATGCTTCAGGCCTCAGTTAAATGTGACTTTCTTCCTCAAGAACTCCTGTCAGTCCCAAACTGATTTGCTATTCCTATAATAAACTCTACTCTACACTGTGCTTTCTTTTACAGCATTCAACTCAAATGTTCATACATTTTTAAGGTCTTTCATGTTTCATGATGGCAGAAATAATGTTGGTTTTGTCCCGTGTTGCATTATGAGCGTCTTGAATGTCACCTAAAACATTTAGGCATGTACTATAAATGTTTAATTACTTAGAGAAAGGGCATGATGTGGCCATGAGAAAAGATGACATCCATTATCTAAACAGAGACACGTCCTGTACAGAAAATTTCATGCTCATGCTGTAAACTAGATATATCAGTAGCACCGATATTAAAATATAACATCAGAATTTATTAAAATGTGTCCCATTAATTAATCATTTTATATTGGATATTCATAAATATATCTGTAAGGCATTTCCAGTGTTTGGCACTACACTAACCTTTGTCAGGCTTCATCTGGAAATGCAAATTGCCAAAGTCTGCCAAAGCTCCAAGAGTCCACCGAACTCTGAAGAGCTTGTTTCAATACTGCAGAGCCATTCTCACTGGCAGGATAGCACTGCTTTTCCCAGAGTCAATGAAGTGTGCAGCAAAGCAATGCTTCCAACACGAACACGCCTCTCCAGAGCTCACTAGACTCTTCATTCTGAAACCGGACCATGCTTCAAAATAACTTCTGTTTGTTATAAAAACAACAGAGTCTCACAGAATAAACTATTTGGGAATCATAATGTGCCAAATATAAATCAGCAATGTAGTGGCAATATTTATAAAAAACAAATGTGACCCTAAGGTGAACATACAACAATTATGAAATAATCATTTCTTTCTAACAGAGATTTGATGAATGCCAAGTATCACATAGTATGTTAGCCTGAACTACATATAAATAAGAAACTGAAGATTAAGAAAGAAATATAATAAAGAAGCTGAGTGGGGAAACATAAAAGAATGATTTAAATTATCTTTTTTAATTCAGAAAAAAGGTGAATTATATCTTAATATGAAGGGTTATTAGAATAGTTTCTGCATCATTTCTTTGTTCACAATGAAAACAGACTAGCTCATCATCTTTAAAATATAATATCTAAATAAATACATAAAAATATAAAACCAACAAAGAAAAATACTGTGACTAAAAAACACTGTCGGTACCAGGACACTCTGATGGTCACATTTATGAATCAACTTGGTTAGGCTATAGTGCCAGTTTTCCAAAAACACCAATCTAGATGTTGCTGTGAAGATATTTTATAAAAGGTCACAGTCTATAATCAGTTTAGGTAACGAAGACTGTCCCAGATAATCTGGGTGATCCTGATTCAATTAGCTGAGCAACCTTAACACAGAATTGAGGATTCTCTTAAGAATAAATTCTGCGCCCAAGACGTAGCTTCAGGTCCTGCCCAAGATTTCAGCTTGCCATTCTTGAAGGTTCTGAATGGACTAGTCAACCTCCATAATTGCGCAGGCCAAACATAGCAATTAATCTTGATTATATCCTATTTATATCCCATTTCTTGGATAAAAGCTTGATACAGACATGTAGGCTGAAATGCATATGCTATAGATATGGGATTAATGCATTCCTGCAGCTTGAACCACTGACTGTCCCATCGGGCGACTTGTACCACTAGTGGTACAAACAGATCTAATCACTTTTATCTGTCTTTTCACTAGTAAAATTAATAAAAAGCAGCCCAATGGGACAGTCACACATGTGCCACCCATGGTTTAAGCCACCTGTCAGTGAGACATGAATTACAGTCCCATTGTGAATGTGTTAAGTATCTTTTTA
Organism: Heterocephalus glaber; assembly: GCF_000247695.1. The sequence continues at coordinate 2,662,600 of NW_004624830.1, read as the reverse complement.
GGTCTTTCATAATTCTATTTATTTTCTACTTGAACTTCAAAGCTATTCAAGTAAATAATTCTGCTTTTGATTTTACCAGCAATCACTGAAAGGTTTCTGAATAATCAATACCAAACTAAATGCCATTCATGATCCTTACTCTGCTTCAGCGGAGATCTCAAGTTCAAAAGAGAAAGATTAAATTTGTTAATCTAAGCATTTTCATACTTTACTTTTTTCTTTTAAATATATTTTCCTTCACTTTAAAAAAATAAATCCAGTTTCAAATTTTAATAAAATGCCTATTATTCTTGAGATTAACTATTTCATTCTGCTGAGTTAGCAAGAAAATACCATCTTGAATCAATTTTGAATGATCTATGGAAAACAGTGAGGGCCTGACTTCTGAGCTAACCTAACATGTGAAAACAATGTTACTAAAACAGACCACATGTCACAAGGAACTCCAACTACAAAGAAGGAAAGTGGCCAGGGAAGGGGAAACTAAGAATGACAAAATATGTGCACAGCAAGAACAGAATAAAGGGGCAAAACTGGAACCAAAATCAGAATTCTGTGAGGAGACAAATAAGTGCAGCCCAAACCAAAGTCAGGTGGTATTACATCATCGAGAAAAATGTGCTTTTCACTAAGGAGGTTGTTGAGTTGACACTTAAAAATTTCAAATTAGATCCAATGAAAATGACTGGGGTGTTTTGGAAGAAACAGAGCTTTACAAAACTACTCTCTCTAGTTCAGTTATTTACTCTTCAGGCACATACATTTTTTAGGGCAATAAACACTGCCAATATAAACAAGAAATCAAATTTCCTAGCCTTCTTATAGTCATTTATATTTTCACTCCTCAAAGCCAGACTTAAAATACATGAATTTTTTTACATACCCATGACCTATGTTATCCTAGCAGAGAGTGGGGCTGAGAGCCAGGGCAGGCCAAGTGGCAGAAGCAGAGTAACCGGCAACATGAAGGTCAGGGCTGAGGAGACTAACCAGGCGGCTGAGCTGGCCAAGGATTAACAGACCAGGCTACAGTGGATAAGGGGATCGGTTATGTTAGCCGCTCGGTGAGGCAGGCACTCTTACAGGCAAACTCCTACGTTAACGAACTTTCAAAGCATACTTTTTTTCTTTCAGCCAAAACTTTTTGGATAAACTTGCAAAACAAAACAAAACAAAACAGAACAACACAACAGCCAAGTTCACCGAAATGTTTTGCTTTGCTCTCTTCAGTCACCTGAGCTTGCTGTACTACTGAACAGAACACTCCAGAAGTGCTCTTGTTTGCCATTTTCAGCCTTCCAACGTATGCTCTAATGTAATGATCTCAGCTGGCCCACAAATGTGTTCACCTCTTTCCTTTCTGAACTATGACCTTCAACTGTGCCAGTGTGCTGTAAACAGCATGCGGAGAAATGTGCCGCCCACTACACGTGCTTCCCTACAGGAACTCTACAGGCTCCCTAAATAAAATGCCAATGCTTCTCGTCCCTGGGGAAGGCATTCATTGCTTGCAAATAGCAACTCCACTGCTCTGCTTACTTGATGTGGACCATCTTTCTCCACTATCTTGTCTCCTGGGTGTGCTTTTTGGCTTTGCACGCACTCACCAAGATGTGAACCCATTAAGTTCAGTTATCATTTCTATCTGACAGTGACAATCAACCAGAAGGTTCCTAAGTGAAGTTACAGACAGTGCCCTTTAGAGGGGAATCTGCTGTAAGGCAGGACCTACTTCAGTGTTCACAGCGGCTCATTTAAGTAGAGGAAGGAACAGGAGGAGCTCAAGAAATACTTAGGACTAATGAAGGAATTTTCCCGAGAGAAGGAGGCAAAGGAAAAACCTGTCAGATACAATACCCCCATTAGAGCAAGTGAAGCCCCAAAAAGGCTTACAGGTACCATAGTGAAAAGAAATGGAGTACACTTAGGAATGAAGTTCGAGGAACTAAACAGCTGCCAGAGCTCGAGAGGACAGGTCTACTCCAGATCTGCATAAGGAAGTAAGCAAGACTAAATGTGGTCACCAGCCAGGGGTAATAATGATAATCTACTGTACTGCCAAGCTTTGCGCAGTTTGGGAACTGGGCCAGTCCTGCAAGTGGAAATTCTTTATAATCTGTAAGTGGACTGGGGGCAAGAGGTGGGAGGACTATGGAGCATGCAGGGATTGGCAGTATCTACTAATTATCTAGTAATTGTTACATGATGTACAAATCTGTAAACGTTCCCCATAATTTTTAAATGTCTAGTTAATGTCATCAAAATAATGGGACAAATACATAGCTTTAGCAAAAAGTTTGTTTTTTTTCAGTACTGAGAATTGAACCCAGGACCTCTAACACACACTAGACAAGTGCTCTATATCACTGAGCTACACCTGCAGCCCTTTCTATTTTTTAATTTTGAGACAGGGTCTTGCCAAGTTGCCCAGGCTGACCTTGAACTTGCAATCCCTCTGCCTCAGCCTCCTGAGCAGCTGGCATTACAGGTGTGTACCACCACATCTGGACAAAAAGTTATTTTTTAACAACAAAAACCTTACCAAAAGTTCTTTACTTTTGACAAGTGGCTGGAGTTAACTGCAGTCTGCTGTAGGGCTAGTTTCCATGAGTCTTTACGCCTGTCTTTAAGTAAATTAGAGAAAGCACTCTTGTCTTCCTTCCAGGATGACAGAGAACTGGACTCGAGCTCCGATTGCTCCACTGGGCTGAGGCTGGTATGCAGTGCGAACACTGTAAAGTCTTACAGAGTAGCCCACAGGGGCCTCGCCGTTAGTAAAGACGCACTATGCTACTGCGCTGGTACAGGTCAGGTCAGCTTTGGCAAGTCAGGACCCTACATCAGAACGTCTCAAGTTTGCCTTTACCTAAAGAAGATAATCTTCCCATATCTATGATACGCCACACCAGTGTTTGTAAACCCTTACTTTAAATTAGGAATTCTTTGTAAAAATTTAATAAAAATTATAAATTTATCCTCAAGACAATGCATGTGCACACATCTACACAAACACACACCATTTGCAATTTTGAAGGGGTCAAAGACATTTTAAAACCTTATCATAGATCCCTGTGGCTACTGAGTCAAGAACTGCTATTCCAAAGTGTCACATTTCCTTAATGTTTATCCACAGAAAATTTGGGACAGTTAAGTCAGAGAATCCCCAGCTCAGAGATCAACACCAAAAGAAACAACACAGCAAACTTAGCCAGATGAGATCTCAGATCCTCATCCCAAAGTTTCTCTAAAAATGTTTCCATATTTTACCCGGACAACAGGTTGTATGAACATTATAAAACCTGCACTGGATCATTTTTCCATGTTTTGGTTAATATCTAGCAATTAATTTCTCAGTATGTTGCCTAATTATAAAAATAATTGAATCACTTGGATTTCCTTCTTTGCTCTGACCTATTGAAGTTTACAAAGGGATTTATAGTCTATCTGAACAAAATTATACATTCATTAATATTACTGATCTTTTATCTTATATTGACTTTTGTTTCTTTTCTCCATAAAGAGGATCAGAGTATGCCACTCCCAAATACACCAGTCGGTGTAAAGATTGTTTTGTGCTCAAGGTAATTAGCTGTCTCCCCCTTTCTGTACAAAAAAAATTACATACACGTAAATTTCCCTAGATAAAGGTGACAAAAATTTCCTTTTGTAAAAGTGTTCACTTTCCAAAACAGAAAGAGAAGAAGGACTCTTACCTATATAGACAATCTTACTAAACAATTTTTACCACAGATTTCATAGCCACCTTGCACCAACTTATCCCCTCCCCAGAAGCCCAAACCCCTTTTGCTGGACTTCATCACCTTTGGTAACCTGGTAGTTCGCCTCCAATTTTAACTGACTCTTTGAGTTACATTTTTGTGAACTCCCCTGCATTCATAAATGACTGAGTTTTTTCTCTTGTTAATCTGTCTTTTACCAATTTGATTCATGGACGCTAGCCACTAAACAAAACAGCAGAGGAAGAATTCTTATTCTACTCCTACTACATTTTGATTACACATTTTTCTTTCATGTACTATTATACAAGGTAAGTAAGTATTCCTTACCCAAAGTTCCTGAGATAAGAGTACTCCAAATTTCCCTAGGTTTTGATTTCAGAATAAGTGTACAGACTTTACAAACTGAACGACCCTACTATAAAAATCTGAAATCCAAAATGCTCCTAAGTCCCAAGGCTTTTGAGTCCCAATGCATTTCAGGTTCTGGACTTTTGAATAAAGGCTTTTCAACTGGTATTAAATATTACATGGATGTCTGCAACTTGTCTCAAATTCTTTTTGGAAAAAAGTAAGATTATAATAAATAAAAGAAGTGAAAATTTCTCTTAAAATAAGAAATAATAAGACTAAAATTTTGTTTCTTATGAGTATGTCAATAAAAGCCTAGAATGTCTTTGAAAACTCCATTAACCCTTTTAGGCCCGCAGTACCACTGAAATAAAGTTTCACAAACAGAACCACCCCACTGTTCTACAACCCTTAATCCCACCAAAATTTTTAGATAGGAATTTAATATCAGCATTGTTCAATGCAGAATTTAACATCCTCTCCTTTGTACTCTTGCAACATAGGACATTGTATATCACCCATCATATAATTATTACTGTACTATAATCATGGCTCTATTCATCTCCATTATTTCTGGGGTTTATTTGGAAATTGGGATCCTAATTTACTCATCTTCAAATATTTGGAACTTGCACAAGGAGGGCGATAGAATCAAGTAAGAGTGTACAGAAAAGGGGCAAAGGGGAGGGGGAAGTGGGAGGGGCAGGGGAAAGGAAAGAAGGGAGTGGAATTAATATGAGAAAATGGAAACAAAGTCTTTGTAAATAGGGAAGGATGGAGGGGTTGAAGGGAGGGCAGGGGAATGGGAAAAAATAAGAACCAAGAGAGTATGTAAAGGTGCATATCTCCAATGATGAATGTCATTATATTGTACATTATATTGTACACCTAAAATGTACCAATAAAAGGATATACAAAAAAAGTGTATTAAATTATTATAACTTCAATAGACAGAGGTTCTGCATGCCAAAGCAGAATAAAAGAAATGTGACATGGCATAAGAAAGAGTAGCTCCTAAACAATCTTGATCTCAGGGCTGGAGATTTAGCTCAGCTAAAGCACAAGGTTCTGAGTTCAATCCCCAGTATCGGAAAAAAAAAAAATCTTCATCTCACCAACATCTTTGTAATTTTTGTTTCAAACTCTGTTTTCTATCAGTCTGGCCTTCAAATTTCTTCCCTATGGAAAGAGATCCTCAAGGCCTCAATATGGTGTCATTCGTGTTCTCTCTTGGAAGGCTAGGCCAAGTATGTAAGTATTGAATATATTTAAGTATTGTAAATATTGAAGGTATTGTAAGTATTTTTTTTTTTTGGTATTGTAAGCATTGAATGTATTTGCTGATTAACCAATTAAATACAGTTTTGCACAGAAAAAGGGCCACAGTGGAATCATAAATATTTTAGTATCTATATATTCATATATGTTATACATGCACTAGTATATATTCATATGTATATAAGAGATGTAAGTAGGTATGCATAATATATCTGTGTATACATAAGAACATGAAAATCAAATACTTCTATCATCTGCTAGACAATTATTTCTTTTTATCACTCTCCTATGTCTCTTACTGTTTCCTGACACTACCTAAACTTTCAGGGTACTAAGTATATGTTAGAGCTCTAAAGTATTTAAGGCAACAAATAGTTCAATTGGTGCTGATGTTTGTATTATTATAGACTTATAGCAAGTTTTATAATCTTTCAACAGAAAATAAAATGCATGATTTTTTAGATTACTATGGATTAGTATTCCATTTTTTATTATTTAACTTTGTGTGACCTTGCTCTATGCTTCAAATTTTTTATCTGAAAAATGAAAATGTAATAGTTCCTATCTTGTAGTAAAATTATGAGGATTTCTAGTTAAAATATGTGTAAAACATTACAATATTTCCTGATACATAATACACAAACATTAGGCATTAATAAATATCATTACAAAAAACATTTTCAATAAAACACAAACATTCTCAGAACAAATACTTCTGACAGAAATAAACCAGCCAACTCCAAAGTACAGTTTAGCCCACTTGCCAGAATACAATAAAGTTTGCATTTATGAGAGTCTTTAATACTAGGTTAAAAGACAGGAAATTGATATTTTATGGGGAAAAAAAGTTGAATATCAGCAAGTACATAGTTTGCTTTCACATATGTTTTTTATATTTCCCAATTACTTTATTTGAAAAAGTTAGATACATTTCACTAAAATTTATTTAACATAATTTTAAGATATGGAATCTTGGCCTCCAATTGAGCTTTCAAAAATAATTCTAAAATAATTAAAAGTATTGTCACCACAAGCAGCTGTAGTGTGGTATGGAATAACCTAATTATACTACTAAAAACACAGTCAACACTTTTGCAGTGCAACACCCAACTTTTTAACCAATGAAGCTGAACTTTTCTACTTCAGTTCTCTAAATATAATCCTACATGAAAAGGCTAATGCTATTAAAAACTAGGGACTTTTCATGTGAACAGTTAGCCAAAACTATTTTCAAACATAAAAAGAAAGCCTGCATACCTACTCATTTCTTTATATTCTTAGTGTATATTTAAAATTGAATCTTGGTGACAAAGTAGAGATCACAAAATAGGAAAAACAAACAAACAACAACAACAAAACACAAAAAGCAAACCCAACTCACCATGCTTTCCCCTAGAAATATCCACATACTGGCAGAGTCTGGGATGGGTTATCGTCTTTAGGATTTGAAAGCGCCCTAAAATTTTGATGGAATTTGGGGTGAGAGGAAGGCCATTGCTTCCACAAACATCGTGCGGCAGAGCTGAGGCAAAGAAGGTAAAGGCCCCCATTTCGGCATCCTTCAAGGGAAACATTTTTGGAGCCCTGAATTCTTCAAGATGATCTGGAAACAGAGGGAATTTTATGACAGATTAATCAAACATTAAGGCAGTATTTTCTCACCTTAGAGTTATTGTACAACTTGGAAGATTTATTATACAACTTATGCCAATCTGATCACTTTACAGTGAAAAATATGAAAGTTTAAGAATTTCAAGATAGTATCAGAGGAAAAAACACCCAAATGTAAATACATATATGCAGCTCTAAGTCAAATTCAAAGATTTTCAACAGCATAAAAAGGGAAAGTTAGAACATTTTACCTTCAGTGATGCCTAAAATTTTTAAGAGCAGAGCAAGTGTGTTCTTGCACTTTCCTATCAAAAAGCACTACTCATTACCTAAAGTTTGGATAACCTACTATTAAGCTGAGGAAAGACTTCAAGAAACTCCTAGAAAGCAGAATGCTTACATAAGGCTGCTCTTATGAGAAATAGCAAAAAAGAAGCTATACAACCTGTAATAGTTAAGAGGTTGGCTGGCTCGCCCTCTTTGGATTCAGAGAAGGTGGGAACAATGGTGAGCAACAGAAGAAAATTTCAAGTCAGAAGGGTGATTTGAAATGTCGAAAATTACAAAGTCAATTTTGCCACCTCAATATGGGCAATAATTTACCCTCCAAGCAAAAAAAAAAAAGTTTTGTTTGAAAATTATAGTAGCCGGTACAGACACTGTTTTTTTTGGGGGGGGGCAGTTCCTCTTACTTCTTGAATTTGCAGTACCACTGTAAGTTTGGGCTGCCCGCATAGCCACTCTAAAACAAGTGTGCCAGTTAACAAGGGTTTCCACACACACAAAGCTCTCAGACAGCCTTAACTCTTAAATAATGAACTGTCAGAGGCACCAGATAGTTTAGGAGAAACTACACTACAAAGCTTAAAGAATAAAATAAATTCTCCAAATTCTGGCTTCAGAGGAACTTAAAATAATTTTTGAAAAGCCCAACATATGTTTAGACAGATGTGAGAAAATATTATATCCACTCTATAAAACAGAAGGTTACAGAAAACTATTTCACAGAAGAATTAAAAGGAATGATCAATAGATACATGAGAACAAAAATAATCTCAATAAAAGAATTGCTCATTAAAACCACATGAGAATTTATATGCACTAGCTAGTAAAAACCAAGATAAAAAGAAATTTTAAAGATTAAGAAATTGGACCACACATATACTGTAAGTGGGATTATAAATTGGTACAATTGCTTTAAAATTTTAACACTATCTCGCTATTATATTCTCAGAGAAACTCCTGCTTATATACATAAGGTTATTCATATAAGAAAGATCAGAAAAATGCAAATTAAAACCACTGCAAGATGCTTTTCACTTCTGTCAGAGGAGCCAAAATTAAAATGACTGGCAATAGCAAGTATTGAAGAGAATGTGGAATTGGCACTTCAACATAATGCTGGTGGGAATATTAAAGGGAACAGGAACTTGGAAAACTTTCCTAAGGTCAAAAATATCCCTAACTTCTATAAGGCATTCACCCAAGAAAATGAATATTTGTCCATTAAAATGTTACTGGACCGTTAAGTTGTCACCAGGTTGGGGATATCAGGAACAAATACTGCCCTGGTCTTTCTTATATGAATCCCCTTTGGTGCATGTGTAGGAGTTTGTTGCTCTCCTCATAGTAGTTAAAAAATTGAGGCAACACAAATGTTACACAATTGAGTGACAAAATGGATAAACAAGTTTCAGCATACCAATACCATGCCATGCTATCCAACAACAAAAAAGGAACAAACATGCCAAAACATAAATACATCTCAAAAACATTACGTTGATGAAAGAAACAGACATAAGAGTAAATATTACATGGCCCCTTTAAATGTATTCCAGAACTATAGTTCTAAACGTATCGATAGAAATCAGAAGGTAATACTCAGAGTGGGGAAGAAGGAATTGAGTGGATAGAGAAAGACAGAAACTTTTCATAATAGTGGAAATGTCCTGTATATTGATTAGGGTAGTGCTAAAGTGTAAATACAGACATTAAAACTCATTGAACTGTCACTAAAGTCAATGCATTTTAAATAGTGTAAATTTCACCTCATAAATATTAAGAGACTGTGAGAAAAAATAAAGACAAAAATGAGTGGAAATTATATGACTGCCAAAATAAATAAAAACACTGGAAAACAAAGTTCACACAATGGCTCAGAACATGCAGCAAAAAGGCAAATAGATGAAATATAAGAAAATAGATAACATGTATGTATCAAGCCACAAACCAAACCACTTTATGAGAGTTTCAAAAAACAGAAATAAAGGAGATAAAATTATGAAAGACAGAATAAAAGAAAATTCCCCATAGTTTAAAGGTAAGTTTAAAAGGTTTGTATTTTCAAGAAGCATAAATGAAAAATGACGCACACTGGGATACATCTTAGCTCCTTGGAATGAATTCATTGCCAAGAGAATAAACACACCTAAATGGGTCACCATAAATTTTCAAAGTATCCAGAATAACGGGATAAAAATCCAGAAATTTTTAGCCATTTCAGAGAAATGGTTTTCTTCTCATCAGCAAGAACAGAAGTTTTAAAAAAGTAAATATTTGAATATTAAAATATTCGAAGGAACATAATTGTGATTCTAGATGTGGCCAAGCAATCAATCATAACAGCAAATAGCAGCCTACAGCCAAGAAAATATTAAAAAACACAACTACCATCCACATACCTTTTGAAAGCAAATTTCTTTAAGATATATTTTAGCAAAACAGAGGGAGGGAAACAATAAAAAGATGTGTTAAGAAAAAATGTAATTTACTCAAAAGTTCAATAAATATAAACACAGGATAGAAACTATCCAAACATCAGAATGCAATTTTGTTCAGATTAGACAAAGAGCTGCTCTGCTCCAAGGGGAATGACTTCAAGCAAAAGGAATGGAATAGAAACTTCTGCGTGTGTTACACAAAAAATGAGAAGACATCCATCAGAAAGCAAAAAACCAATAAAGTGAGGTGGGTTAAAGTAAAAAATGAGGAGGGTAAAAATCTAGGTATATAATCTATAAAATAAAGTGCACTTCACTATGGCATGATTTTTAGCCATCAGCAGGGAAGAAAAAATCAACTTGACTTTAATACCACAAAAATGCTTCATTTTTTTTGCAATAGATTTATATTTAAATAGCACTGTACTTCTCAGTGAATACTGATTTCACTCAATATTAAAGGTATTATTACAGTAAATTATTTTTCCATTTTATTGACAATATAAAGGGTTTTGTAAAAAAAATTAAATCTTTTCTTCATTCCAATATTAGATAAGTTGAATATATTCTTTTTCTAAACTTTCTCCCCCAGAGATAAAAATTTCAATTTTTGGCTGTTTGATGTCTAAGTACAATATTAACTTGCAAAATAAAATAAAAATCTGAAAACATGAAGAAAAAGCCTCAACATTTCAGGAGGCAGTGATTGGAGCTAAACACTGATGATTTGGGAGATTCTGGGCAAAAGCTTTAGTCCTAATTCATGGGCTCTGGTAATTCTCAAACTATGAAATATTACTTATCCATTTTAAAGCCATGTTAAATCTTTGGCCTGCTTTCTAAGTAACAAACTATTGGCTGCATTTTTCAGTGCATTATTTGTTATAAAGAAAACATTTTTCCTCACTTAACAAATACTGATTTGTTCCCCTTCTATCAGAAACAACCAAGAATGTGAAAAACCCTACTATTTCTTGGTAACTTTAGAGACCAAGGTTCAGGTTGGGTCTCAGTAGTACAAAGGTTTTCAGGGTGAAGTTTGAATCAGCAGGCCCTTAAAAGTCACATTTGTCCATTTCTCTTTCGTGCATACACCCCTAAGCAAGCACAAATGCCTGTAATGCTGAGAACCATGCCTAACAAGAGAGCAATTGCATCTCCAGCTTCTACTGCTTCAACAACAGGCAGAACCAGAAGTAGTGAAATGACCACTAAGAACAACTGTGTTGAAACTGCGGTCATGATGTCGGGATGCAGGAGGCTGAAGGTTCCAAAGAAATGATATATGTAAAATTCTATCTGACTTGAAATTCTCCCTTTCCGGATCTCCGAAAGCTGAGGCTAAGAAGTGACACGTGACACCGCCTTCTGGGAAGCAGCCATTACAGGAATAAAAATGCTTCTTAAATAAGGGCAGGGGTTATGAAATAAAAACATTGAGAAGAAAATGTATTCTAGCATGCTGCTTGGCTCTGCACTAAGGAATCATTATAAAGACAAATACTGTAAACACTTGATTGGCTTTTAGCACATAAAGCAAAAAATATGGTTAAGAAATAAAATATAAATATTAAATTTGGCAATATGCAAGTAAGGGGCCAGCTGAGAGAAAGCACAGGTGTTACCAGACTAAACTCCGTAACTACTGATAGTCGGCTGTCCTATCAGCTCTAGTTGCTTACAGATGTTGCTTGATTGAACGTTCACAGCAGATAACCATGTACTTCGAACTGCCAACCATTAAGGGGAACTCTAGATTTACTGCATCTGGTTGTGGCACCATGTTGACACTCCAGAAGAACTTGGACTCGTTATAATCTTTAGAATAATTAAAAAAACACCTATCAAACCATGTCACATTTGCACACGCCCAAATTAGGAAAGAGAATGGTACCCTGACTCCTAGAAATCTTCCTTCTCTGTGAAAAGCTCTGATGACAGCACGCTTGCCATACCGCCTCATGACCCAGAGTTATAGAACTGCAGACCCCAGAGCTGCTGGAGAATGTGCATAGAGAGAGAGCTCCCCTTGTCTGTTCATTAGCCACTGAATAAAATCTCCTGCTTGCTCTCAGAACTGTCTGGTCATTTGCAAACAGCATAGCATAGGAACAGAACATACAGATTCAGTAACATGGGTGAATATGGGTTTTGCCTTGATAAATGAAGGTCATTACTTTTCTCATTTTAAAAAAGGAGTCAAAATAGACTTTCAAAAGTTTGTGTGAAAAAGTACATATATATGTAATAAAATAGCTAATACTAAAAGTAAAATTTGTGATTATAACAATTCCAAAATTTGGAGGAAAAATTATGGCTACAACACAACTCGTGAGTACACTACTTTAAGACATCGATAGAAAAAGAATTAGCATTTTAATTTATCAAACAGGCCTAGAATTAGAAAAGGTTTAAAGGTATTTATCTCTGAACAGGCCGAGAGTACGAAGGGTGAGACACAACTATTACACTATTCAATCTTACTACAAAGTACCATTAGATTTTCAGTTGAAAAAACCCACTGAGGTGACAAGTTACAAGAGGAAAACAATATAAGTGGTTGGGTCTGAAAATTCATTCAACAAACACTTTGAAACCCCTAAATTTTTTTTTTCCAGCTGCTAGGCCAAGGACAGTGAACAAGACACAGTCTCTGCCCTGAAAGAGCTTGGATTTGAACGACTCGAATGAAAAGAGTGAATGTCAACATTAAGGAAAAGATGTTAATTTTATCAGAAATAAAATACTATTCGCATGTTCTCAATGGGCAAATGGAATTACATAATTTATTTATTTCATATACCTTCATTCAAAGTTATCTGTCTCAAACAGAGGAACAGGGACACGAGGCTTTGAGAAACAGTCACTGACAATTTTCAATTCACCCTTTTCCACTGCTTCACTTTCTCCTACTTCTCAAGGGAGTAAACTCTGAAACTCTGAAACATGGAAAAGCAAAAGTCCGTATTTTTTGCTAAGTAATGGAGAGGAAGATTCCATATTCTCTACCCTGCTCTTTAAGTCTTCCTGTGAAGCGATTATTCAGTGGTTACTCTCGAGAGTTGCCTACAGTTTCCCAAAGACTTGTTACTGAGGAAAGATGGCTATAGCAAAGGACGGAGACGGTGCCCAGCAAGAAGCTCTACAGCTCACTCCATCTCTCGCAGCTGACACGGGGGCCACGGGCTGCACCTGACACTCTTATGCCACCTACCAGCCTCTGCTACGACGACACACAACACGAGGACACCCGGGTACCTGCCTTAGGGTCTGGGCACGCAGGCGGGCACAATGACAAGGGTGAAGGAGAGCCTACCCGGGGCCCCAACGCTGTGGCTCCGGCTTAATGCACACAGCTCTGCATTTCAGGGGCTTCCACAATACAGGTCGCTGCTGGTGCGCCGGGAGCTCAGAGACTGGCCTCTGCCGGCGAGCCAGGAATACCGAGGTCCGCTACTCAGAACCTGGCAGGAAGGCGCGCCCGCAACTGCCCACTGACAGCCGACAGCCTTCTCCTCCTGCACACACCACCTGGGCCCCACTTCTGACCTCACAGCCGCGCGACCCAAGAGTGAGAAAGGGCCCCAACTTCCGGCCGCCGGGTGCCTGCCCAAACTAACCAACAAATGTAGCGAGCGAGGAAGAATGTGAGGCGAGTTGGTGATAGCGGATGAGGGAATGGGAGACCCAGACTGAATAGCACTAGGCGCAGAAAGGGGACGACAGAAGGAGGGTTTGAATTTGTGAAACACTCAGGCGTTCAGCGGGGACGCCTCATGTGGGTCCTTTCTCGGTGCCAGCGGGTGCGGGACGGTGTCGCTTCCTGTCCTGGAGCCACTGTCCACTGCTTCATGTGAGTGACTTCTCGGAGGGTCTGGGCTAGACAGATTGCCATCGCTGGAGTCCCTCTCTTCCCATATTCGCCTCCAGGAGAGAAGATCTGGCCGGCGGGTGCTAGTGAGAAGTCTGATCGCACCAGCACCTGCCCTGGTATTAGAAAGTAGGAAACAGCTTGGGACCTTTTCAGGGAACTAAGTTTGAGCTATGGAGGCAGAGCCAAGGGAAAAGATATTCCTGAAAAAGTAGATCGATAAACATGTTTACTTTTATGTGAGCGTGTGTCGAAGAACTTGAATGTTTGTGGGAAAAAGGATGGGGACAGGAAGTCACTGATTTGGCAAATAGTATTACTGGTCCCCCACGTTACAGGCACCGTTTCAGGCAGTAGATCAAGACCAGTGAACAGATTAGAAACAGCAGTGAATGAATAAAACAGACAAACTTCCTGCCCAAATTGCTGAGCTCACATCTTATTAAGGCAAGCACAAATTGAACAAAGTAAATAAAAGCACCATATTTTAGGTTATGGTGAGTGCTGAAGAGAAAAACTGTCAAGCGTGGAAGAAGGGTATAGTTTGAATTTTTAGTGTGGCCAGAGAAGGTCTCACAGAAAAGATGACTTTCTCGGAGGTGACAGAGATGAGAGAATTAACCATGCAGATATCTCAGGGGAGTGCAGTCAGGCATGAGTACCAGCCTTTGCAAAGGCCATGAAACAGATGCCTAACAGAACAGCAAGGACGTCTGCATCACAGATGAGCGAAGGGATAAAGCTGGAGATAAAATCAAGACGAAAAGGAACAGTCATAAAGGGTCTTGAGTGCATCTACCTTTTATCCTAAAGGAATCTGGAACCCATTGGAAGGTTTACTTCAGTGGAGTGATATTATCTGATTTCCTTTTTTTTGGTACCGAGGATTGAACTTGGGACTTTGCGCTTGCGAGGCAGGCGGCGGAACCACTGAGCTAAATCCCTGGCCCAGTCCGATTTCCTTTTAAAAGTATCATTCATAGAGTGAGAACAGTGGAATGGAAGAAAGACCATAGGGAAAATAGTGAGTTCACATAGGTAGTAAGAAATAACCAGTCATATTCTTGCTACACTTAATGTGTAAGAGTATTTTGGATGAAAGTTGTTGTTGTTTTCCCTGTATCCAGAATTGAACTCAGGACCTTGCATTTGCCAGGCAAGTATGGCACCACTGAGCTAAACTGACTCTATTTTGGATGGAAGTTCAATTATCTTTAATTAGGCCTTGGAAAACGCTAAAAATGAATTGTGTTGAGTTTCAGAGGAGGGACAAACAAGTTAAAATCATGGCTTTGTCATTTATTACTTGAGTGGATTTAGGCAGATCATATAATTTCTCTGAGTATGTCTCAAATGGAAAAAATATCTTACAAGGCTGTAAAGATTAAATGACAAAGTATTAATGGGCCCAGACCATTAAAGTAATAGATACTATTATTAGCTGTGTTCTTGGATAAAAAATGGGGCAAGATGATGGTGAACGAATGGTTAAGCCCTTTTAAAGATAATCTGAACCAGGTAAAAGCCCAGTTGTGAGGTAAGAGAATCATAGCAGGCTTGGATTTACCTCTTTTTAGATTAAATGTATACATCTCACTAGGAAAGAAAGTGTGTGTATTAGTGGTCATAGTTCTGTGGATTGTCCTCCAAAACCATGTGCTCTATGGCCACCCCCTTACCTCATAACTGTCCTTGATGTTTAAACTTCCCAGGACCCTGTGACCTCATTAGTAAAGGGAAAGAAGGCTTTGTGGTAAGGAAAAAAAAATCAAGAGTAAATACGAACCTTCACAAAAAATGGTTTTAGATCTTCCTTCTGTAGGTTTTGGCAAAGGTTGATAAAAAGACTCAAATTCATGTTGGTTGTTGCTGCTATATACTGTATGCTGTGTGCCTCGGGATATAGTGTTCTGTGTATATTTTTTAAAATTTAACTTTAAATTCTTGACTTTTGATACATATTTTAATTGTACCTTAATTTTAACCTAGTTCTAAAGGTGCCATACTGCTTAATACTATCATAAAGATGTTTTTTTCAATGTGAGATAATTTGGCAATTGTACCTAAAATTAATAGGCATCTTATGAATGCAGCCATTTTATAATTGTTACCATCTTGGCTTTGATGATGTGTAGTGTTTACAGTGTCTAAAAAGAACATAAGTTTTTATATAACTGCAATTCTGAAACAGTGAAATCAGAGGTTTTGAAAGGTAGAAGGACCCTGCCAGATTCTTGTGTAGCTCCTATGCTATAAATACAAAAATCTGCACTTAAAACTTAGATGTCAAGGCAGTATATTATTGTTTGAATTTGATTTCTAATGTTGGGCACTGGAATAAGGGATTTGCTACTTAAAAGAAATTAGAGACGACTTAGATGAGATGGGGAGGACTACTGAGGAGAAAGCTACAGTGAAGCAAAATTACAGGAAAGGTGGTTTCAGCAGTACTCTTATGAGTATGTTTTAGTGATTAAGAAGTACCCCAATTTCATGTATTTGGTATCAGACGATAGAGGCCCTGTACAATTAATAGCAGTTTGGGTTTGATGGGAAAGATAATTAGTATCAGAGGACAGATTCATTTAGATGCTACTTTTCAAAAGCTTTCATCTAAAAATGTTTATTACAGTCGTAATTTTATAAAGAAAAAAAGGAAAAGGTCTTGACTAACCAAACACAATTTAGATATTTGGTGCTTGTGCTTTTTTTCTGTTAGCAAATGTTTTATATTTACAATTACTGTACATGGAATTAAGTGTTACATTTTAATTTCACATAATTTTAAAATTTTAACACAGAAACAAAACTAGTATTTGTCAAATTATTTAGAGAATATTATTTTCAGAAGTGCTAATTGGTGCTCCTTGTTTAGAATTGTCATTAAATGACTTGGAAAATGCTTTTAATTATATCCTTTAGAGAAATTATAATTTGAACATTAAAAGAGCTAGCTGCAGCATCAGGCAGACCTGAGTTTCAATCCTCATTTACTAAGTAATTGTACTATCTGAGGCAAATTACTTTTAACTTGTTTTCTTCTCTGTATAATTACAGTATATCCATGTAAAGCATATAACTAGCAATGGTAAATGCTCTTCAAATGTTACATTTAGTTATTATCGTTATCATCTGTGAGAAATCCTACATTTATTAGCATATTAAAAGCTCTATTGGCTCTGAGGAGATTTAAGGTTTTGAAGTTTAGTACTTCATAAAAAGTTGAAAAAATAGTGGAGTGATTAAAGTACTATAATGAGATGAGCAATAGGATGAATGGTAAAAGATTTGTCTGAGCTTTAAGCAAAGTTGTTAAATTACCATTGTCTCCCTCAAAATAACCTCAGTTTTAAAATTTCTTTAGTGTTTTCTTCGTTTGTCTGAAAGCTTAGTAAGTGCAAAGAACATTTATCTTTGTTCTCTACTATAAACTCAGCCTAGGGAGCAAAATCAGGGACTATTAGTAAAGTTGGATTCATGAGTTTAAATTACTTTCGGGGACCTTGGTAGGTAACATACACGGCAGACAAGGAGGATGTAAGTCTGCATATACCCTCCTCAAGGCCATATACCCTCCTGAAGGCCGTGGACAGGGAGGTGTTTAGCACTTTTAGCCCTGGAACACAAAGGCCTCCCCGAGCTGCATGGTGACAGTCTGTGATCTCCTAGAGACTGGGGACTGCTGCCCACCCCTGAGTACGTATTAAAGGGGCAGGTGGGGGGGAAGGAATTCCACAGGAGATGGCTAGGGAATAGGGGGTGAAAGTGAACTCGTTAGGTAAATTTAAAAAATGAAGCATACAGACATTAACTTGACCCGGGTCATCAGCCTGTTAAGTGCTTTTTTAAGTTGAGGGCTGTTGGCTGTAAGCACTTTAGAAAAAAAAAATCTATATTCTTCACCAGTGCTAGTGATTATTATCTGTATATTACTAGAAATCATTAGCATAAACTTGGGCATCAAAACAATTGAAATGACGGCTAAAAACTACTAGAAAAACCTGTTTCTAGAATTCTCATTCTAAAAACAGCCCTTAACATTTAAGAAAAGTTTTATTAATGGACAGACACGACTAAAAGCTACTCCAACATGTTTTTAGATCTCACAAGACGTTTTTAGTATTGGCGTCACATACCACATTTCTGGATAGCAGTTATCTTTGAGCAGAGGAAATGTAGACACTAGTTGCTCGTTTGTACATTCTATGGTCGGTCCTGAGTTTTATTTTGCCAAGAACTTTTAATTATTGAGAGCTGAGTTTTAGCAAAAGATATTTATTCTTTTGTTGCTTTTTTTTTTTTTTTTTTTTTTTTTGGTATCAGGGATTGAACTCTGGTCCGCGTCCTTGCACAGCAGGCGGGGAGACCACTGAGCTAAATCCCCGGCCGGCCCTATTCTTTTGTTAAAGAGGCTTCCTGTGTGATGGAATTGTTGCTACATTGTGGCAGTTAAAATTGTTCAGAGTAACCTAATACATCACTATACCATATTTATCATGGGTGATGACTTATGCACACTTTTGGGAATCTAATAATTATTGCCTAACTATGAGTAATTAGAATGCAAAGCATTTTCTCAAATTTCAGACTTACATACTTTCATATCCATATACTTTTGGGATTTGGTGAATTTTTTTCCCAAGGAAGCTGTTTCTTTTTTTATTATTATTAACACATGAAAATAGTGCATAGTATGGGCTTAAATGTGATATTTTTATACCTGTACATTATGCATGATGATCAACTCAGAGTAATTAGCCTATCACCTCAAATGTTTATCATTTTTTTGTGGTGAGAACATTGAGAACCCCCTTGTCTATTTCAAAATATGATAAATTATTTTATAGTTACCCTACTGTACTATAGAATACTAGAACTTATTCCTTCTCTATATAATTTTGTATCCATTAATCAGCCAAACCCTTATTGTTTTTTTCTTACCCTTTCCAGCCTTGAGTTTTTATTTTAATAACTTTATATTTTAGAGAAGTTTTAGATTTACAGCAAGTTGAACAGAAAGCATTCAGTGAATTTTTTTTTTTTTCCTTCCCTGAAACCAGGAAATTTTATATCATTCTTTAAAAACCAGTTTTTCTTTAGGTATTCTTGGCTAATTGTGCCTTTGGCAAAATTCTGTGTATTGCTTGCGGTGGATTGTTTTGCCTCCTGAGCTATAGCTGGCAGTTTTCATAGGTCTCCTTAGAAGACCTTCAGAGAGAATATAAGTTGAAATGTGCTTTATTCCATTTAGTTCTGTTGAGTTTCCTTCCTTGTATATAATTTACTACTCTCAAGTCTGTTTTCATTCTGATGGCAGTAACTATTTGTAGGGGAAAATGTACAAAGAACTTTTTGTTGGCTGTTGTCTTATGGTGTTGCTGAGGATAGGAGTCCTTAGGTATGTTTTGCTCACTGTTATAAAATTAAGAATTAATGTAAATGTATTAATATTACTCTCGTGGACTATATACCACTGGCAAATTAACATGTAACATAACCAAATTCTCTAAAGTACATTTGTAACATGCTTCTCTGTAAGTTGTATTTTTGTTTTTTGTTAAGTCCTTAACCCTTCAGAAAATATAAAAGTCATAACTAGGAACTGAGAAACTGTGATGACACCAGTTAGCCCAGTGTGCAGTGAGATTCTTGAAGGTGAAGTTACACATGTACCCTCTTTTTGTTTTCCAAAAATTTTGCTCAGTGCTTAACCTATGGTAAGCTAACTACCACATGTGTGCTATGCCTAGAATTGTATTAGGTACAGTATATCGTTCTGCCCCTCATCAACCCTGTGAGATATGTAAAGGCACTGTCATTGTGTAAATGAGAAAACTAAGGCTCAGAGAGGTCAACTAACTTGTTCATGGTCACCATGTTAAGTGGCAGAGGGACAAGGGATAGAATTTGATCCAAGGTCTATGTGATTACCTATTCTGTACTATTTTTATCACTTTTAGAGTAAATTGGCAACGCCTGCATAAGGAGGGGCAATAATTGTATGTGCTTAATGGTGTTGGAATAAATAAGTTACTGCCTGAGTGTTTGAAAAAGGACTTAACTGATACTGAAAACAAAGTAAACAGTAGATATTATCTAATATCTATCAGAATTTATGATTCTGCTGTTTTCTGTTATTTTCTATCTGAGTAATCACATAGTATCATTGTTATCCCTCTGTATTTTAACACTTCATGGCCTAAATATGTGTTTTCCAGTAATAGTTCTTTTTGTTGTTGACATGCTTTCTCTTTTTTCATCTTTAATTCTCATATTTTTTTATCTAATTATTTGGTTGAAAGTCCATTTTTGCTCAGTATTACAGGTAATATCCATTTCTCAGTCCTACTTTTATTTACCAATTCACAATTTAAAGCTAGACCTTACCCTGAACAAGTATTTGTAAACTTATAACCAGTATACAAAATGTACTTATTTTGTAATGTATTTGTTATAGTTAAGTACAAGAAATATATAGTTATATAGAGCATATCATTAGCTTGCAATATTTAAAAGCATAAAAATTATCAAAGTTGATTTTACTATGCTTCCTGTGTCTCACATGGTGTTTTGAATTATATGAGAGTGAGAGATGTATACAGTTGACTTAACTCTTCATCAGTCATTACCTTTTGTATGAAAATGTATCATTGGACATATTTTAACTTTTAAAAGCTTTCATATAGTTTACTTATAAAAATGTCCAAACTAAATTGAGTAGCTGCATAGTTGTTAAACTGTCAAACTGTCTCCGGTCAAACTGCGATTATCACCTGGTCCTAACTGTGACCTTTTTGTGTTTTCAGTTTGTGGTCATTGTACTTCAGCTTTGCAAAAACTGGTTTTGGCACTTTATACTTTCTGGTCTGTTAACCCCTTTCGATAATAATGACTAAGGATTATTCAGATTTTTTCATTCATATTTCTATCAGTTTCATTGGAAGTGTTATCAGTTTCATTGGAAGTGTTATCACTTCTCTTTATCACCTAGTTTCTTCTTCCTAGTTGTGTAAGTTTGTCCCTGTGTTCAGCTCATTAATTTCTGTGTTTTGCTACGTGGTGCTCTATCTTCCTAAACCTAGTCCTATACTTCCATATATACTGTATTGCAAAAGTCCATGTCTTATATTTAACTCAGTTTTGTAACTAAACTGCTTTCCAAATAGTTGATTTATCAGTGCAGTAAAATTGTATATCCTGTTTTTCCTCTTAGGCTAGGATTTATGATCTCTGTTTTGCAAATTAGTGTTAGTCTTGGAAGATTTTAAACTATTTTATGAATCAGAGCATACGTCTCATGTTTTGCTTCTTCAACTATTGGCTTGTGTGTATTTGTAGGTGACTTATTAGAGCTGTTGGCTCACTTATGAAAACCATTCTATGCTTAAATTATTTCATGACACTTGAAATGCTAGTTTATTTTGAAATTTGAATGACATTTTATAAGCCATACCTTTGCAGATTGTATTTTTCTAAAGTGTATTTCTAACTTCACATTCTTAAATACGCATTACTACTTGTTTGTACTATGTATATTTCATGTACTGAATACGTTTATTCATTATTTATGTTAGACTAAAATAGACATTAAACTGAGATTGATATAATTCAGCATACTAAAATTCAGAAAAGCATAGTACTTTTACTTTAATTTTCTTCATGTAGCCATTTCTGTTTTTCTTCTAAAATTCGGACTTTGCAGTAATTCGAGAAGCATGGTAATTCTGATCACTTCGTGGAAAATGACAGAATTTTAAGGTGATATTTTCACTCCAAATTTTTGTCTTTTTCAAAGCTATTAAAGTTAGTCCATGTAGGATACATGCACTGTGCTAGGCCTTTACCAGCTGACTTCCCTGTTTACATTTCCTTCATTTACTAGCAACCTTGTTTTCACAGAATTTCATTTAGCTTTAATATTGTGTCTGTCACATATTGTCAACACTAGGGTAAAGTATTTTCGGGGTTAGTTTTCTTTTTCTATAAAAGGATAAACTTACAGAGTATTTTTGTATAGGATGGAAATTGTATGATAATTTGATATTTTAAAACAACCTTGTGTTATTTGTCCACTGGCCAATTTTTTAATCAAAAAGTTTAGGATTTATCCAGAGCAGTTTCATTTACTTGAAACAAGGCTTATTTCAGCAATGCTTATGTCACTGTTGCATTTTGAAGTATAAGTTGGTATTAAATCAGGTAAAAACGTACAGTTCATACTGTTCCTAATGAGCAGCCCTCTCTTATCAGTGCGGTTTTTATCTTAGTGTGTGATGTGGCAGCTTAAACTTTAACATGACGAATCAATCTCACAATATTTGTATGTGCATTTTTCTGTATCTTGACAGGATTTTTAAAAAATCATTTGAATTTATTATAAAACTAAAGTTCTAAAAATTGTAATAAAACCCACATCATGTATACTGACATTGCTTCCAAATAGGCATAAGATAAATAATGATGTTTTTCTAATTGTTGATTTTTTTCTTTTAATATTTACTCTTCTTCACACATTCCTCTTAAAAACTGTATATATTTCAATAAACAGTAGAAATATCCAGTATACAGTATTATGTAAAGGGGAGGGGATGTAGCTCAGTCATAAAGCACTTGTCTGGCTTGTGCTGGGCCCGGAGTTCAGTCCCAAGTACTGCAGAAAAGAAAAACAAGTACTTTGTAAGGAAGGAGCTCTTGACTTTAGAGCACAGGAATGATATCCAGTAACTTAGTTAAATTTATATTACTGTTATTACCGTTTTTTCCTTTAAGGTACAGGTCTTGTGTTGTAATACTCTAGTATTTTAGGGCTTTAAAATTTGGAACCTTCTTTTTTTTTTTTTGGTACCGGGGATGGAACTCGGGTCCTTGCGCTTGCGCAGCAGGCGGCGAAACCACGGAGCTAAATCCCCGGCCCCGTGGAACCTTAAATGTCATTAAATAGTGTTTTCCCTGCATTTAGGAACAAAGATTTCTTCTTGTAAATATATTTGGGGATTAGTGTCCTTAACCTTTCCGCCTTGTTTAGTTTGTTGCTCTTCATAGGAAAAATGTTTTTCTAAGATACTGATCAGTTACGTCAGAAAACACGTCCCGTAGAGCACATTTCTTCCTCCTACCATAACATGTCAGTTTTACCTTTGCATTTAGGGTTTTCTGCCGTTTCTTGGCCAAAATGACCACCAGTGAGGCAGTGCTGAAGAGACTGGAGCAGAAGGGTGCAGAGGCAGATCAAATTATTGGATATCTTAAACAGCAAGTTGCTCTTCTCAAGGAGAAAGCAAGTAAGAAAATTTAAAGTTTTCTAGAGAATATGAATTCATATGTTGAAAAAGGGAAATTTTTACTTAGGCGTTTTGATGACAACTTCTAGATGTCTTTAGTATTCAAATATAATAATATGGTAGGTTTACAATAACTAGAATTGATAATAAGTATATAATATGTAGAAAAACGAATTATTTTAAAACTGCTGGATGAAGATTATGTTTTTTAAAATTAGTTGGGATAGCATTAGGGGTAACAAATGAAAAATTAGGTGAGATCAATTATGAAATCAAATACTTCCTATATTATTACATGGAAGAAGATAGATACGTTCATGCCACTCTTTACAAAGGGATTCTCTTAAGTTTTACTTAAAAATTGCAGAATTATGTGCACAAAAAAATCTAACCTGAATTCTGCCCTTCAGGGTTGAATCTAGTTTTGTGGAATTTGCATTGCTGGAAATCAAGTTCAGTGTGCTCTACCACTGAGCTACTTCTCCAGCTCTTTTTAAATTTTTTTTAATTTTTATTTTGAGACCAAGTCTCACCAAGCTGGCCAGGCTGACCTCAAACTTGCAATCCTCCTGTCTCAGCCTCTCGAGTCATGTTGTTTTAATAAACATTAAACTAGCATAAATGAGCTGGCCAAATATTCGGTTCTTAGTGTTGTCCTAGCTATACATACAGGGATTACACTCTTTCCAAATAGTCTTCAAAAAGAAACCATTAAAAACACATTTTAACTGTATTTTCCTGACCCTAGTTTTGCAGGCAACACTGAGAGAAGAGAAAAAACTTCGAGTTGAAAATGCTAAACTGAAGAAAGAAATTGAAGAACTGAAACAAGAGCTAATTCAGGCCGAAATTCAGAATGGAGGTGACTGACTGCAATAATGATAGTTCTTTACTATGTCAGTGTCGTGCCTGTTCTCTTACAGCATCTCTTCTGTGCATTCCTCTCCCTTTACAGAAGGGAGCACAGAAACTTGGAATAGGCAAATGATTTTGCCAGCGTCACAGGAAGGCTGCACAGCCAGGGCTCAGAAACCTAAGCTTTGAATTTTTGTGCCTTACTCAACCTCATCATCACACTCCTTGTTGAGTACTTGCCAAGAAGTAGCCATAATAGTATTCAATTAACGTTTATTAAAATTTATGAGTACTCTATGCCAAGTTCATTATGTGCATTATTTGTTTTATCCTTAAAACATCTTTCTACAGATATAGTTGTTTTCTTTATGAAGAAACTGAAACTTAATAAAAAAAAATTTGCCTGAAACTACATAATTTTTAAATTATTCAAGCCAGCAGATAATTATTTCAGATATTAATATTGTAAGTGAAATTTTCCATTTTATTACATTCAGCATTTCTCGGTAAATTTACATTGTTGTAAAACATATTTTTGTTAACAGTTCTAGTAATTTCAAAGAACCACACAGAACAGCATTTGATTGTGTTGTAGAAAATTACTATAGGGAAGTTGAGACCAAGTGAATTGAGAGCCCCTTTACTGCTTTCTTTTGAACCACTGTCAGCGGATTATTTTTAACATCGTCTAAAGCCCACCTTCAGTTAGCCAAGTAATAGGAAGGGCAGAATCAATGAGGGATGAGCAGAGCTCTCAACTAGAGAGAATGTTGTTTGTCAATAGAAAATTTGAGACTAGTAAATGCTTTCTAAGACTAGTAGATTTGGAATACAAATACTGAATTCAATAAAGTTAAACATTTCAGTGTAAAACTGCTTTTCATTTCTTTCAATGGTTAAAAAAAGTTGGTCTTGTGAACATTAAACTTGTAAACTTTAATTTTATTCATGAAATGCTAGCCCTCATTAGTGCTGTGTTAAAGTGGTGAATTCTACCTAATGGTGGAAACAAAGTAGGAATTCACATTGCTGAAACAAAGCAGTGCCCTTCAGGGAACTTAAAAATACCTCAGGGAAGTGGTCTATGAAGATAGCCAGAATCTAAAGTCCATCCAAATCTCTCATGAGATTATACTTTTCCATGGTCATGGGAGGTATGTAAAAATTACTTAACATCTTAGAACATTGCTGGAGAACTTTATTTCTTTAAGTTGCCTTTTGATAAAAGAATTATACACAAGTAATTCTGACTCCCTCAATGCTAATATAGAAATGACTAGTAATGACTAGTATTGAAACACCTTCCCCGTTGTTAGAGAAAACCTAAAGCCAGCGTGCTGTCCTCGCAACCATGAGAGTGTGCTCTTTGGAAGCAGACTGCCTGTGGGCGTGCTCTTCCTCATCTCTCTGGGGCCGGGCCGGTGTCTTCACGTCTCATCCTTGCTAAATGGCGACAGGGGAAGAATCGCCTGGGGAGAGTGACTTGAGTCGATTCATTTGAAGCATTTGGAGAAGCACTGGGACATGATAAACCTGAAATAAATACCACCTAGTATTGTTTTCTGACTTTAGTAATTAGTGACTAAATAGAAATCATGCCCCTTTTTTGTTACTTTTAGTAATGGTTAAAATAGGTTTCATTTCTTGGGAGCTTTTCTACAGCCCCAGATAATACTGGATACTTGATAGTAATATACAGTTAATTTTTCTTTCGTAAAGGAATTTTGATTTATGATTCACACTTCATGTTTTTAATGTTTTTGTTGGGCTAACATCTGTTTCAGTGAAGCAAATACCATGCCCATTTTACACTCCACTGCAAGCCAATTCTGTGACCGCTGAGAATATGGTACAGTCTGTACCAGGAACTGTATCTTCTGGTGCCAAAGAACAGATCAAAAAAGAGGGAGGGGAAGAAAAGAAGGTGAAAGAGAAAACTGAAAAGAAAGGTAACTTTGACCATTGAGCTTATTTGGCTCTTGGTCGGCTTATCAGATGATGTTAACATTTGTGATGCTGATGATAATGGTGCCCAACAGAAAGCTGAAACTTAGGAACTGGGACAGTATGAGCAGCAGTGTGGTATTGGGACGAGGAAGCCTGGTTCTGCAGGGTGTGGATGGCTTCGCAGGGTGCAGCTGGCCTTCTGAACAGGGGGACCAGCCTCAGTGAAACCAGTGCGATGCCGTGTCGGGTCGCGTACCCACTTTGATATGGGAGTTTTGGGGGCGTCAGACCAGTTGTGAGGATAAGCGGGGGACATCAGTCACAGCGTGTTATCTGAACTAAGGCTCGGGTATTAGGTTTAGGGACCCATAGAACTTACATCGTGGAGCGAGTCACTGCCTAGACAGCCGTGCTTGGGGTCGTGCAGTCATCCTAACCTGCCCCTCCCTCCATCTTCCTATCTAATCAAGCAACCAGTCTTACAGCTCCTACCATCGAAGGAAGCCGGAATCCAGTTCTGAACTTTTGTTAAGTGTTAATGTTAGTCCAAGTTTTTTTGATCTTTCATCTGAATCAGTATTAAAACCTCATCTTTTCTGCTACCTTGCTACTAAAACTATTTTTTTCTAATTATAAATCTAAGTCCCCTTTTAACTACACTCCACTTTTTACTAGAATTCTTTTTTTACCAAATATGTCCAAAGAAGTGCTTTTTAAATTTGGTATACATAACTTGCATTATGTTCATAATTGCCTTTTTTGGGTTGCTTTTTTCATTGTCGTTTGTTTTTTGGGAAATAGAAGATGGCTGAGGGATTTGTAAACCAGCCTAAGGCAGTTTAGCGCAGTGTACTTGTCAGTTCCTTTAGGTAAACATCAGTAAATAGCTTCTATGAGTTAGAAATAGGCAGATGCTGTACGTCCTCTCGCCTAACTTCACCACTAGGTGGTATGATTGCAATGAAAGCAAAATCTACTTCTTTATAAAATTTTTAACGAAGTAGACACAAAAAAGTCGTAGAGCCCTGTTCTTACAAGACGTATGTCGTCCCTCTCTTAAGGAGTGGCAGGGTTATTCTGACTGTGGGACTAGTCAGCCTTCTAGCCCGATGGGACAGTATCCTTGACAGGAGAGAAAGCCCAGGAGCGCAGGTAGCCTGGGTCTGCAGCGCCGCGTCCGGGGAACTTCCTGAGGGGCGGAAGTGCGTCACGTCTGCCTGACTCAGCAGGGGAGCCGAAGTCTGCGTGGCTGCTGAGCTTTTAAAACGTGATTGGCGTGACTGAAGAACAGTTTCTGACTTAGTTCTGACTGTTTTGAATGTAGTGAGTGGCTCTATGTGGCTAGCACACCATGTGTTGAGTAGTGCTGGTTACCCGGGACTGTAGCGTAGATGTTGGGTGTAGGATCGCTACTTCCAATGTTCTGCTCCTCACAGGCTCCAGTGCCCATATGGTGTTTCTACAATACTGCATACACATCTTGAGCATCTTTCCTTTGTCAGTGAAACGTTCCTAAAACCCCTTTCCGTAACAAAGCTTGTGGTACAATCACTTCTGAAATGTGGATTCCTAATAATTTCAGATGCCTGTGAAGTAAAAGTTTGAAATATATGTATGGCTGTAAATTATATTATAAATATATATAGCTTATCACATAAAGATAACAAGATTTGATAGATTTGGTGCATGGTGCTGCACACCTATAATGTCAGTACTCTGGGAGGCTGAGGCAGGAGAATCAAGATTGAGCCCAGCCTGGCCAATTTAGAGACTTAGTAAGACTGTGTCTCAGAATATAAACTGAAAAGAGCTAGAGATGTAGCCAAGTACGAAGGCTCTGAGTTCAATCCTTATAACCAAAAAACAAATTTTTGGCGTGTTGTTTTATATATATGTGTGTAGTATCGCCACTTCTCAGAGATCTTAGAAGTAGAGAAATGCACTACATACCTTTGCATGGAACTGGTGAGAGAAACATTTATCAGTGGAATCAAATTTCACAATAGTCTACATCTGACTATTGATTGGGTTGTATGTTCTAAATAAAGGATTTTCATCTTCCAAAGAGTCCAGTAAAATATTTTAAAGGGCTTTTCTAAAGCTGTGTTCCAGAGAAAGACAAACTTTTTAAAATAAAAGGCCATAGAGTGTATGTTAGCTTTGGGGCCACAAAGTCTTTATCACAGCCATTCAGCCGTGCTGCGATGCCCATCGTCCTGGGGTGCCACACATTCTGAGATGAAAAGGAGTGAACATAGATTGTGTTCCAGTAAGACTTTACTTACAAAAATAGGCAGCAGGTTGAGTTGAGCCCGTGAGCCATAGTTTGCCATGCTCTGTATCTGTAATGGGAAATGTAGACGGTTTTTCAGAGAAATAGCTAAAATAGTATCTAAGATTTGGTAACTTAAATAATTCTTTTTCTTCTTATTAAGTGAAGATGGGGTAAGCATTATAATTTTTGTCCTTTTAAGATCATTAGTGTTGCTGCCATGGGTTTCTTATGGCACAGTTTTGTTTTAGTCTGATGTTTGCCCATTGGTGAATGTGTTTTAGGAGAAAAGAAGGAGAAAAAGCAGCTGTCTGCAGCAGGAAGTGCCGACTCTAAGCCGGTAGATGCTTCCCGTCTGGATCTTCGAATTGGCTGTATCATAAATGCCAAAAAGCACCCGGATGCAGATTCTTTGTATGTAGAAGAAATAGATGTTGGCGAAACAGCCCCAAAAACAGTTGTCAGTGGCCTGGTGAATCACATTCCTCTTGAACAGGTAAAGTGTATGCCCAAAATTACGATTGCTTACATATGTCACCTTCCTTCTCTCTTTCTTGATGTCTTTCTTTTACAATTTTGTCTCAGATGACCAAATGATGTAAGCTAGTTTTGATTAGTCCAAATGATTAGTTTGAATGTGAATTCCACAAAAAAGCTGAACTAATTATGGTGGTGTACAACTCTAAGCCCAGCACTGTTGAAGGCTGAGGGAGGAGGATCTCAAGTTCAGGGCCAGCTTGGGTCTACATAGTGAGTTCAAGGCCAGTCTGAACTACACAATAAGAACCTGTCTCAGAAGGAAAAACCTGTAAAACCCTGAAAAAGATCTGTAAATTAAAGTAGAATTCATCAGGACAAAAAGAGTAAAAGATGTTTTATTTTTTAAATGTTTTAATTTTGTATAAGAAAAAAATATTTAAACTAAGTAAAAACAAAATACAAAACATCCACCTTTTAATGAATAAAGGAGTCCACCAAAAATGTTGAATTACTGCTCATGATCCCCTCATCTGTTTGTTTCTCAAATACAAAAATTTTTCCTGGGTTTTAAAGAAAATAAAACTTGATTCTCCTGATTTTGGATCAGTACTTCCTGAGTTTATATAACAGTGCTTTTTTTTTTTAAATCAAGGAACGATAACATTCCATGATAGAATAATGACAAAAACAGTGATGATGAAGGTTGTTGTTTGTGGAGTATTTGATGGATATGATTTACACTTACTCTTGGATCTACTATTGTATACAATTCGGTGTTAGCAGTTTTCCCACTTGGGAAAGTGAAGTGACTTGTTCACTTGCCTTGTTCTTTTTTTGGAGGGGGGGAGGTACCGGGGATCAAACTCGGGACCTTGCGCTTACAAGGCACACAGCAGAACCACTGAGCTAAAGAAATCCCTGGCCCTACTTGGCTTATTCTGACCTGACCACAAGGCTGAGCACCCTGTAGTGTTAACCAGTCCAGGTGGGAATGTAGACAGACTGGAGGCATCTCTTTTTTTTTAAGGAAACAGGAAAATCAACTTTATACATTCTCTGCTAGACAGTGGCAGCCAAAATTTAAAACCAAATCTGTTTCACTCGCTTCTTTATTCATTCATTCCTTAAGTATTTAGCCAAAGACCTCTGCTCTTTAGCTGTGATGAGTTGTTAGGAGAATTTTCCTTTCATGTGTGAGCAACATTTGCTCTTTGGTACAATAGGTGGCTCTTAAAATATCCTCCAGGTGATTATTCTGATCAGCTGTGCAGCTTTAGCCACCAATTTTATGTTTCACGCAGTTGCAAAATCGGATGGTGGTTTTGCTTTGCAACCTGAAGCCTGCGAAGATGAGGGGAGTCCTGTCTCAGGCAATGGTGATGTGTGCTAGCTCACCAGAGAAGGTCGAAATCCTGGCTCCTCCTGAGGGCTCTGTTCCGGGAGACAGAGTTACTTTTGATGCTTTCCCTGGTAAGTATTCAGCAGTTATTTAAATAGTTTAGCAGTCAGTTTTCAGAGTGATTAAATTCAGCCCCGAGTGTGGAGCCACAAGGCTTTCCATTAAATGGTCATTGTTAAATGTTACGCGATAACACATTGGGCATAGTGTGTAACCATCCTCCTATGTGAACACACGTTAACATTAAACAGAGATGTTACTCTAAGAAATACTAGTATTCATACCTGCTTAGCAGGAGAGTGTGACATGAATGGAGAACAAATTAATGTCCTGCAAAATTATTTAAGCTATGGAATTGTCTCAAATTATAACACAAAATGCAGAGAAGGGAGAAAGATGCCTAATTCTCAAAATGCATCTATTAATATATTTGCATGTGCTTTTACTTTAGGATATAAAGAAAATCCCTGTGTTATATCCAATTATTTAATAATCTAGAAGGCTCTCTAATACTGTAGCATTTAAATTTGTTCCTTGATGCTTGATTATTAATGAAGGCTTATAGTTCTTTTATTGTTATCACACCTCTCTTTCTCTTATCTCTGCATCAACAGGTGAATATTTCACCATTCAAGTCCATTTTTATGACCTGAATTTACTTTAGAATAAATTGAAAAGAAATTTTTACCCACTGACTTAGCATTAGAGGTGATAATGAGCCAGCGTGGATTCCTTACCTTTACTGTGTTCCTGGATCTATAGGTCATTTTGGATGTTTGTACACATGGACTCACATTTTTCCACAGTTTGGTGTTTCTTCCACATTCTCCCTAGTGCCTTCCCATTGTGGAGAAGTTAATATTTATAAAGTTTGTAATATTTATAAGCCTACCTTTAAAATAATCTGTGGGTTGTTTGAATTATTTTCTAACATTTATACTTAACCAAGCTGAACAGCATTGAATATCTGATAAGATTTGGGCCATGGGTTCTCTTGGTTCTCATCTTCCATACAGAAAATCTGAAAAGAGAACAGTGCAAGACCTCGAGTCTTACAAAATTTTTTCTTAGAGAATACCATGGTTTATCAGTGCTTTAATTTTAAGCACCTGTTTGACATTGTAAAGCTTAAGTTGTCTACTGGTACACTTTGATATTCATGTGATGTGCTCAGTTTCTAGAGATCAACATTTTATTTTGTGTTACATTTGGTTAGAAATTACAGTTGGGGCTCAAACCTTTGCATTGTTGTTTGGCCTTCAAACAAAAATTTTCATCCTTGTTTTTCCCAGTTTCACAGCTGAAAACTCCCACAGAATTTAGACAAAACTGAATAATGTGTTAATGACACCTAAAGCTTTACCCACCCTCCCAACTTAAAATCGTACATGTGGGAAGCCATACACCTTAGTGTTTGCTTAGGATAGCTAGTCCCTGTAGCACCAAGCGGAGTAACTTGAATCACTATTACATCCAGGAGGCTAAAGCAATGACAGCCTTTTAAGAATGTGCCATTCTTAGTCTAATAATAAGGAGGAATTTCCACTCAGACTCTGAATTTCTAAGATCATGCTTATTTCCATTGATACTGAGTCTTGTTCTAAACTAATAGTTAATCACAAAGCATAGTTTTAGCTTTTGGATTCATTTGTTCTGAGAACCGAGGTTGTCTACACCTGACTGCCTGCTCTCTAAAGTCCATTTTGGTTGGGTTTCTCTTCCCACTCTCCTTCCAGAACTGCCCCAGGTAAGTCACCGTCACTCCTGCAGCTCAACAGCTGGTTCTCAGTCCTCCCTTAATTAGCCTGGCTTCTGGCACCCTGCTGTCAGTGTCCTCCTGGCTCCCAGGGTGCTCTTTTCATCTCCTTTGCGCCCTGCTTTTTATCCCTTCTCTCTCCTCTTGCCACTGGAGGCCCTCAGACCTCGGTCTTGTGACTTTTCTTTTTTTTCCCATGCCATTCCCTTGGTCATTTCATCCAGTTCCTTATCCAGCAGCCTTGTGGACTTCTTCACTGGCATGTGCCAGGGAGTGAGCATCTGATCATTCCCCTTTCCATGGTATCTTATCTTATCTCCTTCAGAAAACCCCACTGTGGAAGGCCACTTTGGAAGGCCAGTCCCACCCCAAGTCTCCTGAGCCTATCCAGAATCATGCTTACCATTCCCGCCACTACCACGCCGGTCCCAGCACCAACATCTCTTATCTGGATAACTCAGAAGCCTGCTCACTGCTCTCCCTGCTTTCTCCCTCACCCTTCTTCCATCTCTTCAATTATTTCATCCAGATTGATGTAAATCAGATTATATTATTGCACATAAATCCATTCAGAAGTTTCCCTCTGACTGAGTGCAGGCACAGTCCTGGAACAGTCTCTGTGACTCCCTCCACTCAGGACTCCAGTTCTTCCCTGGATACCGGATGCTGCTCTCTCATTTCCCCCTAGATTGCTCCCTCATCCCATGCAGAGCTTTCAGGTGGACCAGTGTCTGATGTAAGCTAGGAACTCATTAAATTGGTTAAGTAAAATATTTTAAAACTGCACTCTTTGGAGAACACAGCTGAGTATCTTCCTTCGGTGTTGGGAAAACCATTCCTATGAAACCACCAAACTATTTCTGTGTCTAGATTAGCTTTGCAGAATTAATTGACCCATTCTTTACAAAGCTGTATCCACAGTTGGTAATCATCGTTATGATCCAGAAACTCAGATTTGAAATTTCATGTTTTATTCAAAAACAATAACTAAATTAGGACTAAAATTATTATGGGCATTCCAGATGTTTAAAGGAAGTTGATGATCAGTGAACATTCTGTGCAAAGGAAAGGCCTAATTAAAATGAAATTTCCAGGGGGCTGGAGATTTAGCTCAGTGGTTCCAGCGCCTGCCTGGCAAGTGCAAGGTCCCATCTTCAATCCCCGGTACCAAAACTATAAAAAGAAATTTCCAGTTCTTATTCCAAACCACAGAATGCCTAGAACGCTAGATTTGCACTTCTTGCTTTTTAGAGGTTTGACATGCTGAGAAGACAGTTACAGCTTTGTATCTGCACAAACTTTTCTGGACTTTCTCCTTTCTAAACAAGTTCCTATTTCCTGTGTGTTTTTTTGTTTGTTTGTTTTTTGGGGGTTTTTTGGTACCGGGGATCAAACTCGGGTCCTTGCACTTGGGAGGCAGGCGGCGAAACTACTTAGCTAAATCCCCGGCCTCCTGTGTGTTTTATTTAGAATGAATTGGCCTAAAATAATCTCTGAATAGTTAGTTCTTTTACAATATGTATAACCATTTCCAAATGGCAGTTATTGGCATATGTTTAACAATGTCAGGAACTGTGCAGATTTTAGCTTTAAGAACTCGTGTTCATATCACCACTTATCTTTTAATAGCCATGCTAGAAAAAAATCCCAGGAAAATAAGTTCTAGAAAGATTTAGCATAAGGAAAAGAAGACTTCTCTGAATAGCTCATTAAAAGCAGAGATGTTTAAAACTGGATGTTTATTTTTTCAGTGGCAGTGATTCAACCTCTTACTGCAAACTTTCACTGTATCCTACCAAGTAGTAAATGGTTGAGACGTATTTTGAGTAAGCCAGAAACTTAACATGGCATCTGAGACTTTTTTAACACAGACTTACATTCTGTGTTCAGAATGTGAGCTTTTATAATCTTTAATTTGTAGTGGTCTGAAAAATCTCAAAGTACAGGCCTACCGTGGAGATGCTGCAGGTTCAGTTCGAGACACCACAATAAGTGAGAACAGCAATTCACATATTGTGAATTTAAGCCCCAGACATGTCTTGGCTTCCTGGTGCATCTAAAAGTTACTTCACATTGTGCTATAGAATACTGAGTGTGCAATGACATTATGGCTGAAAACAGCGGATGTACCTTCATTAAAGAAATGTTTAATGCTCAAATGTGCCGGTCACCCTTTGAGTCTTGCTGGTGGATCTCACCTCAGTGCTGTGCTGTGCCTGATCTGACCGAGGCTGCCAAGGCTGGGCGGCCATGGTGCATTCTTAGAATAAGAAGCAGGGAGGTTTCCCACACTGACCTGTCTTCCGCTCATGAAGGGTTTCTCTGTAGCACGCGATGCTTTTTGACGTTTACAGTATACCTCCTTGCAAAACTGGACTGAAGACTCAGGTGCTGACTGCCAGTACTTTCTTACCTAAGTCCGCGTTCTCTGATGTCATTTCTAGCATTCACTGCGTCTCAGAAAACCATTTTCTTTGCTCCTCCTTCTAGTTCTCCTCACCCATTAAAGTTTAATCTTGAGATTGCAGAAATGCAGGTGGATCTTCAGCTCTACTTCCAGCTGTAGTTCTCTTGTTGTTTCTACCACAGTGTAGTTCCTTCCCACTGAAGCCTTGAGCCTCTCAAAGTCATCCATGAGCTTTGGAAGCTAAAGCCCTGTTTATGTTGATATTTTGGCCTCTTGAGAATCATGAGTGGATTTAATGGTGTGTAGAACAGTGAACTGTTGGCAGAAGGTTTTCAATTTATTTTGTCTGGATCTGTTAGAGGAATCACTATCTATGGCAATAATCGACTGACAAAATGCATTTTTTAAATGATAAAATTTGAAAGTCTGGATTGCTCCTTGATCCCTGGATTGCAGAGTGGACACTGTTAGCAGACTTGAAAACAACGGGAATTTCATTTTGTGTCTTCATTAGAGCTATTGCCTGACCAGAAAGAATATGTTGAAAAGATTTTTTTTGAGCAGTAGTCTCAACAGTGGGCTTACTACTCTCTGTGAACCATGTTGTAAACAGATGTGCTGTTCCATTTATAGGGCACAGACAGAATGCATTTAGTATAATTCTTGAGGCTCTAGGATATTTGGAATGGTAAATGAGCATAGGATTCAACTTAAAGTCACAGTTGCATTGGCCCCTGACAAGAAGAGAGCCAGCTTGTCCTTTGAAGCCATCCGTTGACTTCTCTCTGGCCATGAAAGTGCTTACT
Source organism: Heterocephalus glaber (assembly GCF_000247695.1). The sequence goes on along the minus strand of NW_004624830.1, from coordinate 2,627,829 downwards.
GGCATCTTTTGCCAGTCCACAGCTGTTGCGTCTGCACTGGAAATCTGTTGCCTGGTATAGCCACCTTCATCACTTAGTTGGATCTTTTGGGTAACCTGCCACAGCTCAAGATACTATAACATCTTTCCTTCAGTCCCATGAACCAGCCTCTGCTGCTTCCAGCTTTTCTTCTGCAGCTTCCTCACCTCTCTCAGCCTTTGTACATTTGCAATGAGTTCGGCCCTTACTTTGCATTAGACCCGTGGTTTAAGGGAATGTTTGATCTTCTATCCAGACCACTCAAACTTCCTCCACATCAGCAGTAAGGACATTTCACTTTGTTACCATTCATGTGTTCACTGGAGCAACACTTGTGATTTTCTTCAAGAGCCTGTCCTTTGCGTTTACACCTTGACTGTTGGCACAAGAACCCTAGCCTTGGACCTATTTCCAGTGCCTGCATAGCTTCTTCATTAGGCTTTGATCATTAAGCTTCATCACTTTCACCTTTGATTGAAAGTAAGGGTCGGGCCGCTATTCCCAGAGGCTGTGGTGGGGTTATTAATTGGCCTAATCAGGTACAGATGTATTGCAGGCCAGAGGCGAGGGATGGAAACAGGATGGAGTGGGGAGGTGTGAGTCAGTAGACCTGTCACACACACAGGTTATCAGCTCAGGGTTGCTGTATTATTTGGACATGGCTTGTTGGTCCCCACAACAATTGCAATCATAATACCAAAGATCACCGATTACCCATCACCGTCACAAATACAAATAATAAAGTTGGAGATCTTGAGAAAGCTAACAAAAGGTGACACAGACTCAAAGTGAGTGCGTGCTTTCAGAGAGACGGCTCTGCTAGACTTACCTAAGACAGGGTTGCCACAAACCCTTAATTTGTAAAGTTCAGAATACCTCCAAAGCTCAGTATGGCAAAGTGCAACAAAACAACATATGCCTGTAATAAGTTACTCGTTTTTAAGATAATTTTAATCTTCAAAATGTATTTTTTTTCCTCATATAGTTACAAGCAAGGGAGATAGTAAATTATAGAATGTGGAATATCTACTGTTTAAATTAGCTTTAAAAAGTGAAAGCGAAGGCTTTCTGGCACTGATGTTAATAATAGACATTTGTCTAACTTCTTTGTTAAGCCCTTGTGTAAAAGTCTCTTATATAATGTTCAAGAGTTGAATTGTTTTTTCTTTTTTGTTTTTTGAGTTGAATCTTTTATCTCTGTCATGCACACAAAATGAGGAAGCTGAGCTTTGTGCTGTAGCACAGCTTTTGTTCTTGAGGCTTTTGTCTTCCCTTCTGTGAGAATTCACTCACACCAGTTAGTAAGAAGCTTACACATGAATCCGAGACACCTTGATTCTTAAACTTCTTGGTTTGGCAACATCTTCTGGAGCAAGGGCGCAGACCTGAATGAGAGCTCGGGCCTCTCTGACCATTATCTCTGCATTGAGCTTGCCGGCATTCTGGAGTGCACACTTCTCCACACGATCTGTTCATCAGACGAAGCTTTCAGACTCAAGAATGATGTAGAAACAAGTAAAGATCTTGTGAATCTAAGGGGAAGTATACTTTCACATAGTTATTTTTCCCATTCTGTTTATTAGAGTTTCTCTCTTGTCCAGTCAGATGGTCCTAAAGAGGAAAGTCATCTACACTCGTCTTTCCCGTATATTCCATTGCATGTTCTCCTGCTGTAAACATCGTGCAGTTGGCTCTCCTGTCATCTCAGAAAGTCTGTAGGGAAAGGGCAGTTTCCTATGTCCTTGCTGGTTTCGTAGTCTCTGAAGAGCTAATAAAAGGGAAAAGAGACACTACGTTGGCTAATACGATGTAATCCAAATGCGAGATATCGGTAGTTCTGGTAATGGAAAGACATTTCCACGTAAGAGTCACTGGGAAAAAGATCCAGAGTCTACACAGCTCTCACTCCCTAAAAGTCCAGTAATGAATGCCTGATTAAGAGCTGACTTGCTCTTCTTCCTTGTTTCCTGAACTGCTTCTTTATCCCAAGTGTTATTGAAGTCTCTGCATCTAAACCTGTGTTGAACTTTACTCTCAATTTTCCTATCAATAAGTGGAATTCTTTTGTCTTTAAGCCCAGACCAGTTAATTCTGGTTATTTGTCTTCTATTGGTTGTAAAGTTTGTGATTTGATTTACTATAGAAAGATTAGGGCAGTTATCCACCTGTACAAAGGCTTTTTCTTCTTTTGAAAGCAGAATTTATCAGGAGGCAGGGTGCTGCAGAAGCAGAACATGAACTTTGCACTTGATCTTAGCCAAAAGGCCGAGAAACAATGAGAACATGAATTTTGATGTCAAATCCTGGCCCACTTAGTTCTGTGACTTCCAGCAACTTATCTTCTCTCTCCTTCAGTTTCCTTATATTTAAAATGAAAATTGAGGCTGTTGTATAAATGTCAAGTAACAACATCCGTTCCTAGTGTGTAGAAAATGCCAGTCCTTGTGCCCTCACTACTCCCTCTGTCTCTTTCCTTCTTACCAAGGAAAGCAAATGAAACCCAGAGCAGTTTTCATGCTCAGCTGGATAATCCGAGCACTTAAGCTGTTGTTATGTGTTGAAATCTAGAGTAAAGCATAAGCTGTTTCCACCAATTGTAAAAACATAAATACATCAAAGTTTGCCCTCCTCTTCAGAGTTTTTCTTTACATGTGAAAATAAAATGAGTATCTTACCTTTTTAATAGTTTGGGGAGCAAATTCATTGAGCTATATTGCTTGCAGAAATACTATCGTAACAGTAAAAAACTAACATTCCTGAGGAAATGATTAAAATCTGTTTTACCAATTAAGGATATAAACTGCTTATAAATATAAAATGAACATCAAAAGTTTGCTGAGGTCTGAAGATTGGAAAGTGCTGCTAAGACAATTGATGAGGCATCCTTGGGGCTGATTGCTTTTGTATTTCTGTATATTTGTTGATTGCTTGGTTGGTTTTTCTTCATTGATTGGCTGATTTTCCTCCCCTCACAGGAGAGCCTGACAAGGAGCTGAACCCTAAGAAGAAGATTTGGGAGCAGATCCAGCCTGACCTGTACACCAGCGACGAGTGTGTGGCCACCTACAGAGGCATCCCCTTTGAGGTGAAGGGCAAGGGAGTGGTCAGGGCCCAGACCATGGCCAAGAGCGGGATCAAGTAAGGTCCAGCACTGCCACTGCCGGGACAAACAGGAGGAGACCCTAGGAGCCAGAAAAGGGGTGTGCGGTGCTGTGCCTGGCTCATCTTTGTGTGTCACTTCTCTTTCACACTTAACTAGTCCTTTACTTGCTATATTTTGTTTTCAGTCGGTTAGGGAAAGCTGTATTTCTACATGAGGTTTTTGATCATTTATAATGGAGGGAGAAAGTTGCCTATGTTTTGTGATAATTTATTTTGTAGGATATATATTGGTTAGCAAGTTGTTTTTTCTCTTTATATTTAGATAACTTAAACGAGGTTAATATTTAGTTTGTTATTCGAGAACACGTGGTGAATAAATTTTTAGGCTGTTAGAATTTCAGTATATTGTATACCTGTGTTATAAATGTCCTCTTATAAGTGACAAATTGGAATTTTTATCAAACTTAGAATGACCAAATGTTGATTCTGAAAGTCAAACATCATGAAATCTTGGGGCGATGGTATTTGAACATTTGTAGTTTGCTGCTGAAGTAACCCTGATATATAACATGTAAAGTCACTTGTTAAAAAAACTGAAATTCCAAACTAGAATTAAACTTTTTCTTTCCACATGCAAAATAATTTGTGATACTAATTTTGACCAGAATACTTAAGGCTGGTATATTTATTTTTTATGTACCATGATACTGTCAATATATTAAAAGAAATTATAGCCTCAAACTTAACATAAAACTATATATTAAGGTGCCAAACACTTATTCTCTCTCATCTTACAAAACCTGTAGGAACAGTGAGGATTTATGAGCCTTTATGAGGACTGTCACAGCCATGAAATGCTAACTGATGACTTGGGTTACCGAAAGAGAAAGAGGCCCCTGTAGCCAAGAGTGTGCAACCTGCTTGAAAACACACACAAACCCTAGCACCATGGATGCCTAGTCTCCATCCTCCAGGAAGGAAGAGCGATGAAAATAGACCAAGCAGCTAACAACCCTTCATGCTGTAAAAAGTACAGGGTTCCTTACTTAAATCCGTGAGGCTCTGGTATTAGGACCATTATAAATGTTGGATCTTCATTCTGAGAAACTGATGGTGAGCAGAGCCTCATTCACATCTGTGTATCGGCCAGCGCTCACTAGACAGACAGATTTCAGTTATGATGTACAAACACAGACAGATTACAAGGTGGGCTATGGTGGGCTACAGTGGCCGCTGACCTTGTGTGGAAGGTAGAAGGGCTGTCTGCGTGCTGCAGGTCTGAAGGGTGCAGTCAAAGCTCCGAGGCCTGGTGCTCACTGCAGAGTCCTGTGTGAGTCTATGTCTGGAGGCCGAAGAGTCTGCACTGGCAACCAGGATTCGGAGTCCTGGGTGAAGGCGAACTCCTCTGAAGACACAAGCAACCCGAGCAGACTTCCTTCTTTGTTCCGCTGTTATTCCGTTCAGGCCACAAGCCTGTTGGTCGGTGCCACTCACACCCAGGGTGGGTCTCCTGTCTTCAGTAAATCCCTTCAGCCACACGCAGAACTGTGCTGGCCCAGTCAGTCGGGCGCTTCTTGCTCCTGTTACTTGGCACAACAGTTAACTGTCACAATCTGATTCCTAAACACAAAGGAATTTCAAAAGATATTTTGTCCTCAAAATATATTTTCTTTTTGCATTTATATTTTTGGTGCCAGGGATTGAACTCAAGGCCTCACACTTGCCAGGTAGGCACTGTGCCACTGAGCTACATCCCCGGCCCTTTCTTTTGTATTTTTTTTTAAAATATGTTTTCTTTGGGAAATGACTTGATGAAAAAGGTTTTTGTGAGTCTTTTGTTCTAATTCTTGTCGATTATGTAATTTCTTTAATTTTAATGAAGTTTGAAAAATATTTCATTTAGTTGAAATAGTCCTCTGTAGTCATTTTCCCAACTAAATATCGCCATACTCTAGTCTCCTATCAAATTATCATTTTGATAGTAAAGCCCAAATTAATGACTATCACATATGTAGAACCTGGAAATTTTAACAATTTGTTCCTTTGTTAAAGCCATGAGCTAGCACATCGGTGGCTGATTTCTGGCCAAAACTGATGAAGTTCCACCACAGACGAGTACACTGCACAAACTTCAAACACCTCTTCCCTTTCTCAGGCACTGCATTATATCTTACTAATTTTATCAAGTGACCACGTTTCCTTCCACAATCCCCTAAGATCTTTAGCACGTAAAAATCCATGCCAAAGAGAGAAAGAAGTTGGGGATTAATGCACAATCTTTCCATTTACCTAAAGCATTAAGTTACCAGTTCAGCCCTACATAGGAAAATATTTATTACAATTAGTGATAGAAACTATCACTGTTATGACATTAACACTAGTTAGGAATAAAAATACATTTAGACAAATAGCAGAGATATTAAACCAGGCAAAGAGCATCAATCAATTTATAAATAATGGTAATATATTCTCTACATAGCAATTTTTCCTCATTTTAAAATACCATTGTAATTATCTTTCATAATGTTTGATCTCACCCAAGTCTAATTTATCTCAATCCTAGAATATTAAAGGAACCCGAAATTTATTTAAAAGATCCTAAGGTAGGGACTGTGTAAGAAAAGCTGGTACTCTTAACATCCGCTGGAAGGCAGCCACACAAGAGCGTATTGGGAGAGGGCTGGTCATATTTCTTCCTTTCATAGTTTTCAATACCTAAATAGCAAGAAAAATGATCTTAAAATCATATATTTCCTCTAACATTGCATGAGGGAAAATGTGTACTTTCTTATTATTCTCTCTGAAGGTATTTCTTTAAGTTTTACTAGAAATTCCAAAATCTTTAATGTTTCTTTCCATTAGTAAAATGAAGAGATCGAAGATGATTGGTGCTTCTGAGAGACAGTGAATGTTATACAACTGAATTTTTTCACAAGTGACCATTTCCCAGCATCTTGTATAGCACTTCAGTTTTGCTAATTAAAACCTTCTAAGGGGCCGGGGATTTAGCTCAGTGGTTTTGCGGCCTGCTGCACAAGCGCAAGGACCCGAGTTTGATCCCCGGTACCAAAAAAAAAAAAAAAAACCTTCTACTTATTCTTCCCCTTTATCATTCTTTGCCAGCCTATGTGGTGGTGCTCAATCCCATTGCCCTATTTTACAATGAATATTTTGACTCTACTAACCTGAAGCCTAGACTTGCCGACTTATTAATCTTGGGCTTTTCTCCATTACAGAATATTTCCTGCCATATTAGTTAAATGGCCGTGTGATTTCCTTAAGTGAAATGTTTTAGAAAAGTGTCTTTTGAATAACCTGAAAGATAGTGACAAAATAGTTTAGTAGTTCATCCAAGGAGATAAGGGTAGCTCCTTTAGTGGAATATGGAAGAGATTGTAAAGGGAGAGAAAAGATTATTAAACACTCTTCTGGTGTGGCTGCAAGGAAAACTTAGTAAAGTCTTTTTGCTGTAAGGGTTCATAAGAACTCACTTGGCAAAATCAGGCCAGTATGGCAGCAGCAGCTTTTTAAAAGAGCCATGTGACTTTATTCTTCAAATAGTACACTGTTGTTGGAGGCATTGGACCTGTAATGACAGTCCATCTGGAAAGCTGGTGTGTGGAAGTCACTAAGTTCCAGATAGAGGTGGTTGATTGGGAGGGTGGGTGGATGCGTGGATGGATGGATGCATAGATAAATAGATACACTGCTATAAAACTTGTGACACTCCTGGTGATAATTCTAAATTTGTAATAATAATGAAAAGTAGTAATACAGTTAGAAACAATGGAGCTGAGAAAGTCACTCCCTTCTACCCATTTAATTTTAAACAGCACCTAGCATTCCTCCTTCCATTGACATAGGAGAGGTAGAGAATCACATAGAAAAGACCCCCGTTCTACAAGAGCACATGCGTGGTGGATCCCCAGGCCTGACCTCCAATCATCTTCACCCTGGACCAACCTTATTAAGGGTTCATGAATAAACACTATATCTCATACATGCAATTAAAATCAGTGAATTCTGGGACTGGCATGTATATTGAGAGCCCCTGAGATGACTCAGCAACCTGTCAGTCGTTCCTGTCCATCACACCTAGAGATTCAGGAAGGCACCTGGGCTGAGGAGCATATCCTTTAAATTCTGAAAGCCTGAGTCATCCAGGGGCTCTTGCTGTGTTTGTGTGCTGTGCTGTGTGTGCAGTGCTTTTGCTTTCCTGTTACCCCGGCACCACTTTTCTGTTTGTGCCATATCTTTTGTCGGCACGCACTTGCCCTGAGCACAACTTCTGTGACCTTCAGTAAATGTAGGTGCTTTCTATGTGCCATGGAGTGTGCACTTGGCAATTCATTGCTCTTCGTACCTAAGAGCCTGGATAACAGTGCCATAGTTGTTGATGGCTAATATGGCTGTATACAAAACTGAATCTTCCTTAGTTACCAACTTACTGGAATGGAAAAGGATGAATTACACATACTTGTTTATTGCACATTTGATAGTTACTTTTTCCTTTAAGTCTTGGCAGAGATAATTCATTGGAATATAACACCCAAAAAATGTAGAGAAAGGACCCAGAACAATAAAATAATTGGTGGTTTAAAAGTGAGCCATCTGGAATTTCGAAGTGTAAATTAATTATTGTGTAGTGTATCTTTTCACCCTATGTACTCCCTTGTTTCTTTCTTCGTTTCTAAATTTCACTCCCTTCCTACCACACTCTATTCCCAGTTCTCTAGTTTTTAAGTAAAAAATGTGTGTGTTACTTTATGTCTTCATCAACATCATTTCCTATCTGGCAGGCTATTGTCCTTAGCAACAGGCATAGAAACAAGCCTGGGGCTCAGTAATTGCAAGGAGAAAGAATAATTCTTTTTAATGGAGGCCTACCTAACTATTGTCTTTCCCACTGCTGTATAATGCCTATAGAATTGTCCAACTAGCAGTCCTTAGTGTCTCTTCATTTCCTTAGGCATTTGCATGGTCAGCCTTTATGTCAAGGTCACTCTGACGAAGTTTTACATTTGTTTTTGAAAATTACCTCATTAGAATATCATACATCCCATAGAGAAAGGCCTCGATATACGCCTCTACTTTTCAGCCCTGAGATTACATATTTGGCTGATATTTGTTCATTTAATACCCACTCAAATTTTCACACCAGGGGAATTTGGAAAGAACAGTGCATATGCATCCAAAAGCAACACCATGACTAAATTTCTCTTTGAAAAACTTTAATGAAAAATATAAACTAAAAGTCACTTTCAATAAGTTTAGCAAAAGAATGATTTTGGTTAAAATAACTTCTTTGTGTAACCTTCAGTTTTCATATGAAAAGATAACAATTTCTCTTAAAGCTACACTAAAAAACTTATGATGCTTGCGAAAAGATACTTATTTTTGAAATAAAGTTTGAGTGAATCTAGAAAATAACTAACTCTTGAAAATAGCCTTTTATGGGAAAAAAAAACCCGATAGGTCTGAAGTCAACAGGGGAAAAACTAAACAAATTCTTTAAGAAAAAGGGCAGAATATAGATAAATAGACCCTTTGAAAAAGAAAGAAAATTGAAATTGCTAATTAAGATGCTATATCTAGAAGAATAAACCCAGAAAGAGCCAGCACTGGAAGGTTTTAGAGGTAATCACTAAATGCCTGAGATAGTATGCCCTAAGACTGACCACAGCTGTACAAAAATATGAAATATACTATCTTACAATCCCTAAAATGGCAAAGTACTTTCAAATATAAAATTTAGTAAAAAGTTTTGGCTTCCAGGTGAGAATAGCACACAGATTGGCATCTGAAAAGTCAGAAGGCAAGATTGCAAATAATAGATTCCTAGGAAAGGTGGCAGGACCACCAAAGACAAACTGGCTGGGCATCATTTCTGCTGCCTAGCACTAATCCTGTTCACATGGTTCTTTTGTTGTGAGCTGTAATCATCTTCAGAAATGGCTGGCTTATTTGATGGATACATGCGTACTACCATTCAGAAATAGCCGGGCAACCCAGCCTCAGGTGGAACATAGCTACAAGGTATTCACTTCAGTGCCTGATGCATAGGATTCCATCACCCTATTACCAGTTGGCATGATGTCCCTGCATCCACGATGAAGATTATCTTACAGAGCTGGGATTACTGCTGCATAATGATAACAGGAGAATGTGTGAAATTCAGTGCACCACAGATTCTTTGCTAGAAATTAGGGTATACTGGGAAAACTCACTAACCAGAAAGATGAGAAAAGAGGAAGAGGAGGGAAAATAATGATGAGGATATTTACATATTAAAGCATATTGGGAAGGAGGAGGAGGAGAAGGGAATGGGGTATAAAAAGCATTACAATGCATCATGAACATGTACCAACTGCTCAAAATGAATTCATTATGCACCACAAACATGTACTAATAAAAATAAATAGAACCAGAGAGAATCCAATTTTAAAAAGATACAATGATGAACTACCGGAAGATAAAGAAGAAGGGAATGTATTGTAAAAGTCTTATTTTGGTAGCTGAAGTGATGATGGAAGGGAAAATTCTTGATTGGGGAAATAACAGTTACTTCGTTGTCAAATAATAGTAGGAAACTTAGTACTGATTCTGGTAATCCTTTATAGATACACATCTATATCTAGATATATAGATCTCCAGATGTATAGATGTATAGGTCTCTAGATCTAGAGAAGAACTTCCAAATTATCAAGGAGAAAAATGGGATTAATAGCAACTTTATCAAATCAGCAAAACTAGAGAAAACAAAAAAACCTCAAATATAGTAATATACATAAAGATGGAGAAACATCTCATGTGCCCATAAGAGGATTTATTATCACAGAATGTCATTCGTCATTAAAACACATATACAAAGTATTATTGAAATATAGGGTGAATGTTTAAATTAAAAATAACTTATACAGTAAAAGATAAATTGTCACTAATGTCCATCAAGGCACCCCCTCCCCCCGCTTCAGACACATTCATCTCATTGTTCTGTTACTTTCTGAAACAGTTTTAGAAGTCTCTTTTATGAATGGCTTAAAAGTTTGTGATTAAAAAATATGGTAAATTCTGCTGTTGTGTGTTATCCAAAAGAAAAGCAAACTAAAAACCATCTCAGTGTGTCCTCATCTACCTTATTCAATGAATCTGGGACTGTGTGACATCTAGCTCTTCCTCCAAATCAAAATGAGCATGAAACGTAAATCTTTGTTTCAATTTAGGACAATGAAGCAGCCACGGCAAAGCAACTAAAGACACTTATGAATGAGGATTTCCAGAACTGCTTCAGAAAGGGGCAAGAACAATGAGTAAACTGTTGAAAGCAAGGGAGAGTATTATCAATCAGGGCGATTAATATCAGTGTGCTTCTACTGTAATAAAATGTTTTTGATTTAAACTTTCACTGTATTTTCCAATCACCCATATATATACATTTTTTTCTCTTTTTGAAAATCAGAAAGAATTGATCAGAGAATGTATTTCAATGAATGCTTAAGAGTGGCCAGAAATCTTCTGTAAAAAGAAAACAGGAAAACCTTGAACTCCTAGGCATCAGCGGATACGGAAAAAGAGCAGAGGAATTACTTCTCCTTCTTTAGCGCAGTAGGGTAATTATTGCTTAAAACAATCTATGATATATTTCATAATGACTACACAAGTATGGAATTCCCAGTGTAGGGGAAAGGGGTCTGTAGACAGGAAAAAAATATAAAATAAGGGCCTCGTTGGGCTTTCTAGCTAATCCTGACCAGAAAGAGTTAAAGCTCTATGGAGGGAGCAATTAACAAGACCAGAGAGAACTGTTAAGCAGAGGGGAGGAAGCCAGGCAGGCAGGTGCCCTAACCAAGTTGCTTAGCTGCCCTTCCCCACCTTCCATAAAATGTGGAGACAGGGAACAGCTGCTTAAAAGAAAACTCATGTGTATATCATGCTAGGGTCACTGTATTGCCACACTGGTTAATACTCATCCCCTTAATCACTAATTTTAAGTTTTCTCATCTGTAAGGTTCCTCCCAATCAACCTAAAAGTTCCGGAGATACAGCCCTGACCAGGACAGGCAAGCCCACCTAGGAAACTTGCATGTAGGGCAGTGGGAGACAGTGCCTTGCTTGGGGTCTGGGGTAGCCTATCAGGTTGTGACAAGTCCCCAAAACATAGTAAAAGGAAGCTGAGGATAAAGGCCTGCAGGTGTCTGTCTTTTTCAGTGCCCCTGCCCTGATAACTCCTCACTGGGATATCTTTCTATCTTCTCCTTTTCTCTCTTTTCAAATAAAGTGTTTTCCTTTTAAACTTTGTTCCATTAATTCATTACTGGTGGAAAGTTTTCCACCTCAGTTGGCTGCAGAGTAGCGATGTGCGGCATACCCCAGACGCAACACCAACAGGTAAAAACCATTAATGTTTGAAGAACTGAAAATGCCTTATTGCACATTATATACATACACTGAATACCATAATATACCACAAAATGTACAAGTATTATGTTTCGGTTTTACTAACCCACTATAATTAAGTCATCCTGGATTGACAGCAATATAAATAAAATAAGTAATGAGAAAGAAGACTATAGAATAGATTCAGAAATAGGCCCAAGAGATATATCCCTATATCTAGCTCTCTCCCTACCATGTATATAAGAAAATGATGCATTATTTAATAAATCCCATCTGTGCTAAAGTTAAGTAATACTGAAAATTGAAGTAGAATTTTGAGGACTGGTCTGGGAAAATAGCCATTAGATATAATCTCATTTCTAGTGAAAAATATAGTATCCTGGATGCTATAAACAATAAAAAATTGAATTTATGAAAACAGGCTGTGAATTGGTGACTATCTTTGTGAAAGTGGTTTGATTTTGACTTGTTAATGGATGGACTTGGCTCTTATGATCAAGTAGAGTTACTTTCCTTCAATTCCCACTACTGCCCTTGGGATCATCTTGAAGATTTTTTTTTTGGTACCGGGGTTCGAACTCTGGTCTTATGCTTTTGAGGCAGGTGGCAGAACCACTGAGCTACATCCCTGGCCCTCATCTTGGAGATCTTTGCCATGCCTAAGTGACCGGCATTCCAAGACAGAGGGGGCTACTTTCGTCACCATTTTTGGAGTCAACTTTGCCAATTCCTACTCTGCTCTCATTGAAAGGCTTATTCTGAGTTTTGCCTAATATTTCTGAACCTAAATAGGAACAACAGATTTTAAGAAAGCGGGAAAGATAGTTAACACTTACTGAGCATCTGTCAAGTGCAAGGTCATCTCATCACTACAGTAACCGAAGCAGGTGTTCCAAATGAGGAAACAGAATAGGACCAGGTTAAGCAATTTCCCTCCCTCCAGCATCAAGTAAGCAACGTGGCTAGTTTAGGAAATATTGATCATTATTCATGTTTGATGATTATTCTAAGTCACTCATAAATTACTAGCATTTGAAAACCCACCCTGCACGTGCAGCTTCCATACCAGGAACCAGAGCACTAATTACCAAAATCTCAGCCGCTAGCCCAGGACCTTCCTTCATTTGCTGTCCCCTCCCCAGGGATAGCCACTCACTCTCCCGAGCCCTAGGGCTTCTCATCAGACCAGTGATCTAGATTACATTTGTTTCAACTGTTTTTGAACCTTATACAAATGGAATCATAGACTCTGTACTGTTTTACATCTGGCTTGTTTCTCTCAACATAATGTTTGGGCAATTAATATTATTGCATATGGTTGAGTTTGCTTATCCTCCTTCCTGTATACTGTCTCGTTGTGTTAATATACTACAATTTACATATCCGTTCTGCTTTTAGTGAACCTTTGGATAGTTTTGGGTTTGGGGCTTTTATGAGTCGCACTACTGTAAGCATTCTCATACATGTGTGTCTTTTTTTGGGGGGGGGGTACTGGGGATCGAACTTGAGTCCTTGCGCTTGCTAAGCAGGCGGGGAAACCATTGAGCTAAATCCCTGGCCCAAATTTTTGTTTTTTTGTTTTTGGTACCAGGGATCGAACACAAGTCCTTGCACTTGCGCAGCAGGCAGCGAAACTACTAAGCTAAGTCCCCAGCCCCATGCGTGTCTTTTACTGAACAAATATACAACTTTCTGTGGCGTATGTACTTAGGGGGATAATTTTTATATCATGGGATTTGCGTTAGAAATCTTGCATCCTTGATGTTCTTTTTAACTTACAGTTTCCCAGGGCGGTTATACAAACCCATGCTCTCACTGGCCACGTGGGGAATTCTCAGGGCCCGCCGCCAGGTTTTAAACCAGGTTTCTGACTCCCAACACCCATTGTTTCTTTCTCTTGAATTTTATTTAAAGGTAAGAACTTGATAATGATTTTCTTTTATAAATTCCACAATTCTTTCTAATATTTTCATTCTTTGCTCATTAAAGGAGCTTGCTTTTTTATACTGGAAAACATATCTCTTCTGTACAGAATTTAGGAGGCTCAGTAGGCCGTCAGGGGCTTCGCGTAAGTATTCACTTTCACTGGACCCAGCCTCTTCTATTCTTTCTGCATGAGTGAAAAGAACAGCAGTGTGATACTTCCAAGCATGTCCCAGAAGTTCCTGAAAGACAGAAGAAGCAAAATAGCTATTTGCCTTGGACTCTACACCTCAAAAATCAGCAAAGGAATTTCAAAGGTCCAATGTAGTTAGACAACAGATCTGTGTGCCATAATATTTCTGAAAGCTGATAATGTAATGGGAAGAGGATATTAGGTCAAGTATGATAAGCAAATAGAGGCTGATGGATGAGCTTTCTGAAAAAAAACTTCATTTCTTTACTTTATCCTTATACTTGATATATACAACCCAACTTTGCATACTATCTGATTATGTTGAATATGATACAATTATAACATTCAGTAATCATTTATACTTGCTTAACAACCTGACTCTGTTAGAATCACTAAATTTCTTAAAGTCAAAGGACCTTGACCAAGGGAATTATGATTTTTAGTTATTATTTATTTATAGAGATGTTATGTTACCAACACTACAAACATTATTAAGGGCTTAAAATTATATTATCACATTACAATCTATTGATTAATCAGATGATATGCCACAGAAAAGCTAAGATCAAAAAACATTTGGTGATTTGGAACAACTACAAAACACTCCTGTAATCCCCAAATCCCCTCCCTTGTCACTGCACATGCCTAAAATCAAACACAATATCTTGAATGAATTCTTCTCATGTGGTTGGGAAATGATGAGGACTGGTGTTTCTTTGTTTAGCTATATGTGGAAGTTGGTCACGTAATAAATTCTTGTTTGATTAGTGAAACTAAGCTGATATAAAGCAGAAGTAATAGCATGTGGCAAATTATTCATGCACTATGAAAGGCATGCAGAAATAACCATTTAACTTTTTTGAATACTTCCAAAGTTATATGAAATAATGACAGTGTGACAGTAAAATAACTCTCTCCATTCCAAACATTCTCATTACTACAATATTTCCAAAGATGCTACCAGTTTGTAATAGCAAGAAAAATACAAAATGCATAGGAATAAGCATAATAAGAAATATTCAGAACTTCTAGTAATCAGAAGAAAGGAAGGAAGACAACTAATATTCATTGCCAGATATTATGCTAAGCACCAATACACACTGTCTCTTTAGAAGCACAGCGTGATGCTTTGTGGGAGATACTGTTATAATCTCCATTATGATACAGAGAAACTGACATATAGAGAGGTTGCGTTACACATATTAGTAAAAACTCTAGTTAAAAAATTTGTGAAGAAAATGAAAGTCTGGGAAACATTCAGTGTAATTATGGTGTGTTTAAATAAAAAATTATTACAATAAAAGACACCTTGCCATGAATTCCCCTCAAAATAGTCTCCCTCACTTTAAACACACTTATACTGTGGTTCTTGCCATCTTCTGCAGCAGCTCTGGAGTCCTCTTTCCTGAATGTCTTTAGTTGTCTTATTGTGGCTGCCTTGATGTCCTGGATCAATTCAAATCATTTACCTTTCATGGTCATTAAGACTTTGGGGAAGAGTCAGAAACTACACTGTGCCAGATCTGGTGAATAATGTGGAGGACGACGCACCACGATGTTTTTATGAGCTCCCTTTCTATTGGATGGCACTCAGCAGCAGTATTCACTGTATTTTTGATCACTCTGTAAGATGTGAAAGTACTGCTTCAAAAAGTGACAAGAATGATGGGATGTGTTTGAAGCAAGGAGGGGTATTTTGAGATGGATAAATAATGCACTATTTGGTCTAATCATTTTTTTTAGTTTAGGCATTTGCTTTTTGTGATCACTCCTTGTATATTACAAATACAAGATTAGTATTTATGCTACTGAATAACTGAAAAGAAAAAGGAAAGAAAAGGAACAAAGGAAGGAAGAATGAAAGGAATTAGGACATGTAAACATAATACGAAAGTACTCATGAAAACTATGGGCCTAAATAGTTAAAATTAGAAACATTTCAGGACCATGGTTAGGAATTACAGGCCCTGATAGAATGTGGCTGTCTGGTTTTGATCAGAGCCACTTATTTATATATCCATGTCTAAAACTGACAGTGAGCTCTTTGAAGGCAAGGCCCACAGCTTTCTTCCTTAATCAGAGATTTTAGCATGTTATAAACTCTCAATAAATATCTGTTGAATAAATTTGTAATATGGATCCTTATCCCATCCCAAATAGAAGGCTTAGGGTTTTATTTATTTGTTTGAGGGTGCGATTTTGAAGTTTAATTTATCTTTGAGACACAATATTTTACTTTCCTATAAAGCTCCTCTTTTGTTCTGCAGTTCATGATGGATTCCACTGTGGTCTGTGCTTTCTGTTTTATACACACAGTGACTCTCTCAAGGAAGAAGTTCAACATCTTTCTTACATCTATTTAGAACTCAACAGTCTATACCATAGAACAATTGTGTATTTTTATTTTTCCTAAAAACATACTGTTTCAAGAAAATCTGAATTAAATTTTAAGGATGAATACATCAGAGAATATTATTTTACAAAAAAGTCTAAACTGCACAATGATTGTTCATGAAAGCACTTTAATTGGCATATTCTTATGTGTCTTGAACATATACATTCATTTGAAAATTTTAATCAATCCAATCTATAAACAGCATAACACTATGTAAATCCAAGTGTCTATGTGATGCCAGCATGCCACTTTAGCTAATGGTGACATAATAAAATTAGTAGAAACCTTAAGAACTTTCATGTATTCAGAGTACTGTAACGGATCTCTGGTGGAGAAGAGCCACAGAGTTGCAAAGTAAATGAACATTGATGTTACAGTTTGTATTATGTCCTCCCCAAAATTCATGGGTAAAGTCTGAAGCCCTAGTTCCTCAGGAGGTGACTTTATTTGGGAACAGGCTCATTGCAGATATAATTAGTTATGGTAATGTCAGAAAGGTGAGTTCCTGATCTGGTGTGTGCTAGATGTCCTTACAAAACAGGGAAACCTGGATAAAGACATAAATACAAGGAGAACTTGGTGTGATCATGAAAAAGGCCAAGGAGAGGGCCTGAGACAGATCCTTCACTCACAGCCCTCTGAGAGCTCCTTGACGTCAAATTTCCAGCCTCCAGAACTGAGAGACAATAAATACCTATTGTTTAAGCCACCCCATGTACGTACCTAATGTACCCCATGTATGTACATTGTCACAGCAACACTAGAATGCTAATAAATGAGGTTAAAAACTTAATGAAGTTCCACACATATCAGAGGTAGGTTCAGGCAATAAAAATATTCTGGGACTCTTTGCATCAAAATCACCCGAGGAGTTGCTGAAAATGCATCAGATCCCTTAGGGCTGGAGCCTGGGCACTTGACATTAAGAAAGCACTCCAGATGGTCAATCCCTTGTGCATACACTTATTAATGGGCTACTTTGTTCTAGGCATGTTCTGCAGGGTAGAACAACTGTGAAACAAGGCAGATATAAGTTCTGCTTATATCTAGTGGACATTCTTTTGTACTATATTACAGCTGAAAAAAGGGAACAGCCAGGAATGACATACTTTAGACTTGCTATATTTGCCAGTGTTGTGATAGAAATCAAGTGAATGTTATAGAGATAAACATGTAGTCCAGTTTTGGGTAGGTGTGGGAAGTGAGATAAAGGGCAGAGATCAATAAATTTCCTCTGTGGGATGATGCCTTGAATGATTCTTGAAGAATCCACAGGAATTAACAAGGAAATTAATATAATGAACATGGCTGGGGATTGTATGTTATTGGGATTTTGTTTCCACACAACTATTGACCCTGATCATGCCTATGACTGAAAGTTTCTCAAATTTAGAGCCAGATCTGATACTCAGTACATCCCTGATGTGGCCATATTGTCATGAGTGAAATGTTTACATGCAAGTAAGTGAAAAGCCACTGCCCTTCATCCTTGAGCACCACCCAAACCTACCTCATGGATATTTATTAACTGATACCTAGCCCATACTTGTCATTAAATATTTTTGAAATACCACTGTTATGGCTTGTATCTAGACCCCACACACACACACACAAAGTCTCATGTGCTCATAGGTAGGGCTTTTCACAGATGGGTGGATCTAGGGTGTGTGATACTGGGATTAAGGGTGTGATGCTTGGATTAAGGAAGCCCCACCCTGGGTGTGGGTGGCACCATCCAAAAAGAAAGTGGCCTAGAAGGGACAAAAGGAAGAGGCTGGCTGCTGCTGCTGCTCTTGATGCTTGCTGCCTTGCTGCCTTCTGCTGTCATGACCTGTTTCTCCTCTGTGATGCCCCCTCTGCCGTGCCACCCTGCCTTGAGTGCAGCTGGCTACAAACTGAAACCTCTACAAACTGTGAACTGAAATAAACCTTTCTTCCTTTACCTTTGGGTGTTGGGCATTTGTCTCAGCAATGAGAAAAGTAACCAAGACAATCACCAAATATTTATTTTGCTAAATAAACTATAGGACAGTTCTTTCCTGAGATACATATCACAACTTAGAATTCTTATCTTTCTAGGCTAGTACTTACTGAGTTAAGTGGTATAATAGCCATGATATTCCTGTAGTTCCTGGTTTTCTGTGTTTTGACAACACATTTCCTCTTTGTTTCTGCTGGACATTTCCTATACTTTAAATCATTGTTTCATGCAGGGGAAAGGAGAAGCACCCAAGGATAATAGGTTCCTAAGCTTGCAAGCCCCATGTGTTCCCTCACTGGAAAGTTGATAATTATCTATGAAAGGAAGCTGATGTCCTAAACTGCAGAGAAACTGCACTTTTGACTTGGTGCCCAAAACAGGAGAGGGTGGCAGCTTTAGCATTTAATCTTTAGGTAGATTTTTGGCCAGAAAGTAGTTGAAAATCGTGTCGCTCGGTGTGGAGTCAACATGTCAGGGGCCAAATATGTTCTCTGTGGACCCAAAGAAAGAAAAAGCACAGTTGATTGATACCTCACCAAAAAAACTGCAAGGGCAAGATAAGTTAATGTAAGTTGTCTGACGTTAATAACTTAAATACAGTACTATGATAGATGGAAATTTTATAATCATGAGTTGTTTGGTTTTAGACTGCTAATGGGTATGATTCCATTGAGTCCTTCTGGGACAACTAGTTAGGATATAAACCTTGTCTTCCAGGAATTATGTTCACTTTCCCAGGACCTCACCAGTCCTGCCCCATTTATTTGTGGTTGATGAAATCATAGCATCTGGACCTTTTAGGAGGAAATTTTTTTTAAAAGCCAACTATTACATCAACTTAGAAAAAGATTATCATGGAACAGGACAATAAGGACCATTTTTTATATTTTATGCTGTTCTCTTACCCTCTTTCTACTTTAAAGCACTCCTCAGAGAGCCAAAGTGGAATGATAAGACCTCATTAAGTCAGATTGAGAGAATATTCAACCTTAGACAGCATCTGTCCAAATTGCTTCATTTTACAGATGAGAGTATTGAGGCCATTGATGTTAAATAGCTTGGCCAACGCTCCAAGGCTGAATACTGGGGATCCTGGGCCCATAACAAAAGTCCCCTGTTAGGCCCATGTTCTTCCCAGTAAACTGTAGCTTCTCAATTGAAACGTATGAAAAAGCAAGGAAGCTTTTTTTCCCCAGATTTTTTTCTAAATTAATAAGGAAGTTACTTTTTATATTTATAAACCAGACCTATGTAAGCAGGATTTTATTCTTATTTTCCTCTGAAGCCTATCCAGGTAAACTTAAAGAAGTTTAATTTTGCAAATAATATATACAAATTTTAGAATCAACAAATGCTAACAATAATAATGACCAGAGCTAACCTTTACTGTGTACCAGCAATGTGCTAGGGTCTGTTAAGCAAGTTACTGTTATGCCATGAATCCCAAAAGTATTCAGTGAAGTAGATACTATGATAATTCCCAATTCACCAGTGAAGTTTAGAGAAGTCACTTGCCCCAGGTCACTGAGCAAGTGAGTAGCTAAGTAGGTACTTGAACTCCAGCCCGTAACCTCCTGAATGTGTCCTTTATAGCTACGATGCACTTGAATGGGTACTTGTCAAGGTTTTACCACTTCCTGTGGATCTGCTGGAAGTTAGACACCATGCTAAGCATGTCATATTTACTACACCTAATGCTCAGAGCTCTTTAAAAATGTAGGTAAAATTATTATTATTATTATTTTTGGTACCAGGAATCAAACTCGGGACCTTGCACTTGGGAGGCAGGCAGCAAAACCACTGAGCTAAACCCCCGGCCCTAGGTAAAATTATTCTCACTTTGCAAGTGAGGAACTGAAACCAAGAAAGCCTTACTAACATCAGGCTTGTTTTTAACTAAAATTCTGTCAACAACTAAATCCAGGCCCTGCACTGGTCTCGCTGAGCCTTCTGCATACACACTCACATGCAATGTCCACAGCTAAGTTGTTGACTGTGAAATAAAAATGCGTGCTTGAAGCCAGCTTGGACATAGTAATAACATTCAATACCCAGAGAGTGGGGAGAATATGGACTTTAGCTGCTTCCAAGGTTCAACTCCTAGAGCAGCCTGAGTGCATGCTAGCCCTTTCCTTGAGGTGACTATTATATCCTCTCTGAGCCATCATTTGTGGATTTTGTTTTTAATATTTAAATAACATTCCAGATAACATTCAGATGAATCATTTTTCTTTGATTTCTCAACTGTGGGGAGATGACTCGCTGACATCGTCACATTGTGGTGTAATTAATAAAGACAAAGAGATCATTTGGGGAAATGTTTCCTTGTGACAGCTGGCCGCTTCTAACCTCTCTGCAAAATATTACACCCCAAACTGGGAGAGATGAAGAGACAACAGGAGGGCTGAGGGGAGAAGAGGCCAAGACTCGGGCACTGGCCTTACAATCTCCTTCCACGGCAGGAATCAGCGCCACCCCAAAAGGGTAAAGCAAAAGGGAGAGCCAGGTGCTCTACTCTCATTTTTTATCAGACAAGAAGAAAAATAAATGCAGGATATGCCTGGAACCTGAGGACCTTAGACTCGTGCGTCCTTTCTAACAGCTGCTGGTCCTGTGCAGGATTCAGACATCTGCAGCTGCTTCCGATCAATCTGGGGGCTCAGGCAGCCGCTGCTGGAGTCTCGGCATCTTCAGGAAGAAAGCCATCAAGGGCCAGCCTGTGTGCTGGGGACCAGCAACCCGCCACTGGGGGGAACCCAGAATCCGTCCACAGGGCCTCGCAGAGTGATGGGCCACTCTCAGGATTACTGTCTTGCCTGCTGAGTTTTCATGGGAGGGAGAAGTTATTTATTCTAGAAAAAAACTGTTCCAGACCTGAGCTTCCCCTAGCCTCTCTTCTCTCTGTCTTCAACTCCTGACTTGGAAACTTTCTTAGGAAACCAGTTGTCAGAGGACAATGTTATGTGCAGATATATTCTAAAAGACAGAGACAATTACCGATTAGTTTTTATAAAGAATTAGATTGCTATATTGTTCCATATTCTAAAGCTAGAAAAATCTATTATCAAAACATGCATCATTGAAACTACCCTTCTGGGCTCAGCATAAGTTCATCAACAGGAAAAATAATGAGGCACGTGGAGAGAGACAGAGTAGCTTTTGAGAAATAGCTGTGCATTTACTGAAGTTACTGAATTACATCCATTTATAGCTTAAACTCTATGTTTATTTAATAACAGCTTTAAAGGAATTTTAAAGACCGTTTAAAAATTATACTGCTATAATGAATGTAGGTTTCCCATCACTTGATTTCTACCAGAAACCGTTTGAAATGCAAGCTTCAACAGTTCAGGAAGGGTGAGAGGCTTCTTCCTTAGATCCCATAGAAAGTCCTAGTTGCAGTCATCTTTTCTTTTCTACATCTGTACAGCCTGTCCTTGATTTCTCAGGAGTTGGATGATGAGCTTGTCCTTACGTTCTTGTCACCCTAATTTTTTCCGCTAGTCCCTTCTGATGACACATATGGCCTTTTTTTTTTCCATTTTAATAAACATCCACAATTACCAAAAAACAAAACTAGTGTCATTTGGAGCAATCTTTTTGTCTTTACTAGTTAAAGGAAAAAATACTCTTCAAAGTAAATTATGCTATCTTTGTGGGTGTAGCAGGGCCTACATCCACGTGGCCTGAGATTGAACCAAAAGGTGAGGACTATTTATACCAACATATCTGCTCTCTATTCTCCATGTGGTTTACCGTGGAGTTTCTAAGAGACCTGGCTTCTCTGAGCTCAGTGACCCAAGGAGGCTCCTGAGTACGACTGGTTGTTATGGTTCAAATCAAAATTTCCCCGAAGCTTCCTGGGATATAGGCGGACCTGTGGAAGGTGACTTCTCCCCTGCCATTCCTCTCTGCCATGCCGTCCTACCTTGGAACCAGCTATGTATGGGAACTTCTACAAATTGTGACCCTAAATAAACTTCTCCTCCTTTAAGTTCCTTGTGTTAGGTATTATGTCCTAGCAATAAGGAAAGTGACTGAGATACTAGTGAAGTCCGGCGGTTCAGTCTGCATGGTCCCAGACTAGAGAATGGAGAGAGTGAATAAAATGGACAATGAACTCAATGAACAGTGTCCAGAAATCGTTAGTAATCGTCTTCATGAGCCTGATGCTTACACACTGCATACAAGAAGAGGCAGTACAATACTCAGCTCCTATTCTAGACGGTCTGATTAAACTCCAGCTCAGTAACACTGGATGAATGAAGAAATATACATATAAGGATGTGCCACCAGGCAAAGGTGGTATATGTCATTTACGTTTCATCTGAAGTCCCTGTGGACTCCTCGTGGCTAGAATGGAGTAGTTTCCTGTGCTGCAGATGAAGAGATAGGGAAAACATCTAATATTCCTGGTTTCTTTCCTATTAATAATGCATAGCTACTCCCTGAATGTTTACCATTTTGTTCAGCCTTAGGAAGAAGCCCCCTCTCATATGGTACACTATTTTGGCACTCTATTCATTGTTTTGTTTTGAGCTGGTTATTAGTTTCTTCTAAACTGTAAGGTTTTGAAGGCAGGGCTCAGGTCTACACAAGCATTAGGCTCTGTGCAGGTGCTCAGCGCAAGGTTCAATCACCAGGTCATGATCACACAATGCACTGTTCCTTTGATCCTGAATGGATGCGAGTCAGTATTTTAGTTCTTACTATTTTGGAGAAATATAGAGAAATTATGAAAATATGATATACAGTGCCCACTCTTGAGATACTCTTTCCATGGTTCTTAGTTGATTCTGTTACGGACCAGGAACCACACTGTATAAGCTTATTTAGGTTTGCAGTCCTTAGGATGATTAAGGCTCATAGTTACATGTGAAGATTAGTATCTCAATTACTTTTCCTATGACCCAGCTGCAAAATGAGTAGCTGAATTCCTCTCAAGGAAATGGCAAAAATGACTCTTGAAGGAAAAATCAACTATTTTTTACTGATTACTCTTCTGTGACTAACAGTTTGTGGCTTGAACTACTCTTTTAACCAGTGTTTCCTGGTTCTTCCCTTTGAAGATAATGTCCCTCAGAGAACCACTGTGGCAGTGTGGTTTGTTCTTTGTGTTACCTGGATGAGCTGAGCATGGTAGGGAGCTTCCCGTCCACAGAAAGGCACGTCTGCTCTCTGGACCAGCAGCGCCAGGTGGAGGCCTTCCTGCCCAAAGTGATGATCCAGGGCCCTCCTGAGCACCTGCTTCACCTGCTCCAGGCTCAGCTTGCTGTGTGGGTAACCAGGAGTGTCCAGCACCTGCACCTGCAGGCTGACCTCTCGCCCCGCTCGGCGCATAAAGCTGCGGAGGTGACAGCTACGGCCCAGGCTGCAGTCCTGGGTGACAGAAGAGGGAGAAAAGCTGGTGTGGAACTCAGTGCTTCCCAGCAGAATGTTCCCGGCAGAACTCTTTCCACTCTGAGTCCCGCCAAAGAGCGCCAAGTTGATGACCATCTTGTTGGTGTCCATCATGGCTGTGGGTAAACAAAGGCACAGCATGTGGAGTTAAGGGTCTGCATTCACCGAGGTAAGCCCCTCACTTGGCCTGGAGCATTCTGTGCACGGCTGTCCCTGTGTCCATGGGGGGATTCGTCCCAGGACTCCCCACAGACACCAAACCAGTGGGTGCCCAAGTCCTTTGTATAAAACACCATGTATTTCCATATAACCTACTCATATCTTCCCCTATGACACTTGCAGTGATCTCTGGATTACTTATAATGCCCAATACTATGCAAATACTATGCAAATAATCATATATTATATTGTTTAGGGAATAGTGACGAGCAAAAACATCTGTATCTGATCAAAAGACAGTTTTTCCCCCCAAATATTTTTAATCCATGCTTGGTTGAATCCACAGCCTGTGGACATAATGCAGAGAGAGAAGAGGAAGAAAATGGAATAATCTAGTTTACAGTGGAAGGACAGAGGAAAGTTAAAAATGGATGAGGAAGGTAAGAAGAAATAATAATTGTAGGATCATGAGAGGAAAAAAAATCCAGATTACATGCAGATATAATGAAGCCCACTCATGTCCATAACATGAACATGTTAATATATCATGTTAATACATCAGTATGATAGGTGAGTTGGTTTAGCAATGAGCTTTGAAATTTCCGAGCTCAGGGACAAAATCAGCAAGAGCATTTGAAAATTATTCATGGTTAAAGAAGTAGGAACAAGATGGTGGAAGAAGCAGCCTTTCAACAACATTCCCCACCTCCCCACCTTCCTTCCCAGACTTTGAGTACACAGTGTCAGCAGAAATTCCTCTCTTCTGACTTCCTGAATGCTTCTATTCTGTGAAATATGAATGAAGTCAAAGAAGATCCCCATTTCTGCTGATCCCCAATATGACTTTCTAAACCACCAGACAACATTCTGATGAAATAAGAATAACTTGTAATTTCTGTTATGGAATAATTAATAAATCATCTTCACAGTGCGTCATTGCTAAGTGCTGACTGTATAATAAACAAAGTAAAGCCCAACATGATGCCCAGGAAGAGGGAGAAGAATCTCTGGATCAGGCTACTCCACTCATGGGACTGGGCAATGCAGTCTGTCTTTTTTGTAGAGCGCAAGTCCTATAGCATCTAAGTCATCAATCACTTTCACTGATTGATCAGCTGTTGCTGTCCGATCACTGGCTCACAAATAGACACTTTATAAGTAGATGTGCTGTGTTTGCTTATAACCAGTGACTCTGTCATGTCATTTTAAGTACCCCAAGCTTTTCTTGTCCTCTAAGGGCCCTCATCTCAGTATTTACAGATTCCAACGCAAACACCTTGAAGGAGTCTCATGTCCCCATAAAAGTCACTGGTTGGGAGGCTCCCTCAAGGTGACACCAGCTCATGTGGCTCATTTCGTTGCGTCGACAGCACTGGGTCACAGCAGATTTCTATTGGCTCCTGATTCAGATGCATGATATTTTAATAAAGCGGGCTCAGTAATCCAGTCCAGTCTGTGTGTCACTTACCTTTTCTGTCTTGAAAATGCTTTCTTCACCGAGACTTTCCGGGATCTGTGCAGTTGCTCCTTGGTATGAACTTCAACCTCCAGACAGTGCTACTGGACCAGCTGGAGACTGACACTGTATTATTTCACTGAGTTAATCTGTTACCAGACATCCTTTTTATAAGTGATTAGCTGTCTTCCTCTAATCAGCACTGACTTATGTCATCTGGCAGACTTGTAATTTTAGCAGATACTTCCTGAAACTTCTATTTCCAGGATTAAATTCTTTGATTTAGTGTATTTATAATAAATGGTAATTTACCTACAACATAAAGAAATGTTAAGGTTGATAAATATTAAATATTCTAAAACAGTGGTTACAATTTTTTTCCATTTTAAGTGATAAACATGATATCAGTACTTCATAAAAAATATCAGCAAACATACATGATCATTAGATATGGGCTTCATAATAGTATTCAATTCATAAATTCAAATTTTTGTAAGAAACTTTTTAGACTATTTTCATATAATTAAAATTTCTTATCTTTTCCTAAGTGATGAAATTATTAGCATGATTTTCTCATCACATATAATATTAATATCAATGAATGATAATATATTTAAGAAATGATATACAGTTAACTATAACTTATTAAATACATTTTTATTAAAAATTTGGATTTTTCTTTTTTTTCTTCTTTTTATGGTATTGGAACTGAGCCCAGGGATGCGGTACTGCTGAGCTACACCTCTAGCCCTTTTTATTGTGAGACAGGACAGGGTATCACTAAGTTGGTCTTGAACTTGCAAACTTCCTGCCTCCTCTTCCCAAATAATTGGGATTAGAGCTTTGTTTTGTTATTGAAAGCTCAAATTTGACTTTTCCCACTTCTTAGTCCATAACCCATACTCTCCAAATCCTCTTATGTGCTGTGTAAGATGTAGAAACTTTAGGATGGTCACATTCTGGTCTACCCTCTCTTGAATGTCTCAGAAAGTCTGTGCAGTATGTGTCTCCTTGTGAAGAGAACCTGGAGACACTGGAACATCTTATGACCTCTTGGGCAGAGAGTTCAAAAGTCCTCTTCCTGTGTGGAAATGACAAGGAAAACTTGAACCGATTTCCTCGTCTGACAAGCACACTGGCCCTCTTGAAGGAAGCGGACAAGAACCTCCCCCCGGGTGGCAGTAGCAGGCTGCTTCCTAAGAAGTTCAGAATTCGTGAGCATGGTTGTATATTCCAATGAGGCTGCAAGAGTCAGATAATTTCCCATAGGTCTAATGGGGGCTTTAGATTCGAGTTACTCTGAGATTTACAGAAGAGAGATTTATTCATATTAGATGATTGTAAGAGTAATTGCTAATTCTTTTTGAATAAGGGTAAAAGACCAATTGGAAAAACTACCTTTTTACAGATTTGGCTAAATATTTCGTAGTAGGGATAAAAATATATTATCCTTTAATAGCAGGCTCAAAAATTCCTCTTAGGAAGGAAATCGATTTTAAGAAAAATAATTGATTAACTACATGAACCAGATTGACAAAAAAGTAATAGCCAATCTGCTAGCAATGGGGAAAAAGCCAAAAAAAGAGTAGAAAAGATGAGGGCATATAACAGAGGGGAGAAGGGAATGAGGATGGAGAGCATAAGAGCTATAACACTGCCGCAGGGCAGGACCTCTCTGTTTTGGAGACAGAAATAGCTAAGGGACTCTAAAAGAGTCTAAAGTTCTCTAAAAGAGCAGAAGAAGCTAATGTTTCAGTTTAAAACTCCTTGTTTGGGGATATAAAATCAGCTACACTCACAGTTCCTTGCATGAAGGTGGCTTTTTTTGTGTGTGGAGTTTTTTGTTTGTTATTTGCATTTCATTTAATTTTCCTTAGGTGGAAATTAATGAAAATGTTTAAGGCCCACCCCTGTATTAGCAAGAAGCAGACAAGTTGGAGACTGTGGGACCACATCTGAATTAAAGCAATTCAGGAGAAACAGGAGGTTGGAGCTGAAAGACCCTAGTTTCCACAAATTTGGAGGAACCTTTGGGAGAACATTAGATTTCATATGCACAAACACATATTTACATATAAGTGTCTATGCTTCTGTGTATGCATATATACAACTTATAATTAATATACCCATGTCTTAATATATAACATATTGAATAATGTAACATGTATTAATATATAATATATAATATACCTATGTATATAAAATCACATCTCTGTACCCAAATGAGTTTTATTGTAAGTTATATTTGACCAACAGCAATTTGATGAAAAGATACCCTCACAGTTTTAAATGAGTTCCAATTTTCATTGTTTAGAATGTTGAATCCCTTGCTCTGACATTTACTTTTATAATAAAAGACACGTGGAGAATTGATGAGGTTAGCTATGTAAAATGACCAAGTGGTGGCATGACTGACTGAGTGTGAGCTGTTTTTAGAGTAAGGCATCAGGCCCCCCTCCAAATATTGAGACATTGGTCAGAATTTTAAATTTGGTACACGAATGGCCTTAACTTGAAAGAGAGTTGAAGGTTTGTGGAGCACTAAAGAAAGTTCAAGTCTGAACAGGAATATTTATGAGAAGGGAAGTCTTCAGTCCTAAGATGGTTTCAGCAATTAAAGACTCCGCCACTCACATCCCCGTGCAGGAACACTTGTGATATTTTTTTGTTTGATGGTGATGGTGTTTCTTTGTTTTGCTTTTTTTTTTTTTTTTTGCTTTGCTTCATTTAAAATTTTTTTTGGTACCGGGAATCGAACTCAGGACCTTGTGCTGCGAGGCAGATGTGCCACCACTGAGCTAAATCCCTGGCCCTGCTTAGCTTTATTTTTCTTCTGAGTATTCCTATGTATGGTTTTTCAGATCATAAACCTAACATATATATCTCAAAGCATTTCAAAAAATATAGACAACAATAGAGAAGAAAATAGAATCTCTTTGAAGTATTTATTTTTTGGCACCCAGGGAATACTGACTCCTTTTGGGAACTGCCACAATAGACATATTCCTCTTTTCAGACTACTTACAACTTCCATCATTTACTCTTCTTTTTGATAATCACTACTTCATATAAATAACGAATTGTCTTTATTTATTCATCTGTTGATGGACACACTTCCAAGATTTAGTTATTATAAATTGTGCTGCTATAAGCATGAGTGTGCATGTAACATGGTGATCCTCCTGGCTCAGCCTCCTGAGTGCTGGGATTATAGATGTGTGCCACCACGCCTGGCTCAAATGGAATTTCTAGTTTTAGTTTTTTGAGAAATTTCTACATTGATTTCCATAGTGGTTGTACTAGTTTACATTCAAACTTGAAGCATTCATAGATAAATAGACGTACCTCAAGACCATACTATTAAGTAAAACAAATCAGACGCACAAGCTTCACTATTGCATTGTTTCTCTCACAGGAGAAACCCACAATATAAATTAAGGGCAAAATAAAAGATAGATAATAGGAAGTAGGGAGATCTTTTCAAACGGGAAAGGGACCAAGGCATGGAATGGGAAGGGAGGAGTGAGAGGCGTAGGGGATGCAAAAAGAATTAAGACGCGATACGTACACGTACGGACTCCCCACTATGAATGTAATAATTATGTACTGCAAACATGTACTAATATAAAAGGATCACTATTGCAAAAGGGGGCATTAATAATTTGAATGTGTTTAGCCTGTGAACTGTGTGGAAGCAGAAGCAATTGCTGCAGTCATGTAGGACATGCTATTCTTTTGATTTTTATTTCTTTTTTTGTTTGTTTGTTTGTTTTTGGTACCGGGGATCGAACTCAGGACCTTGCGCTTGCGTGGCAGTCGCCGGAACCAGTGAGCTAAATCCCTGGCCCTCGCTATTCTTTTGATATACTACTATGTCAGTTCACTTTCCTGTTGTTAGCACAAAATACCCCAAACCTACATTTTAGAGGTTTAAGAGGAGAGGTTTAATTTGGTTCACAGTTTCAGAGGATTCAGACCATGGTCTGCAGGCCCCAAGGCAGGAACATCATGGCAGAAGGTGTGGTGGAGCAAAGCTGCTCACTTTATGGTGTCTGGGAAGCAGAGCAGGAGAGCAGCACCTGAGAGGAAGGGGCAGGGACCAGGTATAGACCCAAGGTCATATCTCCATGGCCCACCCAGACACACCTGGAAATGTGTCTTTCTAATCCCCTAGGTGGCTCCCAAGTCAATGAAGTTGGCAAGCTTAATAGTCACTGCTACTGTACTTAATTTCCTAGGATTTATATGTAATTTTAGTAACTTTCTTAATAGGGAGTTTGCTTTGTAGCATTCTTTTAAAACAGTTCTCATAATAGTCAGGTTTTCAGATAACTTCTGAAAATGGATTTTCTTTCCTGTATAGATCTCTGCTATAATTTAGGTACTGCAGCAATTATACAAACCTGGAAGGTTTGAAAATGTTCATGAAGACAGCTAGGCTGAGCAACTTTTGGAAGTGATTCTTAAACAACTTTAAAAACATCTGCCATAGAAATTTGATTCTTCTTGTGTCAATTTTTGTTAAGCACATCTATTTTCCCATATCTTTAATTTTTAAAAAATGTACAATCACCTTAATATCTCATGTTAGATCTACTTGTTTGTTCTTAGGTGGCTGGTATATTGGGGTTGGCTTTATATACTTAGATATTTTGTGTGTGTGTGTGTGTGTGTGTGCATGAATGTGAAATTAACTTTTATACTTTTGAAGTTTGAAATGGATTTACATAAACATAAATGAATTATATAATCTGGTGCTGCTAGTGTATATGAATTTTAGATAATAACTAAACTTTTGACCACCAATTCTGAGACAATTAGGTTGAAAACCAAGACTCATAGGTATATTTATGGTATCATTTACAATTATAGTGAGTCATCATACAAATACAGGCTTTATTGAAGAAATGACTACAACCTTAAAAACAAGAGAAAAGTCAGATCATTAATATAATACTTAGGAAGAAGGGTGATTAAATGTTGAGAAAAGTTCAACAACTGTGCCTAATTCAGATTCTCAAAATTTGTCAGATAATCTTGACAATTCCAAATCTTACTCTTAAAACCCTTTTGTTCTGTTCCATTACCTGATTTAGATTCTCTTTGATAAAAGACTTTTCTTATTTACTCTAGAGAAATGATAGCATAGTATAACATAGAATGTCATAAAATATATTCATGGAAAATAATTTTACATGTCAAAGATTCTATATGTCTTTTTCTTGCATGCTAGGAAATAACATGCATTCAACCCAAACAGATAAATATATTCTACTATTCATTCTGTCATCCTTCTGAGCTGCCATAATAATGGACAAGAACTTGTTCTCAAGAGCATCAGCTAAAATTAAAAAAAATTAGCTAAGTGCACAGAGGCAGAGAATTTCATAATCCTCAATAAAGCTAGGAACTCTGAGAACTTTGTCCAGATATTGGGCAAGCTTCAACTTCCTAGAGACTGGTTAGCCCATATACGTAATTCAGTTCCAAACATTTACATGTTATAAATTCTTCTAATACTTTCCTGGAAACAGTAGTTACTTTTCATATCATAATACAAAGCACTGTAAATGCTGTGGACATGGCCATGGAGATCTGGTATCACACTGGATAGTTCTTAAATTTAATGCCAGAAAGTCTCCCCTTTTATGTGATTTTTTTTTTGCAAAGGATTTAATGATCTCAACTTAAGAAGAATAAATTATACACAAAACAACAGTAGCCTAATAAATCTATAAATTTCCCAGAATACTTAGTGTTTTTTTGTTTGTTTGTTTGTTTTGAGACAGGGTCACACCATGTAGTCTAAGCTGCCTTTAACTCACTATGTAGCCCAGGCTGGCCTTGAACTCGTGACCTTCTCTCCACTTCCTAAGTGGTGAATTACAAGTGTGTGCCATCACGTCCAGCTACTTAGTCCTTTCCTAGCAAAATCACTCTAAGCCAGGAGACGATGGTATGGAGCTAACTTCCAAATATTGCCACTGGAATTGCTGATAACAACATGTCTGAGAACTGGGACCAATGAAAGAGTTTGTACAATTCACGTGCAACGGTCAGAAAATCTAACACCCTTAAAATCTCCCCATCTCAGATTGAGGTTAGGTAGGGAAGTGTGATAGGTAATTGATTGTGTCAACTTGAGTAAAAAATGTCCAACTAGATTGGTTCAGCACAGTTCTGGGTGTGGAAAACCCACCCTAGGGAGGGTTGTCTCCAGAGTGGTATGAAAGGGAAATAAAGAAGGCAGGCTCACTTCTGTTTCTTCCAAGGAACTTCGCGCTTCACCTTTACCTTGGATGTCATCTCCTGGCTTAGGAGTGCAGACTCTTCATCCTCCAGTGCAGGCCCATTGGCCTCTTGCTATGGACTCACACGGGACACCACAGTGAGCTCCAGAACTTCTGCTGGATCCTTCACATCCCCAGCGTGCAAAATGACCTTTTGCACTCTTCTACACCCGACTCTGCAGGTGGCCATTGTTGGCCAACCTTGTAAGTTCTTATATATTTGTATATCTTGCATTAAATCTGTTTCTCCAGTAAGCACTGACTGACACAGGATTGTGCATATGCAAATTGCTCGCACCATGATGAACAGACAAAGCCACGGAAAAGACATCTGTTGTGACCACACAGTATTATCAGACTCTTACCAAAGAGCATCAGTTAGAGCTGGCACAGTCACTAGTATGAAGTTCAGGCCTTGAGTCTTCCCAGGGGACTGAAGTATTAGATAGCAGAGCTGTGCTATGTAGCAGTCTTTTGTTTGCCTTGAAAGACAAAATGGTAACAGCAAGCCACAAATGTACTTTTGTGGCCTAAAACAAGAATTTAAGGTTTCCAAACTTCTAGAAGCACTGATGACTGGTCTAGTTTCTAAAAGGAGAACGAAACGAGTGCCATTCTTTGTAGGCGGGAACATTGCAGAGGACTGAAGGACAGACCATAGAAGTGAAGGTAGTCAGCGCCCACAGAGAGCAGACTTGCTTGTGTTCTGTGTGACTTGTGTTTACGTGTATGTGTGCATGCAATGCTATGGCTGAGGTCAGCATCCCATAATAAGGACGACGACTTCAGGCTGGCTTTGATGGAGATGGCTTAGTGTACTCAACCCCTCAGCCCCTGGGGTGGGTGCTATTATTAGCCGCACTTTCTGGCTACTCAGGAAGGAAGGTTAAGTAGTGTGCCCTTGGTCACGTGGTTTGTAGGTGGCAGTGTGGACACTGACACACATCTGCTCTCCTGTCCCCTGCAGCACTTGGTGGAATGGCAGGGCTGTGTGCCCGAGTGCGGAGAGGGCAGCAACACACCCAGAACAGTTCAGGACGAGCACAATCCATCAGTATGTGTAGGAGGGTTCTTTATCTTTATGGCTCTTTTCTCACAAATGTTTTGGGGAAAAAATCTTTAAAACATAAAATCAATGAATGATATATTTTTATAATGGAAGGATTAAAGTTGTCTAAAGGTATTTAAGGGTTGACCATAATATGCCTTGCTTCTGTTTGGGGCCCAATCTTATTGATCTGGGCTATTATAATCAGACAGTCTACCCCAAATCTCAAATAATACCAGCCACAAAGTAAGGATAATAGTAACCACTATACTTTTGGGGCAGTTACTATGTAGCAGCCCTGTGCTAAGTGCTTTATGTGAATTTTTCACGTGATCCTTATAACAAGTCCGTGCTGTAGGCAAAATGATAATTATTTTCCTTCTGAAGAAACTGAGGGTTAGGAAAAGAATTCTCCCCAGATCATGCAGTTTAGAAGCTGCAGTGTAAACTGTAACCCAGATCTACCTGGAGCCACGGATCTCCTATGTATCCATTACACTACCATATCGAGACATGCACAATGGCAAAATATTTGCAGATCTCTTTTGCTTATGTTCTACTTCATTCAGGTCATAGTCCAAAACTGTTATAAATAACTAAGTCATTAAAGCCCAAGTGACCTCGTACTGCACCTCTGCGATCCATGGCCAACACACAACCTCACATTCTGCTTGTCAGTCAAGCCAACTCTCCAGAAATTAACACGCATGATTTAAAAGTCAGAGGCAGATCAGGCGAGAGGGTGGGTGGTAAGTTTTAAGAATGGTTTTCAGGTGCTCAGCACATGAGCTAAGCATAAGAAAGACAAATGGTAAGGTCGATACGTTGTGTGGTCCGTAAGAGATGACGTCAGTAACGCAACACTGTAGTGGTTAATTTTGAAAAGAGACATATGATATTTACATAATTCCTAAAAGGTGAAATTAAATAGGTCTGGATAAGAGCCACTATCTGTGCCAAGCCTGATTATATGAAACTGAAGTCATTGCTTTACAATAGTGCTATAAAATTGCTGGGCTAGGAAACAAACTATAGTCTCCCAGTATTTGGAGACAATCATCTGAAACATATTGTGAGCTCAGACATGGGGGAAGAGTTGAATTTGGTCTTCTGCCCATTTTGGGAAGGTATACAGGATATTACAAAATGGAATAGAGATCATGTTTACATAGCCCAATCGTAAGCTTAACTTGGCAAAAGAAAGAGTGAGAAATAGATTGCATACAGAAGGGGCAAACAGCTTTATGGTCCAAGGTGGTCCTTTGTATAATGTTAACTTTATTTTCTGTCCTCAGTTATAATACTTTGTGTTTTAAATTTAAATTTTTTTTATTAGTACCTATTTGTAATACATAATGATTGCATTCATTGTGGGGAGTTGATATATGCACATAGCACATCTAAATTCTTTTTATATCTCTTTTAGGAATAAAGCTATTATTTCATGCTATTTCTAACTTTTGCATTGTGCATAAATTTACACTGTTATCATAGAATAAAAACGTATAGAGATGTTTGCTAAGCAAATGCATAGATGGTTTGCAACCTGGTGTAATAATTAGTACCAAAATGGCATTTATAACACACATTATAAAAGTATGTATTTTTCCCTCTGGTTATTTCTTATGTGCATTAAAAATAAATAACGCAAAATTTCACTATTATTTAAAGTGAATATGATTATCTTTTGAAGAAATTTATTGGAAAAAGCAAAACATTATGGAAGTATATTTATGAACATTTATGCCAGCACTGCAGATACCAAGGAGGATCTGAAGTTTATTAAAGTTCAGCAGAAAGACAGCTAATTAATTAGTAAGTTAAAAACATAAAATGCCTAGTGGGCATGGGGTGCTCCATTTGGTTTCTAGAAATAAGAAGTTTGGTAAAATAATTGTAAGACAACTTAAGTTATATAGGATTTAGTGATATATTTCTTATATCTCACATGTGTTTCACAATGCAGGAAGTGCCAAAAAAATAAAAAATGAACCCTTTCAGAATTCATACATACTTAGGCTCAAGATCATTGTTATAAAATCCAAAGATTTAGTTGCCTTGTTCCTTTCCTTTATTATCTCCTATAATTAGAGTTATAGTCACTCAAATAAATATTGAATGGATACCTCTATATGAAGACATAATATTCAGAAATCAAATCGAGTAGAAGGAAATGGGTTTTAAAATTCAAGAAAGTCCAAGATAGAAAGTCATAATTTAAAAATAAATAGCTCTTCTATATACCAATAGTGAACTAGCTGAAAAAGAAATCAGGAAAACAATTCCATTTACAATAGCTTAAAAATATGAGGAAATCTACCTAACCAAGAAGGTCAAAGAACTCTACAATAAAAATTATGGAATGCCAAAGACAGAAATTGCAGAGTACACTAGAAGATGGAAAGACCTCTCATGTTCATGAGTTGACAGAATTAAAATTATTAAAATGACTATTTTACCAAAGGCAACCTACAGATTCAATGCAATCCCCATCAAATTTCCAATGATATTCATCATAGAACTAGAAAATACAATCCTAAAATTCATATGGAAACACAAAAGACCTAGAATAGCCAAAGAAGTCCTAAGCAGAAAGAGAAGACTGGTAGCAACACAATACCCAACTTTAAATTATACTACAGAGCCATAGTAACAAAAACAGTGTGGTAACAGCATCATAATAGACATGTAGGCCAGTGGAATAGAATAGAGGACACATAACTTCACTCATCTGACTCTAGACAAAGAAGCCAAAAACATACAGTGGAGAAAAGACAGCCTCTTTAACAAAATGGTGCTGAGAAAACTGGATATATTACACACAATGGAGCATTATTCTGCTGTGAAGAATGAAATAATGTCATTTGCAAGAAAATGGATGGAAGTAGAGATCATCATGTTTGGAGAAATAAGCTAGACTGAGAAAGACAAGTATCACATGTTCTTCCTAATGTGTAGAATCGAAAAAAGATGACATGAAAGTAGCAGGGAGAAAATTAGTAGAGAAGAGGAAGAGTCTAAGTGGGAGAGTGTGTAAAGGAGGGTATTAGGGACATAAATATACCAAAAGGTACAAAGAATTATTATAACTAAGTAAAAAAAAACTCCGTTGCATAATAAGCAAAGGATTTGAATAAACACTTCTCTAAAGATGCTATACAAGCAAAGAGACACTGAGCATCATTACTCCTTCAGTGATTGCAAGTCAAATCCAAAGTAAGATACCACTTCACAACCACCACGATGGCTAAAATTCAAAAAGAAGACAACCAATAACAAGTGTCATTAGAGATGTGGAGAAATCGGAACCTTCATAAGTTGTTGTTGGTGCAACAGCCACTTTGACAATTTGTATTTTCTCAAAATGCTAAGCAGAAGGTTACAGTTTGACTGAGCGATTTTGCTCCCAGATGCTCAAGAAGAATGAAAGTACATGTCCACACAAAAACCCACACATGAATATTTATAACAACATTCTTCATAGTAGCCAAAAAGTGGAAGGAACCTACATGTCCTCAACTAATTAATGTATAAATAGTGTGATGTAATAATATAACTGAATATGTTTTTTGCAAAAAAGACATGGGAAATTTTGATTCAGGCTGTGACATAGATGAGGCTGAAAAACATGCTGGCAAAGGGAGCTAGTCACAAAGGATCACATACTGTATGATTTCATTTATGTGAAACATTCAGAATAAGTAAATCCACACAGAGGAAGTAGGTTAGTAATTTTCAGAAGGGTGTGTGCGTGTGCACGTGTCCCTGCGTGTGTGTGTGTGTGTGCGTGTGTGTGTGTGTCCTGGGAAGTGATGAAAGCTCTCTAAAATTAGATAGTGGTGATGTTTGCAGGACACTGTGGGTCTAATAAAGAACCTTGGGACTGTATGCTTAGAAAATATCATTTTCATGATGCGTGAACTATGTCTCAATAAGTCTATTATTAGTAAGAAGATAAACTTTAGGGGGAAATCATTTATCTTTTTCTATTTTATCAGTACTGTCCTTGCCTCCCTCTCGCCTCTTTGTCAGTGTCTTAATGACAATCTGTCTTGTGACTTCCCTATACCCAGCAGACTTAATAATTTGTTCTGCAGAAGGGAACAGATGGCAGTTGTTTATCCACCAGCATTTCTCTGTTTGACATTAGCTTCTTTGAAGGCAGGACTGGTGCATTATGGACTTTTGTATTATTTTAAAATATTCCATTTTCTTTTGATAAGCATGTATTAATCCCTGGAGCTGGCACACTGGCGCCTTGAATCTGTTGTGAAGACTTCCTTCTCCCTCAGCCAGTTACCTTTTTCTGGCTCTTCATAGTCACCTCTAACACAGTGGCAAACTACAATGTGAGAAACTTTGTTTTAATGGGCCGGAGATGTAGGTCGGTGGTGCCGTGCCTGCCTGGCAAGCATAAGGTCCTGAGTTCGATGCCTGGTACCAAAGAAAAAAGAAACTTTGTTTTTGTCCTTCAATAGAATACACCTTCCTGGAGAGCAAAATATGAGTCCTTTTGGGGGTGAGTTTGATCGCTGGTATTTTGATGCATTAATATCTCCTATCCTTTACCCATCCCTGCAACATCCTCTGCCATACATAATTTTTCAGGGCCCTGCTCCAGCTGCCTAAACTCTTAGCACTTTGCGCTCCATCATTACAAGCCAGGATGGCCCACATCAGCCAAATGGCAGGTAATCCAAGTCAAGATCAACAGAGCTTCCTAGCTCCCCACCCCAGAAGTATGAGAAATACATTATTAGTATGTGGTACTGAGGTTTTGAGGGTTTTGTTAGGTACCACCACGTGGCAGTAGATAACTAATGTACCTCTCCTGTGCCCATAAGAACATTTCTCACACACACACACACACACACACACACACACACACAGATAAAGCTTTCTAACAGCAGTACCTCTGAAAACATTTATATTCTAAGTGGTGCAACATGAAACATCAATATAGTTTTGTGTCATGTTTTTAATTGAACGTGAGCTATCCAAATGTAAATATTTATTAAGTGTCTAGAGACAATGGACAGTGTACACTGGAGAAAAGAAGTTTTACAGATATGATTTGGAATCTATATTCATAAACATGAAGTCAAAAAATCATTACATTTATTGAGTATATATTCTATGTCTGGCACCATACAGACACTTGGAATACAACATTAAACAACATAGGCATGATCTCTCCCTTTATGGAAAGACATGGTAAAAACAAAAGCAAAACCACTACAAATTGCAACTAGCTCTAGAGAAGAAATGAGTGTCTAAGTCAGAGAATAAATGGAGGGTGCAGGAGATAGTCCAGATGTGGTGCTCAGAGAAAGCCTTTCCAAGAGGAGAAATTTAATCTGAGAAATTCTACAGGAGGAGGGTGATTCATCCCGAAACAAAGAGCTTTATCTCATACAAAGAGAATGGCTACGTGAAGTCCCCAGGATAGAGAAAAGCTTGACATGTTTGAAGGAACCACACACACACACACACACACACACACACACGCACAAATTCATTCCTGGAGGGAGTCCAGGAAACAAGATAAGGTTGGAGAAGTGGGCAGTGAGCTTATCATAGGCTGAATGAGGAAGTCTGCACTTGGCCCCCAAGCCCGACAGAGCACTCTACTGGAGGTTAGAGCAGAAGTCTGGGAAGATACTGTCTAATTTGAGGATGAGGATAGGTAAGTGTTATTAGCCACACATGATCAGAGTTTTGAGCGCTCTGAAGTTTTTCTCAATTGTGTCACACTGAATCTTCTTTTTCTACCTACCATGGTAGGTTCACTAGTACAGTTGTGCAAGTCCTGTAACTTTCTGATGAGGAGGCTGAGGTGGTAGTTGGTACTCTGCCCTACCATGTCCTACTCTGCCTTACAAGGGAAGTTTTTTGGGGAGGTGTCTGACCTCAGTTCCTGATCCTTACTGGTAGACTCCTATATTGGTAGTCTTCTTTGAAGCAGGCCAATGGGGTCTCATCCTTGGGCCAGACATACTTAAAGATATTAGAAAAAAAAATCCTACTCATCATTCTGTCTCACCTGTCTCATAAATGAAACTGAGGCTCAGGAATGGGAAGCAACCTTCCATGAGTGACCTGAATAGTAAATGAAAAAGCTGGGGTTTCGGTTTTATACTGTGGGACTCAGAAGCGTACTTTCTGACCACAGTAGTGTATGGGTACAGTGTGATCCAGGGACCGGGCTCTTTCAGTGACAGTGTTAAAAACTAACAAAGAACTGATGGGGGACTTATTTTCCATACATGCTCAATACTCCTATTTCTACGTATCAGATAGTCCTATCAGTGAAAGTATTCAAATATTTGATCATCTTGACCTCAAGACTCCGAAAACTATGGAAATTGACAGAAAGTGATATAAAAATCTCATAAACTTTTCACAGAGTTCTTTCAAAAACTGTTCAATACTGCACAAGTGCAAGGACCCGAGTTCCTTCCCTGGTACCAAAAAAACCAATACCAAAACCAAAACCAAAAGTTGTTTAATCATTCACCCTCAGTTCCTGAAAATGGAACTTGAGAAATTCTCCACAGGAGAAGCTGAGGTATTGAGTGACACTGAGTTTGGAAATGAAGAACAGAAGTTGCAGCACTTCTAGAAGAACTGAAACTCTTTTAAAATTATTATTATTAATTTTATTGATACATTTTAGGTATACAATAAAATGACATTCATCATAGGGAATTTGAACTTTTACATAAGCCATCTTGGTTCTTATTTTTTCCCCCTTCCCCTGCCCTCCCTTCAAGTCCTCCATCCCTCCCTATTTACAAAGACTTTGTTTCCATTTTTTCATTTTCTCATATTAATTCCATTCCCTTCTTTCCTTTCCCCTAGCCCTCCCACTTCCCCTTCCCCTTTGCCCCCTTTCTTCCTATTTCACATTATCTATTATACCTTTTAGTCCTTATTTACACTTTCAGATTCTCACACTAGAGAAACTACTCAGTATTTACACGTGTGTCCTATTTATTTCACTTAAGAGTATTGCCTCAATGTGCATCCATTTAGCTATAAATGTCTCTAATTTCTCATTCTTTATGGCTGAGTAGTACTCCATTTTATTTTTAAAAACCACATGTTCTTTATCCAGTCTCCACCTGATCGGTATTTGGGCTGTTTCCAGGTTTTAACTATTACAAACTGTGCTGCTATGAACATGGGTGCACATATATCGCTGTGGTATGATTCTTTTAATTCTTTTGGGAAGATACCCATCAGGGGAATAGCTGGGTCAAATGGGACTTTGAATCCTATGAACCTCTTAAAAATAATCTTGAGGGCCGGGGATTTAGCTCAGTGGTACCGCCGCCTGCCTCACAAGCACAAGGTCCTGAGTTCAATCCACAGTAACAAAAAAGAAAAAAAAAATCTTGAATCCTGGATTGCCCAGAGCCCCCATATTCAATTCTACACACATCTAGAAACATCATTTATTTTCATAACCAACTTTTCTCTAAAAACAGTGAAACTTCTAGTATTGGAAATCATTTAGTTGTCTTCTCTCTTAAAAAGTACGATATTTCTTTCTCTTGAGAAAAAGCATCATTCTCTCTGTTGCTGGGTCCACCCCATCTGTCTTTCTGGAAACCATATTGTGTGTGCCCTAATAGGAAGAACTCATTAGAAGAAAAGAAGAAAAGAAATTGTAAGAGTAATTGATTATAGTCAACATCCTGTAATTTGTAAGGTCTTAATATTTGAGCCCACTGTAGAAGAAAACAGTACTTTCTGCTTCAAATTTGGATAATTGAATAGTGGCTTATGTGCAAATTGACAGTGACTGTCAAAAAAATTTCCATCCTATTGATGATTAAAGCAACAAGAGCCGTTTTTCTTTTAATTTAATCTCTCATTTGCATGTTTCACCAATCACACCAACTTTTTCTTTATTTTCCAGAATAGGTGGGAAAGCTTTGATTTTCTCCTCACCCCCCACTATATATTTTGAGTAATGTAAGTTTTCCTTGTGGCAATAGTTTTAAGAGGATTTTTCAACAAAGCTTTATAAAATCATGTGAATCACAAAGTTTGGGCATGCTCACCATTCTTGCTATTTTAGTTACATCACCATTTAATAGATCTTATTAAGACAGTACAATGACTAAGAACCATTAGAATATCCAAGAACTAGCATTCTAAACTTTGTTCTTGAATTACTTATTCAAAATCAAAATATTCTTTTCTTCATTTTTATGCTGTAACAGATGCCTGAAGTCCTAGATCCTAGTCCTGGAGTTGCTACTAACATGTTCCCCACACTAAAGAAAAGCACCTGACTTTTCTGGATTTGACTTTCCCCCATAGGGAAATTAAAAGCCAAGGACCAGATATTTCTAAGGTTATTTCAAGGTTTACAATTAAAATTCCAATGTTATAGGAAGAGCGATTCATCCAAGTTCAGGCTCAGAAATTACCAGAGTTTGGCTGGTTTGAGCTGTAATAAATTGCAGAGTCTAAGATTAATGAGCATGAATATAAAATAGGTGCAGGAACAAAATCGTGATTCCCACAAGGATGCCACTGGTGCTTCCCGAGCCTCAGTTGGTGCCGATGCCTGTTAAACAGAAGAGGGAAGGGAGATGTCGCTCGGCTCTCCGTATTGGAAAAAGCTGGAAAGGAAGGAACCTACAAGCCACTTCTTGGGGTTTGCTCCCCCGTTCCCTGCTCCTCTCCCGCCCACATCCCATCAGCACCACTCTGAGGCAGGAGAACTGTCAGCTGTGGGGAGTTAGTGGCAAGGCAGGGGTTTCGCAAATGACCTCACCTTGTTTTGAATTTCTGTTTTTCATCTGCTTTTGGCAAACATTGCTGCATTTTAATAAGTCAATCTACTTTTAATATAATTGATGAGCATTCCATTCTCTTTCCAGTGCAGTGCTGAGATTGTTTTATACCGAGGAACAAGGGAGGCTGGCTTCCTTCCCCATAGGATCCCACTGGTCCCCGCAGCATTCATAACAAGAACTGTAATTTACTTTTGCCTTTATCCCTGCTTAGGAGCTTCTCCTGGGGCCCCTTTCTCTAGTTTACAAAGTTAATCTCCCCCCGCCCCCTCATCTTTACTGTAGGATGGAAAATATATGTGGGCCATGGAGCCATCACAAGTTCTCTGGAAAACAAATTGTACAAGAAGCTGGCATTGGCCAAGGCAGTTGCTGCCCACTCGAAGACCTTTCCCCATCCCTCTGCTTCTCCCTGGAGAAGCTCTGTTCTTAGGGACAGAGAGAGGGAGGGAGAGGGGAATGGAGAGGGAGAGGGGAATGGAGAGAGGGAGGGGCAGGAGGAAGGGGAGGACTGTGTGTGTGTTTGTGTGTGAGTGTGGGGATCCACTGGGATCCCCATCACTTTCTCTTCCTTTACCTTCAAAGACCAAGCTTTTCAGCTACGGGCTACACAGAGTTATAGACCAACTCTAGACCAGGCCAAGTGTGCCTGGAGTATTGTTTGAGAAGAGGACCTGGGCTTAGCAGGGAAGTGTGCTGCTCTTCCTCAAAGTCGCGGGGAGGGGTGGCTGGCACCTTGAACCCACTCTTTTCTTACTCCTAGCTTTACACCCAGATGGAACTGGCCCCAGTGCCCTAGTACCCCAGCCATTTAGCCTAAGAATTTTGCCATGCCACGTCCCATTGTGCTTGCTTTGAGAGAGTCTGCTGCTGCACTCCCTCCTCAGCGTCTGCACTCAGCCTAAGCCTGAAGAGTTTAGGAGCAGCGACCATATATTTTTTCATATTTCTTTTCTTTCTAAAGTCAACCTAATATTTGGCCAGTAAAAGCTAACAGAGCTATGCGTATGTGGATGATGAGACTGATTCTTTTTTCTCTTTGTCTAATCTTCCTCTCTCACTTCTTAATCTGATCCGTAAGTGCTATTTTATCTTCTAGTAGACCTCAATTCTGTCCATGCTTCCCCCACCACCTGAAGACCTTCCTTCCTTTCTCCTTTCTATTGCTTAAATCCCAATTATCTATCAAGTAGCTCTGGCTGGGAATAGTTTCCTTGAGCCTTTTGACCTTACTCTAAGACAGGTGTGCTTCCACCTGTCCCCAGAGCGAAGGCCTCTGAAAGCACTTACTACTTTGTGCCATCACTGCTGGTTTTTCTTTCCAGCTTTCTTTCAGCCCTGAACTTGAAGGCAGGCACTCCATGAATGGATTTTGACTGAGTGAACAAAATGATTATATCTATGCACATTGAAGAGGGGGAGCACGGTGCCAAATGCATCCCAGAATGCACCTAAGTCCTGTTACATGCTAAACTACAGTAGCCCATTATGTAATGTTTTAATTTAAGTCATGAAATGTTGCCCTGGAAACGCACTCCCATGGGTTTGATTACTTCACATTATTTGATTCTCATTATTACTCTTGTCTTCTTTGGGAACGGCCACGCCTTCTGTCCTCCAGAGACGAACTCTAATGCTCTACTGATAAACTGACAGTTGACATGAAAAAAAATTTCTGGTCAGAAATTCAAGAAGCCCAAACCTAAGAATTGCATAACCCCATGACACTGCACAGAGACTGCGTCCGATTTCTGTGTA
Organism: Heterocephalus glaber; assembly: GCF_000247695.1. The sequence goes on along the minus strand of NW_004624830.1, from coordinate 2,584,899 downwards.
GTTGCTAATTTCTCTGTGCCGAAGAGAAGGGGTCTGGGTGACAACCATTTCTGTCCAGTGTGTCCTGTGGAAATGGAATGGGAGATATGCATCGAAGACCTGCTCTTTTCTCTATTTTAATCACCGCCCCCATGAAAGTTTTATTTTACTATAATCCCATTTTGATTCTGTTAGAAATTACTTAGTCGAGTGATATAAATATTCAAAGGCCAAACATATGCTGAAGCAGTATAAAAGCATTTTTCTGTAGGTATCACTTTAGTTTCTTCCTTTTGTAAAATGAGTCTATGAAACCAGATGGGGGAGTGGAGAGGAAAAAAATAATGCAGTTTTAGGTTTTGCTATGGTTCACAGGGTGTTCTTATTTGCTTTTTCTTTGATTGGGCTCAGATTTAAAACAAACTGCACTTCCTCAAACAACATACACACACACACAAATCACTTGCATGTGCTTGCTTTTTTTGGTGCTTTGTCTGAAGGGAATAAAAATAATGACATTACTAATTTACATTGTACGCAGGATAAATGTGACTTTTAACCTCAAAAGTAATCTAATTCTGTTATTTCAGATCACTATTTAGATTCCATTTTACCATACCCTCAAATGAAAACTAACATGATACCTGCTTTATTGTGGTTTGAGTTTTATTTATGCTTAAATGCAGAGGCTAATTAATCATAGAGGGCCTCATAGAAGGATTGTTATGCTCACAAGCCTTGAGGGGTTTTTCCTTCAGTTTTTTTTTTATTGTGGTAAAATTTGCTTCTATATTTATTCTAGAATTAATGCATCATCATACTGTAAAAGATTTACCATCTTAACCATTTTTAGGTGTAAAATTTAGTGATACGTGTATTCTCATTGTGCAACCAACGGCCCATTTATCTAAGACGTTTCTTGAAAAGCTGAAACTTTATACTAACTAACACTGCCGCATTCCTCTCCCTCTGTGCCCTGGCAACCACTGTTTTACTTTCTTGTTCTATGATTTTGAATACTTTAGGTTCACTATATAAGTAGAACCATGCAGTATTTTTCTTTTTGTGATCGCCTTACTTCACTTAGCAAAATACCTTCAAGGATCATCCATGTTGTAGTAAGTGTCAAATTTCCTTCTTTTTTTAAAAAGCTGCATGTAACTTCACTGCATCTACAGACCATGCTTTGAGTATCCATTCATCTATTGATGGATACTTGCGTTGCTTCCTTTTTTTTTTTAGCTATTGTGAATAATGTTACAACTAACATGGTGTCGTAGTCACTTTCCTTGTTGCTGGGACCCAGGCAACTTGAAGGAGGAAATGCTTATTTTGGCTCACGTTTCAGAAGTTTCAGTCCATATTCGGCAGGATTAAAAATAAAACAGCAGGGCAGAAGGCCCTTGGTAAAGGAAAGCTGCTCACCTCAAGGCAGCCAGGAGGCAGAGTGCAAAAGGAAGAGCCAGGAAGCTCCAAAGAGCAAGGAGGCCACAGCACACCCATAAGCCAGCCATCTCCTAAACAAACTGTGGGGATGATTTCACCTCTAAAGAACATGTACTGATAGGGATACAAATATCTCTTTAGGACCCTGCTTTACGGTCTCGTCTATATTTAGATGATCTTTTTTGTAGTGAAATGTGTAATTTCTTTTCATTTCCTTTTATGTATGTAACTAACTTCTTTGTGGTTACCTTGGGTATTACCCTCAACACCCTGACATGGCCTATCTTGAATTTTTTTTTGTTTTTTTTTGGTACTGGGGTTCGAACTCAGGTCCTTGCCCTTGCGCAGCAGGCAGTGAAACCACTGAGCTAAATCCCCAGCTAGCCTAACTTGAATTTACACTCACTTAATTTCAACAACATACAAGCACTCTGCTTATTTACAAACTTCAGTTTTGGTTGCCCCCAAATTATATATTAGGACATCACATGTACCAAAACATAAACTAAAACCTTTTTATGCTTTAGTCTCTTACATTATTTAGAAAACAAAATTTGGAATTGTAAACCAAAGTTATAATAATACTAAGCTTTATGCTAATAATGTAAAAATTATTAATTTCTTAAATCACATAGAAAACCAAAATACAGTTATAAACATTTGTTACACGAAACTAGATTTTGCAGTTTCCATGTGTTTACCTTTACTGAGGTCCTTACTGCTCACAGTTTCTAGCTACTTTCTAATGTTCTTTCAAATCAACTTGCAAGACTGTAATAGTAATTTTTGTTCTAGCCTAATAAGATCTTGAGCAGTCATCCAATCTTGGTTCTACACAGACTTGTTAATGGTAAGACAATGCTTAATACTAAATCATGTATTGATTTGTCCTCACATGTTAAAAGGAGTTTTTTGACGCTTATTTAATGTGGTTGTGGGTGGGGGTATAAAATTGTATACCGGTCAGACTTTCCTATTTTTTTTTGTACTGGGGATCGAACTCGGGTCCTTGCGCTTGTGAAGCAGGTGGTGAAACCACTGAGCTAAATCCCAAGCCCAAGACTTTCCTATATTTGACTTTTGAAAACTCTATACTTTCCGATATTATTCATTGACATTTTCAAAATATCATTCCAAAATGAATTTGGGTTTTGATTTACCAACTGGTAAATTAATTCCATAAAACATATAAGTAGTATTCAACATTCTCATTTTTAAACTTGCAATATTTGTGAGTAGGAATTATTTATAAAAGTAGAGGACTGCCTATCAAACATTGTTCTTGTCTCTGTATGATAATCTACACATAAGATTGGCTTTATATTTGAGAATGGCGACACAGAATTGTTGGAAGAGGTCCTTGTAAGTTGAATAATGATAATGCTAACAACTCCCACTTAGGTAGTGCATGCTATATCACAGGCACTCTTCTAAGCATTTATTCATATTAAATTTAATCCCTAAAATGATTCTATTAGGCATGTATATTATTATCCCTATTTTACATATGAGATAATGGAGGCAGAGAGAGGTAAAGTAACTTGTCCAAAGTTTTAGAGCTAGGTCATTGCATATTTGGTATTCAAATACAAGTATTCTATCTCAGACTACACAATTCATTAACTAAAGATTTCATTTTTTAAAAATATCCTTAATTTAAAAATTCTGAAACAATTTTACATTTATAGAAAGGATACAAAAATAATGCTGAGTATTCCTATACGCCCTTCCACTGATGTTAACTATTTATATAACCATAGCATAAGTTTCTAAACAGGAAATTAAGATTGAAACAAGACTATTAACTATTGTTGATATATTATGAGTACATAGAAAAATACCTACTTTGAATTATGTGAATTGCCTCGTCAATGCCCTTTCCCTGGTCGAGGATCCAATCTAGTTTCCCACATTGCATTTAACTGCCTTGTTTCTCTAGCCTCCTCCAAACTATGACAGTTCTTCAATGTCTCCGTTTTATGGACAGAACGCATCGTGACAATAATTAGATTTATGTTTGATATTTACACTGAGTTCCTCAATTTAGTTCTGCCTGATGTTTTATCGAGACCCTGTTGAAATCTGCTGGGGTTTAGATACCACTTGTGACCCATAAGTCCGTATGCTGGGGTCTTGGGCTTTGGTGTGCTGATGCTGAGAAGTGGGGAACCTTCGGAAGCTTGGAAGGTGGCTAGCTCACTGGAGTGCCCCCCTCAGCAGGGATTAATGCTGCTCTCTTGGGGCCCAGTAAGTTCCCACGAGAGGAGGTTGTGGTAGCCAGAGTGAGCCCGGCCCCTGAGTCCTCTTGCTTTCTGTGCAATCTCTTCCTTTTGCAACGCTCCTATCACTGTGCTGTCCGCCATGTTGTGACACAGCCAGAGACTTCCCAGAGCCAGGTGTATGCTGGTGGCCCAGGAATACTGGGATGACTATTTCTCCCTACAGGGAGGAAAACAACACAGAGCAGTGTTTGAGCTCTGGATGCCTCCTGTACTGCCTTCCTATCTTAACCGAGCGATAGTACCATTTTGTATACATCACTAAAATCACTTTATGTGAATCACAGGCCATGAGAAAGGAACATTTCCCACCAAATCTTTCACAGTGGTCAAATCATTAAGAGGCTATTAAAAATTTAGTCAGCAAATGTTTACTGAGTACTCTGAATGCTAAGCATTTCACCAGGCACTGTGTATTAGTAAAGAGTATATTCAGAAGAAGTTAGCTGAGAAATTATATTTACTTTAAAAAAGGAATCATAAACTGGGTCTAGGAGAAATAAATACTTTATTAAGGGGCTCATAAGTGGAGGAAAAGGGTTTATGGTACATTAGTTGATAAATACATGACATAATTTGGGTAAATGATAAGAGATTATAGAAATATTATCAATGAGTTGCCGGGTCCAGAGGAGGGAGGAAGGAATTCTGCCCGTGATGAGGATGGGGAGGCGAGAGAAAGCGGCAGCTTTGAGGAGACCTCAGGTAAAACTCACTGTCGTTGGTGAGAAGTAAACTGGAAAGACTTTGCTGGCGGAAGCCAAGCTTTAGTGAGGACACAGGTGTGATGGCGACCAGCAGGATCAGGGAGACGCTGGGAGAGAAACCCTCAGGCTGCAGGTGCGGGGCAGGCAGCTGAGGCCGGGGCGGGGGCTGGATGAGGCCTGAAGTGCCCGCTGGAGGGGAGCGGGGCAGGCGGGGGTGAGAGCCAGAGACGCTTTGCATCCTGCAGGCCGTGGCGAGTTCAGCCTGGTCAGCAGTTAAACCTGAATACTTTTGTCTTGGAAAGATAGCCAGAGCAAAATAAAAGGTGAAATAATTGTAGTTACTGTTCCAAGTAAGCTGTTGAGTCACTTTACACCAGCTTTGATCATTAACATTTAAAAATACTAGAAACCAAATATATAGACATTATTTCTGGCCATACTGGTCATCAATTTCTCATATTACCGTGTGGTCTCCCTTTTCAGAAAAGAAGCCTTGGAAAAGTACGAAATTGAATATGATTAAATGAATTCAGTGTTGTTGACATCCAGTATCAAGGTCACATGCTCCATAAATCACTGTGTTATGCCATGTAAAAGAAATGCACCTGATTTTTGGTACAAGAGTAAATATCCTGACTTAGGTACAAATCATATATAAAATCATGTGGGCATGAACTTAAACTAGTAAGAAGTGGACCAATTTGGACCCTCCTGTTTAATTAAATATAATCCTAAATTCCTAATCAGTATTTTCAGAGATGCTATGTAATATTATTTATGAGAACTAATTGTAGAGCAACTCAACATTTCTAAACCACATAATGTGCAAGTATTCTAAATTTGTTAAAAATATTTGAGAAATTCTTTTATAAGAAACATATCTTTTTGTATGTTAGGACAAAAACATTCAAACATCAGTATGAGGTATTTTTAGCAAAGGATCCTCATTTTTGCCTTAAGGGAATTAATGAGTGGCTTAACTGTTAGCCATGGTTTGCCAAAAAAGAGGAACTAGTGGAAATGCTTGAAATCATCAGACTTTGAAGTGAATAGATCATTTCTACAATAACCAGGGTATTAGAATAACAATGTTTATATTGTCTTAGATCTCCTTTTATTGTGGAATATTTGTGAAATAGTTATTGAAACAAAAGGTGTAAATCTCTCCTTTTTTATAGGAATGAATAAATCATGAAGCTGAATATATAAATCAAAATTTAATATATATTTGTAATTTTATCTTTTTATAAAATTTCATTTAGCCCAAACTTTCATGGATGGAAAATAAGACAAAGTATATATCTGGAAGAAGTTCTAAATAAAGGCTGAATCTAGTGTTATATATATTTTAAAAATGCATAACATTATGATAAGAATAGTTTTTTTGGTTAAGGCAATAAATTTAATCAAATTGATGATTCCTGCCATTTGGGATGACAGCTACAAGAGAAACATATGTGATTTTTATGATTGAAATCCAAAGCTTTGAAAATGCTTTATAGTTGCTGGGTTGATACTTTTTGAAATACTGAGAGAAAATTTGATGTTATATCAACATTTTCCCTTAGATTCAGGATTCTTTTGTTTGACCAGTGTCTCTAAAATAAAGGGAAAATTTCAAATACCAACCGTAAAATATTACATTGTAGTATATTTTGGAAAATTACAGCAAGATTAATAAAAAGGATGAGGAAGTTCTCCAAGGCTCAGAGCCGTGGTTACTTCTTGAACACAGGAGACACATTAAATATGTTAAAATTATTTCTTTGCGTCTACTTAAAGCACCACAGGGTAAGTGTGTTGTGTCACTGCTCTGGCCTTGCAAGGGTTCTGCGATACTCCTGGAAATGACCCCAAAACTGCGGCTGTGTATTTTTCATCGATCTAGAATTCTATTACCTTGAAAGGGATTGAGAAGGGCATAGATTAGTTTACTTCTGGTATACATAGTGTGAGAATGACACCTGAAACTCATTTTTCTTTACTTCTTCCAAAAGAGGAACAACTCTACAAGCTGTGCTTCTATCATGAAGTTTTGGTGCCTGCCCAGGGTAAACCCACTGACACGGAAAAACGCTGCCTTGAGATTTGGAATTTTGCTGGGAGAATAATTCAGCTTAATGCCCGGATGGCCTCAGAGGGACAGAGGTGGTACAGGACACAGACTGTCGGGCATTTAGTGTTTCTCCACGGTCCCAAATCCTTCCTGTCCACGCAGGTTCCACAGTTTACAGGCAACCTGTAGTGTAGACAAGCAAGAGCCTCAGTTTTACACTCAGTGTTAGAAAAGCCTTTTGTATTGCTGTTTTATATTCCCTCTACCGTCATTTGAGAATATTTTCTTATTATTTTTTATTTTATTTTATTGACACATTTTAGGTATTCAATATAATGACATTCATCATTGGAAATTTTCACCTTTACATAATCTCTCTTGGTTCTTATTTTTCCCCATTCCCCTGACCTCCCTTCAACCCTTCCATCCCTCCCTATTTACAAAGACTTTGTTTCCATTTTTTTCATTTTCTCATATTAATTAAAACCACTGTGGAAATCAGTATGGAGATACCTCAAAGAACTAGGATTGGAAGTCCCATTTGACCCAGCTATTCCCCTGCTGGGGATCTTCCCCAAAGAATTAAAAGAATCATACCACAGTGATATATGCTCACCCATGTTCATAGCAGCACAGTTCCTAATAGCTAAAGCTTGGAAACAGCCCAAATGCCCATCAACTGGAGACTGGATAAAGAAAATTTGAGAATACTTCAAACCAGTTTCCCCTTGTTTGGTTCTCAACAGAGAAGAATAGCTCATTAACAGTTTCTGTGCAATAATTCATTAGATTTCCTTTTCCATGGTACATAATAGGGCATGACTTGGATTTCATTTATGTCTTGACTAACAGAGATTTCCTGCCCTTCTCTTAAGGATGTTGAAAGGATTCACTAATTAAGGTACATAAGATTTTTGTTGAACTCTTTAAAAGAAAGTTATTACACATAAATACAAAGTTTCACTCAGAATAAAAATTAGGAATTAGATTGCTCTTCATCATTATTATTATTTTACCATGCCCACACTGTCCATTCAAGACGTCAAAGTAGTGGGATTTATCTGAACTTCTCAAAGCAGGGCTCTCTAGGAACCAAAATGGTGGACAAGGCAAATGAGACAAAGCCTACGGTTCTCAGTCCCCCCAAAGGGTAACATTCATTTTTATTTCAATGATATTTTAAATGACACATGGATTTTTTTCCTCTCAGACACAATTCAGTCTCATTTTTTGAATATTATCTCAGATACACAAAATCAGAAACATGTGCTTTTGGGATAATAGTATTGCAGTTTTGAAAGGTCAGCTACAAACTCTACATAAAGCTTGGCTAATTTAAAATGAAATAGAAACAGCTGTCGTAAGGAATGCAGTATATAAGCTCTTAAGGTTATATTGTATTTCTCGTATTAATTTTAATTGTATGTTTTGAGAGAAAGAACTTATTAAAGAAATATAACCTGATTTTTCAAATGTTCTGTAATCAAACTAAAGCTGCATAAAATCATAAAACTCAATTGTGGTCCTTTCTCCTTCTTTTACGAAAAGGAACATGGATTACTTTTTTCTGTGGTGAAGTATATGCATACAAGAAAAACCAAACTCCTTTTTCATCTCTCTACTATCTACCTTCACATAGTCACTCAACACTTCCAACACAAGATATATGGGTACACTTCCCCACATACCAGACAACTCTGACACTGTCCAGTGCACACAAGCTAAGTGTCCTCTACTTCTATTCAGTTTTTTAAAATTAAATTCTTTTATTGGTACATTGTAGGTATACAACACAATTACACTTCTCATTCGGAATTGTACCTTTACATAATACATCTTGCTTCTTAATTTTTCCCCGTTCCTAGCCCTCCCTTCACCCCCTCCACCCTTCCCTATTTACAAAGACTTTATTTCCATTTTTT
>NW_004624830.1:2554991-2571299 GCF_000247695.1 Heterocephalus glaber | reverse complement strand
TCTGAGAAATTATTTCTGATTTCATTTTTTCCAGATCCCCTTTTGTTGCCAGTTCAGTGGGTCCAGGTGGTTGAGTGTCAGAGTGTTCCATCTCATTTCCCTTTGGGGTTGCTGTAGAAGATCTGGATTCTAGTTTTGAGACTTATTTATGTGTTTTCTCATTTCAACTGGGGCGGGGGGCTGTTAGCGCCTGCATGGATTACCTCCTCTGAGTTGGCAGAGGTGGGACAGGGGCCAGCAGCAGCAGTAGGGATGTTGACCCAAACGCCGCTTCCTGTGGGTTGGGAGCAGTGGGAGGGATGGTGGCTGGGAAGGCCCTTCCTCTGGACCAGGAGCAGTGGGATGGCAGCTCAGAAGCCCCTTCCTCTGGGCCAGGAGTGGTGGGACAGAAGGTGGCCCAAAAGCCCTTTCCTCTGGTCTGGGAGCAGCGGGAGGGATGGTCACTGGGAAGCCCCTTCCTCTGGACCAGGAGCAGTGGGAAGGCAGCTCAGAAGCCCCTACCTCTGGGCTGGGAGCAGCGGGACTCAGTACCTTGGTCTGGTGGTCTGCTGTCCTCTGCGTCTTTGTACTGTGGAACCTGGTGGCTGCCTGTCTTCAGTGGGGTGATTTGGCATGTTCCACACTACTGGGGACCTTGGTGGGGCGTGGGCAGACCTGCCTGTCTGCAGCGGGGTGAATCGGCATCTTCTGCGTGACTCGGGACCTTGGTAGGGCATGCACAGACCTGCCTGTCTGCAGCAGGCTGACTTGGCGTGTTCTGTGCTTCTATTCAGGTTTGACTGATCCCACATGTTGAGGGCTCAGCATCACAAGATAGCTCCTTCTTCTGATGCCAGTAACAAGCACAGGGTGATCTCTATCTTTTTTTTTTTTTTTTTTTGGTACTGGGGATCAAACTTGGGACCTTCTGCTACCTCTACTTTTGATTGATTGGCTATTGCTTGAGGTTTCTCTGATGTCATCCAGTGTGGGTTCCATTCAACTGCTAACGTGGTTCATGTCTCTCAGAAATGTACTGTGTTTCTATTTACCAATTTATTACTGAGGAACCTAATGAAGGATAGAGATGAACAATCAGATGAGGAGATACACAGGATGGGGTCTGGAAGGTCCTGATTCCCAGGGGTTCCCTCCCTGTGGAACTGGGTTTATGATGTGTCACCCTCCCCAACCTGGAGGAAGACTTTGAAGTTGCCTTGGCACACTGAAGGAAGCTACCTGGCTTCGTTATATTTAACACACTCACCACTGTCAGCTGAATTACAAGTGCAGTAAAGGGTATGGATTAGTGGCACATTGTTTAGATAACTTATTGACTAATCTTGAAAGTGGATTGGTGTTAGCTTTGGCTTTTACTCAGTTTTATGTTTCAGGTCATTCTTTTCTTTCTTCCTCTCTCGCTTCCCTTCCTCTCCCTTCTCCTCTCTTCCATCTGCCCTTCCCCTTCCTCACCTTTTCTCTCTTATTCCTCCTCCTTATTTTCTCTCAAAATAATCCTCTGGTTGTGCTCCTGATGTGTGACTGGTATAGTTCAGGAAATCTACTGTAGATAGCCATCTCAGAGCTTTTTAGGTTTCTTACAATTAATTTGTGTTTCTTTTATTACTGGAAAAGTACACATGAATGTAAGCACTATATGGATATTAAAATCTATCTAAGATATATAGTTGTTGGTGTGAATCACTTAATTTTCAATTAACCACACATCCTATTTGTTTGAAACACACACATATTCTCTTTATTGTATTTTTCTAAAGAATTCTATTCAGTCTCCAAGATATGAAGTTCCATAGTCAGTTCATGGCCTCTTTTTGAATGTTTCAGAAGCTTTTGACTTAATTGAGCAACTCTCTTCTGTGGTGTACTTACTTTAAATTCAAAATGTCACTCTTGGCGTTCCTTGTGCATCACGTATCTCTTCAGTTCAAGCTCATTGGTGGGATATTTTCTTCTCCTGATTTCTTGTTTTTTTTTTCCCTTCATATCAAGGATCGAACTCAGGACCTTGCACTGGCCAGGCATGCATGGAGCCACTGAACTAAATCCCCGACCCCTCTTCTCCTGGTTTCTTAATGCTGGAGTGGCTTGGGCTAATCCTGTACCTCCTTTTCTTCCCCAGCTCTTTGTTGGTAGTCTGCTCCAGCTTCAGCATGAGAAAGACATCTATATGCCAGTGACTTTCAAATGTAATTTTCTAATCCCTACTTCTCTTTGGAACTACAGATTCACACATAAAACCCAATCCTTGACATTTAGCTATACAAAAGATATTTTCAAGGTTAACATGCTCATTGCTGACCTCAGCTATTCCTCCATCAAGTGGTTCCAGCCTTACCCCTAGTCATTTGGCACACAACCATCAATCACTCAGGTGACTCTGTTGTTTCTGCCTTCTGCCTATATCCAGGGTCTGATGATTTATTATCACTCTATCACTACAACCTTGGTCTGAATTACCAACATCTATCTCCTAGATTAGCTGAGAAACGCTCAATTTTGCTGTTTCCTCCCTTGCTCCCTGCCATGTCTCTTCTAAGCACAGTGATCCTTTTCAGATATATGTCAGATTTTGTTACTTCTCTACTTAAAATTGTTCAGTGATTCCACAGGTCATCCAAATATAAAAATCAGTATCCTTGAAGTGGCTTAGATGTGACATGAGGCCACTTTTCTATATGAATGATAGAGTGCAGAGAGCTGTAGTATCTACTTTTCCTTCTCAATTAGTTCTCTGACCCCCCCCCCTCTCTCTCTCCCTCTCTCTCCATATATTCTGTTGCTCTTGAGCACCCTAATCAATACAACCTGTCTTCAGTGTCTCAGTTTGATGCCTTTATTAGTGGAGAGTTCATCATAACTACATAAACTGAAAGGTACCCAAAATGGGCTGATTAAAAGTTCTCAAAGCAGCGGAGAGCAGAAGGTGTAGGGACATGCTTCCAAGACTAGGAAGAAGCCAACAAGGAAAGACCACAACTTCTCTTGCTCCCTGACCACATCCCAGTCTAGCACCCTAGGAATGGGGGTATCATAAATAGCAAAGTGGGATAACATTGTGGAAAGTAACCTACTGATGTGTAGCTTCAGTAATGGTATATAAAAATCCACTCTGACCCCTTTAAAGAATTCCTTGTGTAACCCTATCTGCCCACATGCCTTTTACTTGGGGGATCATAACAACTTATTCTATGTGGACTCTAGTAGATTCTAATTCATTGACTTTACTTCTAGATTGAAGTATGTAATTTGAGACAAGCCACAGACTACCTTTAACAATGGATTTTACTTCTATACCAAACATTTTAAATAGAAAGATAAAGGATTCATCTCCATTTGTTGTTGATTCATTTGAGAGTTTACAATCTTCAAAATATTATCTTAGCATCGTTTATCAATACAAGAATCTCATAGACAGATACTCAATAATACAACAGATATAAAATATAATGGTGTTGTAAGTTATACAAGCACCCAAATCTCCAAAAACACTGTTAAAAACATTAAAATCCATATGCAGTTAACTGTATATAGCTGGTTTAACTTTCGAGAGCCCTCAAAATATTAAATGATTAATACAAAAACTATATTTATAAACTAGATTTCTGCATCTATAGAGCAGTTATATTAATGTTTACTTTTTCAACTAATAAAAGAAATACATATTCATTATGAAAAACCTAAAAAAGTTTTGAGATAGATCCAAATTTCATATACTACACCAGAGTCACATATCAGCAGTGTAGCAAATGAAGTTGTTTAGAAAAGAAAGAAAAAAAAAGGGAGCAAGGGAAGAAAACAACAAAGACCTGAGGCAAACGAGACAGACCTTAACTTAACATCAAGGAAATGCCCGCAACCAGTAATTCCAGCTGTCTGGGAGGGCTGAGGCAGAAACATCAGAATTTCAATGCCAGCTTGGGCAACTTCCAGAGACTCTGTCTCAAAAATGAAACAAAACAAGACAAAAGGACTGGGAATGTGGGTCAGTGGTAGAGCATTTGCTTGCCTAGCATGTGTGAAGCCCTGGGTTGAATCCCTAGTAAGAGAAAAAAAAAATGCTTGTGCCAGTTTACTTTCAAGAGCTCATCAATTAGGGCCAGGGATTTAGCTCAGTGGTTTTGCTGCCTGCTGCCTAAGCGCAAGGACCGGAGTTCGATCCCCAGTACCCCAGTACCAAAAAAAAAAGAAAAAAAGAAAAAAGAGCTCATCAGTTAGTTGCCAGAATAGTGTGCAGTACAAACAGTGTGTGTCAGGTGAGAACTAGGAAAGAGATCTCACCTGATAGTCTTTCTTCTGTCAGGCTCTAGAAATCTCATAGGCTACTATGCTTTCTTGTTATTCTGACTAGCAAGAAGTTAAGAGCCAAATTTAATACTTAATGAAATCATTCACTGATGTACTTATTTACATATGCATACATCAACAATAACCAGCTATTTCATGGTGAACATGTACTAAACACTGTACAAGAGGAATTGTTGAGGCTTTTGAGACCATGAAAAAGAAATCTTGTTGTTGTTGTTTTTTTCAGAAGATGGGTATAACCTTGAAAAGTTATTTTAAAAAGTTCTTGGAACTGTATAAGCAATGAATATTAAAGAATAAATTAAAATTTGAGAAGATGTCATATACCGTTGCAATGTCAACAAGCTAACATCAACAAATACAACTTTTAAAGTCAAACTAATTATTTCCCAGAAATAACTAATTTACCAATTGTGCTTTTCATGTGAATTGATGAATTATACATTGGATTTTCTTTTGAATTATGTTTGTATGGTGGATATAACTAATCTAGGCTTTCTTGAAGTATAAGTAATCTAGGCATGGTGAATTATTTTAAATGAATGCTTAAAATTTGTAATGACCTTGTCTAGATAAAAACCATCTTGCTTACATAATCTAACAAATTATATAATGAAAATAAACTGTGGAAATAGCTGGAATGTTTGAAGTGTTCTACTTTTACCTCACCACATACTTTCAGCTTAACTAATTTAGGAACTTTAATGGTAGTCTATAAATACTCTTTTTATCTATGATACAGTAAAATAATCAATGTTGTACCAGTAAATCAGGCAACTCAACCAAGTATTATTAGATTAAGAAAGAAAACAAATGGAGTCATATTCATTTTGAGACCTTTTAGAAATCTGGAAGTCATTGCGGAAAGTCCAGGTCTTGGAATTTAAAAGGCCAAATGGGATCAGGAAGCTAGTCATTCAATGGGTATGATAACTTCGAGGATTCCAATGTTAGCAGGCAGTGATTATCCAGAGGGAGGGAAAAATACAATGAAATTTCTCCATTTGGTGACTTGATAATTCTAGCAAAAAATTAATGGGGAATAAATTGGTGTGTGTAATCAATGAAAAGACCTAATTATCTATCTTAGATTCGTTTCTCTAGGCTCATTTGGAAATGTGTCACTAGTTACCATGATTATTTTCAGCCTCCAAATGGCTTTGGACTCAAGGTTGCAACATGAACTTTACTGAACCTCTAGTCTATCAGCCTGCTTTGCAGAGTTTAGACTTTCCATCCCCTAAAATCTTGTGTGCCAATTTCTTAAACTCTCTTTCCCTCCATTTCCTTCCTCTTCCTTCTCCTTCTTCTTCTCCTCCTCCTCCTACCCTATATGTATAAAGAATATTCCAAAGAGATCTGGATCTCACTGATATCTCCTAGAACATCACCTTAATTTATTACATAGAGGATATCATGATGATTTGATAGGATGAGTAAGAGGTAGATAGTATGTTACAAGCTTTGGGAAGTGTCTTAGTCTGTTTTATGTTGCTATAATAAAATTCCAGGGGCTGGGAACTTTATAAAGTGAAGAGGTTTATTTGACTCATGATCTGGTGGCTTGAAGTTCCAAATACAACAACACTGGTGTCCTGGTGAGTGCTCCCTGGCTGTGACACAAGATGGAGACACAAAAAGAGCATTCCCCTGCATGCAGAAGGGGCCAAGCAATGGGGTAGGTACTCTCATTTTGTAGCAACCCCTTTTCATGAGAACTAATCCAGTCACTTGTGAACTAACCCATGCCCAAGAAAGAGTCCTTAGTTCTTTCCAAAGTTCATGGCCCCATCATCTAATCATCTCTTCCTAGGCCTCCAAAGGTTGAGCACTTCAATATCACTGTATCAGGGAACTTTGAGGGCAAATTAAAGGAAACAAAAAGATACACGTATTCCAAAGGGTAGGTTTAAGCGATAAGAACCTACCACTTCAGTGACAATTTTAGGCATCAGGTAGACCAATATCCTCTCCAAAGTAAAAGACAAATCGCTACGTCTTCCACCTCTTACCAGAAGAGGAGAGTAAAGTGTCCAGTGGGTCTCCCACTCTAGAAGCAGCACATTTCACCAGAGAAATTTTGTTTGAGCCATGTATTAGATGGCATACAACATACAAGGCTGCCAGCTTTTTGTGGGGCTTGGGGAATCGTAGAATCTATAGTGGTTCAGGCTGTGATCCAGGCTGCCCTATTGCTTGGTTTAGGTGACTCCACTGGTTCCATGATGTTGGGAGTGAAATGAGGCCGCATGGAGTCTATGGCAAGCCTGAGTTGAGAACAATCATTCCTGAGCCTGGGATTCCACAGCAAAACCAAGCCGTTGGTAAAAGAGAATTGCATGTCTTTTGAGAAACAGCTCCTGCCATCTTACTCAGCCCGAGTAGAGACAGAAAGCTTGACGATGAGCAACCAAGTGACCTTGTGTCCAAAACTGTCTAGTAAGAGCTGGATGGTTTCAGACATGAAATCGTAAAGTTGGATAAGGTCAGCAGCAGTCCATAGATGAAAATGGCACCTCTGGGGTCAAGACCAAATCGGACCAGAGGTCACAGGCATGCTACATGCATAGCTAGCCCAGACCCCCATGGGACCCATGATAGTTGCTCCAAAGCCCTTAACCCGATCAGATCCATGCTCCTCTATGATTGACTGAGGGAGGAGGAAAAGATGAGGTTTGTTAGAGAATGGCTCAACTGAAAATAAATAGTGGCTGTGTTCCAGCCCCTTTCAGTGAGAAGTCTTGCAAGGCAATGGAGACAGAAAAGTCTTCCTCATATGTGTAACTCTGAATGGTCAACCAGGTTGTCCACTTTGTGTGGAAGGGAGGTGACCTAGGTAAGCACTCTACCTCTGAGCAAGACAAGTGCTATTTCTAAGGGAAACACCCAGAAGGCCTTGGCGGATGGCCTGGCCAGCTGGCCCAGAACCTGGAGAGAAATTGATTGAAGGGCAAAAAGTCTGGAGATGTTTTTCTGTCATAAACTATTGCCCAGTGGGAATCATTTACACAGAGAAATGCTAAACTACCAGCAGATAAATGGCTCTGTCACCCTTTGCCATCGCACACCACAGCACTTGGATGATGGACACATGAGGAGAGCTGCCATGGAGGCGGAGACTGATGAAGATCCATGTGGCTTCCACAGCTGGGACTCCATGAAGATTGACCTAGTAATGGCTGTCTCTTCAGGTCTAACTTGTCAGCAACAGGGGCTGAGACTCAGTGCTCAGTACAGCACTGTTCCTGGAGAAGGCCACACAGCCACCCAAAAGTGGTATAGCTGGATCATTTGGTATGTCTATTTTTATTTTTTTTTAGCCCTCTATTTTGTTCTCCAGAGTCGCTGTATTGATTTATATTTCCACCAACAGTGTAGAAGGATTCCTTTTACATCACATCCTTGAGAACATTTATTATTTTGAAAGCAGTTATTCTAACTGGGGTGATATGGTATCTCATGTCATTTTAATTGGAATTTCTTTTTCTATAACTTTTAAAATAATTGTGTAACGTAGTTAGGTGGATATGTATTGAGTCTGGAGAATAATGGAGAGGTCAGGTTTAGAAATATAATTTAGGGAGTCATTTGCTTATAAATTGTATTTGGGGCTCAAAGACTGAGTGAAGCCCTATAGGGAGGGCATGAGAAAAGACAACAAGAAGGCATATGACTGAGTTGTGGGTTACAGCACATGTGGCTGTTGATCAGATTGAGGAGGAGAATTCAGAAAAGGAGCCCGAGAGGGTGCGAGCATTGAGGTAGGAGGGAACTGGCGGGCTGTGGAATCACAGAAGCCAGGGACTGGGTGTGTTAATTTATTTGGCCAACTGTTTTGTTTTTTTTTTAATTGGCCAACTGTTTTGAATTCTTCTGGGATGCAAGCAGCACAAGCACATTTGGCCACCTGGAAGCATTACAGTTATGGTAGAAATAACTTCATTTCCTGTGTTTCTCTCTGACACACAAGTATATATCACTTCCCCCCAGTTTTTCTTACAGCTAGATATGGCCATGTTACTCAGTTTACCTAGTGGAATACTCTCACCTGCAATTCTCCGTTCCATTTCCGCACCTTCCAGATGAGTGAACAGGGTGCTGAGGACCTGCTGAGGGCTGGAAAGGTCTTGGCTTGTGAGTCTCTGGAGGGGGAAGATCCAGAAGAGATACAGGCCAGGCACTCCTGCTCTAGATTGCTCCATGAGCAAGAAATAGGGTTTATTTTTGTTAACCCCCCTGTAATATCGTTGGCTAAGGCAGAACCTACCTTAAGTAAGATAATCTTGACAGCAGCAGCTTGGTAGTAGTGGCGTTTGGAGAAAAATGTGTGGAAAACTTCCAAAGATCACAGTGGAGTCAGTTCTTAGGGCTACAGGTAGTTGTGGCAGTTTATAATTGGCCATTTTGAATGCCTTGTTTTTTATCAGTATTCATAATAATTCACCTCTGTGAGTAGTCAAATAAAACATCAGCTAGATAAAATATACTTAGCTGCTTTCTAATACTATCTTTTCCTTTTGACTAAGTTTATATGATATATCTTAGCAATTAAGATGTCAACAATTGGGCAGATAGAGCAACATCAAGCAATATGTTAACTAACAAGCACTCAACCAAATATAGTTTCTCAAAATGACCTGCTAAACTAACAGGAGCAAAAGCTCCTCAATACCAGCCTGAATATAAAACCACATTGAATTCCGGGTTGAGCCAAGATGTGTGTCTTCTATTTTGAAGAACATCAATTAATTTCTTCTTTTATTTAAAGGTTCAAAATATCCCATATCTCATAAGAAGGAATGGAGATGAGTTGAAAAAGGTTTCTCAACACAGTTTTATGCAGTAAAACTCAAAAGAAAATGACCAGCTATGTTTCCTTTATTTTAAAATAACTTCTTCATATCTTAACAAAATAAAATAAAAAAGCTTCACATTAAATGTGGTTAGAAAGCAGTATGTTTTAATTCCTTTAGCATCAATTTTTCTTTTTTCATCTGTACTTAAAAATAATGGTCTTAACAATTAATTGAGGGTAATTTTCTTTCCTTTCTTAAATTGTACTTAAAATAATGGTTTGTCTTTGATTTGATGAAATATAGTCATTAATGCGTAATTTGTAGTCCAAAAATCTGTTATTTAAACTTACATAGTGAGCAGAATTCGCTGTGCTATTTTGTTGTTATTCTGATATGTCTGAGCCACATTTTTAAATGATGTTACTGTTTCAACACCAAGATGACGTCTACATACTTGAAGCTCTCCTGTCTTTCCCGCAGTAGTGCAGCCACTCCAATGATTATAAAACAGTATCATTAATAGTGAAGGTGGCATTTTAGCTTTCAAGTTTGTCATATTTATTTGAAAAATGTCTCACTCAAGTCCTCACCCAGACCATTTAATTTTTTCCCCCGAAAAGAAACAGATTTCCCATTGCTGTTCCCTGGAAAACTTATTTTGGCATTTGACAATGCGATGAGGTGACAGAAAGGGAAATAGTCTTGTCAAAGAGCTGAGACATTTGAAGTTAATCAGACAGCTTTAACAGTGACATTTCAAACTTTATGGTAAAGTGAGGTGGAATATTCCCCTTTTGTACAATCTAATCCTATGCCATTTTTACTTCCGACTTCCTGTGCTCTGACCCACAAGGGGGAGGTGAGACACTTTATCCCAATTCAACATTGTCATTTCATGCCTTAGGCTTAACATCTGAGATGAAAGTGAACTATACCGACCCACGTAGAAGGTATGGGCATAGTCCAGCTGTAATAAATGGTGGGCTAAATAACTTTTTGGCACTTGTATCACTTCTGTTTTGAATGTGTGAAGATAAATCATTCCACAGGGAAAAAAATCAGATTTTCCAAAATTATACACCGAACTAATGACAAAGCAACATTTTTACTTTCTCCCACCTCATCCAGCACACTTCCAAACCAGAGTCTTCTTCCATCTAAGATAGAGCTCCTGTGATCATGGATAATGACCAGTTTTAGCTTTTTTCTTTTAGGAAAGTCAAACAAAAATGGTTATAAAGAGGCAAAAAAGGAAATTCAGATTTATGAAGAAATCTTTAGTGAAATAATATTTTGCACAGCAGGTATTTCTGACTTGGAAGAACAGAATAATCTCATGACAGCGTAGTTTACAACAACAACTGGAAAAAGGATATGTTAACTTAAATATCTGAGTTTAGTTGAAGTAAGTTTGTTTAGACTCAGTATCAGCCTATGGGGTAATTGGAGGAAAAAAAGAGTCATTGTCATGTTTTGTGTTAGCTATGGTTTCATTAAAATGCTTTCGAATTTTGGCAGATTAGTCTTTTTAAAAGTAGACAAGTTTGCAAATGTTAGTAGAACTAGTACTGGGGAGGAGTAAAGAGACTAGGGACAGGAAAAAGAAGAGACAGAATACAAGATCTGAAACACATGTCTGAACCTAATAGAATCAATCAGATATCACAAACAGAAAAGGCATCAGGAAAGAATCTGTGTTGTGCCAAGATCTGCAAATTTAGTTCGAGATTGAAGGATACAAATGTGTATTGACCTGAAAATGGAATTTTGCACAAGAGAGACATGTATCATTGTCTAATAGGCAACACAATTTTACTTTTGCTAGAATACTCAGAGTGATTCTTAAAGAACTTCATGACTTTGAAACAGAACAAAATGGATCACAGATTTTCATGATGCTTCGTAAATTATTTCTTACCAGTACTCCTCCAAACATGTCTCCCCTTTCAGTAGACAAGATGGAAGTGAATACATTCAGAAATGTGCTGGAGCATGCTTTACTTTCTATAGCACTGAGGGTATTTTGAGTTGGATAATTCATTGTTGTGTCAGGCTATATCATTCTGCATTTCTACCCAGTAGATGCCAGTATCAGCTTTTGATTTAAACATGCCTCCTCACTGGCAAATGCCCCTTGTGTGAGGAGCAAAATCACCCTGGCGGAGCATACCTATGCTAGAGGCAAGTCCCATGAAGGGGCCATTCAACCCAGGAGCTAGGGAGGTGTGCTAGAAGTTGGGGACCGGTTATGTAAAGGTGCAAATTTCCAATGATGAAAGTCATTATATTGTATACCTACAATGTACCAATAAAGTAAAATAAAATAAAATAAAAAAAGAAGTTGGGGATTGGAGTCCAGGAAAAAAAGAGGGTAAGATTAATGGTAACTACAAAATAGAAACCTATAATGAATACACACACACACACACACACACACACACACACACACACACACACAAATACAAGAAACCAAAACACACAACAATGGGAAAGTCACTTAATCACAAAGGAAAAGAGCAGGAGAAAGGGACAAAAGGCCAACAAAACAGAAAACACTTAACACAATTGCAGAAATTACCTGTCAATAATGACACTGAATGTGATGGATCAAATTCTCCAATGAAAATACACTGAGTGGCTGGACAGATAAAAATCCAAGACCCAGGGCCGAGGATTTAGCTCAGTGGCACTGCACCTGCCTCACAAGAGCAAGGTCCTGAGTTCGATCTCTGCTACAAAAAAAAAAAATCCAAGACCCGACTGTTCTGCTTCCTGGCTCCTTTCTCTCTGGCATTGCTTCCCTGCCATGTTTACTTCCTGGCACCCATGAACTGAGCAGCTTCCTCCTCCACACCTTTCTGCCATGATGATCCTGCTGAGAAGCCAGCTGACCCTGGACTGAAACCTCTGAAACAAAGAACCAAATTAAACCTCTCTTCCTTTAAGTTACACCTATCAGATATTTTGTATCTACAATGGTGTTATGGTTTATATCTTGATGTCCCCCAAAGCTTCACATGCTGATAGGTGAGACTTTTCAGAATCTACGGTGTGTGAATATGGATTAGAATGTGTGATAACTAAATTACTCCACTGATTGATTTAGCAGAGTTCTGGGTGTGGATAATGGAAGGCTCACCCTGGGTGTAGGTGATACCATCCAATCAGCTTGTAAAAATCTGTAAGACTCACTTTGGCTGCTTTGCTGCTTTCTGCCTACTTGTTGCTCTGCCATGGACTGTTTCTCCTCTGTGATGCCCCTCTGCCATGCTGCTCTGCCTTGCTTCTAGTAGATTATGGACTGAAACATCTACAATCTGTAAGCTGAAATAAGCTTTTCCTCCTTTAAGTATTTTGTCCCAGTAACAAGTAAGTAACTAGAACAGATGGGAAACCTGACTTGGAAAGCTAATACAGAAAACTGGCACCAGAGAAGTAAGGTCATTGCTGTGACTATTCCTGATCACATGGACCTGATTTCTGGGAAGAGTCTGGAGAATCAGGCTAGAGATAGCCTAAAAGGTTGTAAGCAGAGCTTGATGGGTGATTCTTATTAGAGCTCAGGAATATAGACAGTAAAGAACAGGCTCAGGAGGATTTTATTGGGTATTAGGCTAGAGGCCATGCATGTTATACTCTCACAAAAAATATTGTCCATATCTTGCCCATGTTCTCAGATTTTTCAGGAAGCTGAGTTTAAAGACTATGGATTAATTGATCTGGCAGAGGAAAATTCAAGGCAACCCAATGTTCAGGCTGTCATCTGGGTTGCACTGGTTACTACTGGCTAGATGAATAGTAAAAATCTGGAGCAAAAAATCAGAGAAGAAAGATTTGAAAAACTTAAACTTTGTTCAGAAAAGAAGTGCATGCAAATTTGGGGCTAAAAACGGTGTGGAAAGGATTGTATTAGCACCGTTAAAAAGAAAATAAGTACTCTGAACTGGGACAAGAAGAAAGAAGCCTTGAGAGCATCTCAGGAATTGGCAAGATCCATTGCAGTTTAAATGATGCAAAAATGTAAATCTTTTATTTGAGAAGAGAGCCCTTGGGCCATCAGGGGAATTGGTTCCCCCAGGACTCATTTCACCATGCACAGTTGTTCAGACACAGAGAAGCCAGTGCAGCTGTGGTTCAAGGGAGCCTGGATACTGCTTGAACTGGCAGTCAAACTGGGCAATGTCCATGTGATGCAAGTTATTCAGTCACATGGAATGCCAGAGTTATGAAGTCATAGAGTCTTCTAACCAGATTCCAAAGGAGTGTTTGGGAAACTCGCCAGTGTGGCCCTGAAGTGGGTGCATGAAGCTGTAGGGATGAAGTCAGTCAGAGGTGCAGTACAGACTCCAGGATGTTGGAGGTCACAGGAAATGGGAGGTCACAGGATATGGGAAGGGAGAAGCATGTGAGCTGCAGCCAGCAAGGAACATGAAAGGGGCTGCCCAAAGCTGTGGGGCTCATACCTCACCACCGTGTGCCCTGGGTGCCAGGTGTGGGGCTACAGGACTTCATATTTGCCCTGCTGGGTTTCAGTATCACTTTGGTCCTATTCTTCCCTACCGCTATCCCAGGGAATGGGAATGTTTACTCTGTGAACTTTTGAGAGTTTGGGGAAGGGATTATTGCAATTTTTTTTGTTGTATTTTCAGTTGTACACAAAATAGTATCACATTAGATGGAATTATTAACTTGTTATTTTTATTCGGAAATTAAGTGTGGTTTGAAGAAATGTGTTTGGGAGA
Source organism: Heterocephalus glaber (assembly GCF_000247695.1). Next base: position 2,557,456 of record NW_004624830.1, on the reverse strand, counting down.
CACATTGATAAGGGTTAGGATGTGGCAGTCATGCTTAACTGTCAACATGATGGCTGGAGAGCTGCCCCAGGAATTGGTAAAGCACACTTCCAGGTGTGTCAGGGAGTCAGGGAGGGGTGATCTGGGGTACACATCCAGTCCCCAACTCCTTCCTCTTTGTCCTTTTGGGAGTTGTTTCCCTGCTCTGCTCCCTTCCTATCCACCAGGAAGTTTTCTTAGCTTTGCTCGGTGACAACTTTCCACCACAACATTCCCACAGCAGAGCAGCTGGCAATCAATCAAACCTCTGAAACCTTGGAGGTATTTTGTGCCAGCAACAGGAAAGCTGATCAATACAGCAGCAAAAGCATCTCCATTAACAAACTCTCCTCATTAACCTTTATTAGCCATGTATCACCATTTGCCATACTTAGAGAGTGAAACTCCTTTCCATTTGTCCTGCCAATTCTCTACAATTCTTTGTCCTTTGCTGAAAATGCCATATAAGCTAGAATTCAAAGTTATTTCTTTGAGAATTACTTACTCCTTGGTGTTCCCATATATATGTGAACTATACATGCTAATAAACTAAACTACTGTTTTATTCCCATTAACCTATCTTTTACAGGGGCCTGTTCCTGCTAAGAACTCATGGGAAATTGTTATTGATGGACAGCATGTCATGCATATTCACTATTGGGAATGATGGCATGTTGGGATCACATAAATAACAGGGGGCAGGTTTAACTTAGGAATATTTAAGCACATTTGTAATATTTAAGACTATTGTAAAGGTGTGGCCCGAGTATAATGAAACAAATGGATGGTGTGGCAATTTAAAGTTAGTATGTAAATAGACCTTTATCGTCATGTGTAGGTAAAGTGGGGAAAAGTAGTGGTTATTGGAACCTAGAGTAGAGAGTGGGACTGGGGGGGGGCGGGGACAGGGGGAAGGGGAAGGGGGAGGGAGGGTGCAGCAAGGGAAGGGGGGGAGAGTAGAGGGGAGGTGGGGAGGAGAGCAAGAGTGAGCTCAGTCTGTGGAGTTAGAAGCCTTATGGGAGATTTTCAGCAAGAGATGCAGCTACTTCATGAAGACTCTTCATGGAGCCAGGGAAGCTAATACATTTCCTAAACTTCCTCCCTCCAAATAGTGCAGCTCAATCGGTCAAACTGGACCAAAAGTCAGAGGACAATCTATTGATGTGGTTTATACAAACAATACCTCGGTCCCTAGCTCCCCTTGCTCGCATCCTCCTACCAAGCATGTGCATAAAACAAGCCAAAGTGAAAGTGGATCTGAAAGTCTAAATTAAATGTGGTACCACACATAAGAACTTTTAAAAGGTGCATTCTCTTCTCTATGTTATGCAACTATTAAAAGGTAAAATCCAATGTTGATTAAATGGGGCATGCTTAAAACTTTCATTCTAGAGGAGTCACTTGCTTGGTTAATTTCATTTTTTTAGTAGTATCTGAATAAAAATAATGCAGAAATTCTGTAGGGATCAGACTGGCAGTCAATATGTAACAATGTCTACCTCAGGTTTTGGACCTACAGGACATTTTATGGAAAAACATGGTGGCATCTCATGATTGTAATGTTTGAGGGTTGCATCTCAAATAAGGACAAGGGGGACAAAGAGGAAAGGGTGACAGCTTAAGTCCTGGCCCTCCTGATAACTAACGAGTGATGTCCCTGCCCATTCCTTAATTTCTGTGTTTCTCAACTATAACACCAGGGGCTTTGTCATGTCCTCCTGGTAGCCAACTTTATTGTCTCTAACTCCCCTTATTTTGAGTTTTTAAAATTCATGATTATATCAACTTCATTAAGACACTTTCCCTGATTTTATATTTTCCAAGAAAAACTACAATGAAGAAGAGCATATCACTTTGAAAGTTTTGAATAAAGAAAAAAGGTAGCCATATGCAGCTGGCAAATAGTTTCTATAAATAATCTGGATCATTCAAGATAAAAAGACAAAGGTATTTCAAAATCTTGACTACTGAAGCGGCTTTGGCTGTTTTGACCTCAGGACCCTGCCACACTCTATTCCCTCTTCTGAAAGGTTCCCAGCCTGGTGGAAGTGGCTCCTCCCCCAGGTGTCAGCTCGGAGGTCCAGCGCAGGAGGCACCATTGTTTATTAGAGGAATGATTATTAGCGTAGAAATCAGGTTAGAGATGACCAGCTTCCCTTAGTTAAGCCACAAAGCACCCTCAGAGATATGCTCAAGATACAAAATACGGGGCTGGGGATTTAGCTCAGTGGCTGCACCACCTGCCTCGCAAGAGGAAGGACCCAAGTTCAATCCCTGGTACAAAAAAAAAAAAACAAAGATACAAAATAAGTACAGGTTAGCCTAAGATGGGACAAATTACAGACAGTGTAGTAACAAGAATATAATGATGACACAATAATAGAATTAACAAGACTTCAAAAGTTTCTCATTCTAAGCCAGGGCTTCTCAAAAATGCACTGTTTACA
>NW_004624830.1:2539614-2554891 GCF_000247695.1 Heterocephalus glaber | reverse complement strand
CTCAAGATACAAAATACGGGGCTGGGGATTTAGCTCAGTGGCTGCACCACCTGCCCTCAAAGAGGAAGGACCCAAGTTCAATCCCTGGTACAAAAAAAAAAAAAAAAAGATACAAAATACGTAAAAGTTACTTAGAAAAGGGACATATTACAAACAGTAAAATAACAAGAATATAATGATGACACAATAATAGAATTAACAAGACTTCAAAAGTTTCTCATTCTAAGCCAGGGCTTCTCAAAAATGCACTGTTTACATATTTTGGGCCAAATAGCATTTGGCCATGGTGGACTTCCTGGACCCTGTAGCCTGTCTGGCAGCACCCTCGGGTTCTACTCTGTGGGTTCCAGGAACACTCCTCCGGTTGTGGCAACCAAAATTACACTCCGACATTGCCAAAATGTTCCCTGGGGGATAAAATTGTCCCCATGGAGAACAACTGCACCTCTGAATTGACAATAAAAAAAGCCAAACCACAGGAAGCAAAAATTAGAATCAGAAACTCCAATGCTGCTCACAATTTCCTTTTGCTGCCTCAACAACCTGAAGAATCGCATAAGGCAGGTGATCTGTGTCCTTGTGTCACATGTAGAAAAGCAGACAGGACAAAAACCAGGACGACTTCACAGGCACATGGTAAGCAGCAGAGCAAGGACTCTACATCTGGCTTTTGATTTCAAAGTCTGTGCCACTTCCCCAAATCTATTTTACTTTCTTAGTAAAAGCTGGAGGTTCAGGAGTCAAAGTGCTGCAGCCCCGAGACAGCAAAGGTCGAAGGTCAGAGGAACTTAGGCTGCATCGGGGACAGATGCCATCGCTCCAGGTCTGAGTGTCACGGAAAGGTTCTGAGCTCATTGGGAGTGCTGGTGGCTGTCATCTGAGCCCTCCCGACTGTACCTTCCCAAGTGTGAAAGGAGAATTTCCACATTTTCCCTGTGTCTCTTTAAGGGAGTCATGTTGCAGCAAGTGTTCTGTCTAATGTTCCTTTCAGTGGACAATGTACTGATTCAATGTATCAATATTCAGTGGACTGATACCAAGTTTTGAGAGCAGAATTGGTAACATTAGGAGTGTTTAGTGTGTTTGGGGGAACACTATGTTTATTTTGTTTTCTACTAGATCAGGCATAGTTGGGGAAGAGGCAGGGAGGGAGAAAGGGAAGCACAGAAAGAAACGCATACAATAATGAAATGAGAGACACTGAAAGAGAGAGAGACACACACGCATGTAAATGCACACTTGGAGCCCTGAGGGAGACACAGATACAGAGACAGACACAAAGGAAAGGGGAGTGGAGGCTTGGAGAGGGGATGAGGGATGGGAAACGGCCCTGGAATGCTGGGCTGGGAAGGGAGCTGGGGGGAGGAGGCGAATGAACTGGCTCTCCAGGGACTTACCCGTGACCGGCCTTATTTCAGCAACGGCAGGCCCTGCTTTCCGGCATGCTGAGGACCATTTCTCTTACCCTGAAAAGTACAGCGAGTCTGTTCAATGTACTGCAAGAACTCTTCAGACTCACCGAGATGACAACCCCCCAGGGGGACGCAGGACATGACAACCCCCACTTCCCTCTCGCTCACCTTCTGTCCTCTTCTCAGTTTCCCTCTGGCCCCACAAATCCAAGAGCAGCTGACTCACATAGATGTCAGGGAAGGCTCAGCGCAGACGAGGCTGTCTCTGGCAGCTGTGGGGAGCCGGGTGGAGGTGGGGTGGCCTTGAGCCCTAGGCTTGGGGGCCCCCCAAAGTCTGCTCCCCTGGGACACGCTGAGCTCTCTAAACCTCTGCACTGAGGTCCACAGCACCAGGGCAGCTACTACTCAGTTTATGGCATCACAGTCACGGTGGAAACCTGACGACGCTGGGAAGGGCTTTCGGGCTTGATCCACATAATATGTGATACCTCCCTCTGGATCGCAAAGCCCCAGAGTCAATGTGCAGGATGCAAATGTTTTCTAACTGGCTTCTCTGCCGGCAGCTACAGCCAGCAGAGGTCCAGCCAGGCTGTGTGCAGCCGACAGTGAGGCCACAGAATGGTGAACTTTCAGGTAAGAAACCGAGTTAACGCCGAACATGGAAGAAGTAGTTTGTGATGAAAATACTTTCTGAATTGGTGGTCATGGCTTTCACTCCAAGGGGTCCTTGCCTTCTCTCCATCATAAGGCCGAACTAAAAATATCACGTAGAAATTGTCAGGAGCGTAGTTGCTGTTAGAGACGGGGATTTCAAGCCCCATCATGAGAGAGGAGCTCACGCAGAACCAAAAAGATCTTTTTGGTTTTTAACTCCAACTCTTTGCTTTGCCGCGGAGGGAACCTAGGATCGCAGAGCTTGAGGGACTTGTACTAGATCACCCAAAACTTTGGTGGGAGAACTGCTAGCCGAACACTCTCCATCCTGGGTTGTTTCCACTTCTGGCACATAAATACATAGATATTTTAAATAGCAATCGTTTGTCTTTGAAAATTTCCAATGAATAGTCAAAGGGATGTCAACACGTAAAGTGACTATTTCAAAATAAGCAGTGGTAATTCACAGAAGAACCAAGGCGAGATGTCCAGTATCTAGCCTAATACACTCACAGTGTAACATTTCTTGTGTGAAATGAATGGGGTGAAAGGGTTAATGTTGTCTTTAGAAGTTCACTATTATAGGAAACAACTGCAAAGTTATTTACTTCAGGGGAGGATGGAGGCCTCACAACTCGAACAGTGCCATTTTAGAAGGGTGATTTTCTTACATAATTAAAACTAATGGAAATCCACTAAGCAGCGAAATGCTAAAGATACAGAGTGCTCAAGAGATTCACAGACGCAAGCCATACGTAACTACTTAAGGAAGTTCCCTGTCGTTCCTGCAGAGTGCGGCAAGTCCTATTTTCCAAGTCTCCTTCGTTTGGATTTTCTCCCACAGTAAAAATTGTGCTTCCCTGTAAAATTCAACAGCATAGAAGGCTAAGCCAGGATTTCACAGAATCGGTAGGTTACTGGAGGAAAATTCCCTTCTACCAGAACCTCTTCCTAACAGAGGACATTTCATCACATAGTGAGTGCCACCAGCCAAGTGAGGTGGGGGCAGCGATTCTCCTAGAAGTTGGCTGAGTGTAGATGGGAGAAAGACCGAGACTGCATGTTGCGTTTCTCAGATAACAAGGCCCTTGGGGAGTAAAGGGTGGTAACGGTTTAGGAGAATTTCAGTGAATCGCTTAGGCCTCCTGGTATTTCAGCATTTTCTGACTGAGAAACATGCGAAAGTTCATCAGTTCAGCTCCTTTCTCAGCTGTCTTTGCATCCTCAGGACTCTGCTCTTGCTTGGCTTATCAGTGTGTGATGATCTGGCTGCGAGTCCAGGTCATCTGAGTGTTGCGGCTGCTGTTCTGTTTACAGCTCCCCAAGTGTCTCCTTTTCCCAGAGGCTGCAGTGTCCTGGCCCTCTGACATGTTGGAAGGATGGAAAGATTGCAAAACAGCCCTCAGACCGGCTCTATTTTCCATTATAAATTGCTAAGCGAACATGGATGGCCAAGGATTTCCCTGTACAATGGCTCCCTGTATTAGCACAGGCCAAAATAATGCTTACCAGGGTCATTTTTTGGCAACTTTTAATGAGTGACAATTTCAGTTCAATGAACCTTTTAATATAGAAAAACAAAAAGTTCATGAAGGCAGTTCAAAGAAATAATTTGTCACTATGTTAAACGGAGGGTGAAATTTTTACATTTACTGATAAAAAATTAAAGATTCCTCAGGGAATGTTGTAATATTTTGGCAGTGTTATAGTTCAAAGATCCTTTGGTTAAATGGTTCTAAAAGAACACTTTTAAAGCATATAACAATTCTAGGTTTCTAAAAGCCACCTCTTTTGTTTGTACAGCATGCAAAATGAATTTTATCAAGACTTCTCCGTGTATTATCCCAGTTATGCTTATAACCTTGAGAAAAGTATGACCTTATGAATATGATCAGGAAGAGATGTGTGTCAGAAAGATTTAGACTGTTTTGAGACAAACAACAAAGAAGAAACAGGGTAAGACATCTAATTCAAGCACTGAAAATATTTAAATACATATTTTCTAGTGTGTCTTAAATACCTACTCTTGACACCTTAGCAGCTACCTTGTGCTTTCTGGGTTCACTCCAGAAGGAAAAGGGCTATTTATCAAACTATATAAGGTTGAGAAGTAATTATTCCTGTAGAAATTGTATTTCTGAATTTACAGACTGAGATTAGTATATAAACTTGAATTTAATGTAACTCTTTGCCATTTGACTGGATTGCTGTTTAATTTTCATATTATTCGCCCATGTTTGCAACACATAAGGTTTACACTCCTTGAGTGGAGCTGGTACACGTACACAGCACATCTTAATCCCTTCTCTTCTCTTTTCCCTCCCCCTCTTCATCTCTTGATCCACCTCCCATTTGAGAGAGATCCGTCTCCCTATTTTCTATTGTGTATCTTTTATTTTGCTATTTATTTATAATGCAGGGTTTTCATACCAGAATCCATGCAATATTTAAGCTCATGTGTCTGATTTATTTTATTTACCATTATGGCCTCAAGGTACATCCATTTTCTTATAAATTACTCATTTATCTTTTCATGGCAGAGTAGTACTCCACTGTGTATAAATGCTACATTTTCTTTATCCATTCATCTGTTGATAGACCTAGGCTGCTTTAAAGATTCAGTTATTATGAATCATGCTGCTATAAACATGGGTGTGAATAGATCATTGTAATATGATGTCTTTAACTCTTGGAAAGATACCTAGAAGGGGAACAGCAGGATCAAATGGAATTTCTAGTTTTAGTTTTTTGAGGAGTCTAGATTGATTTTTGTAGTGGTTTTACTAATTTACATTCCCAGCAACAATGTAGAAGTTTCATTTCCCCCCATAGCCTTACCAGAATTTGTTATTAATTGATTTTTTTTTTTTTTTTGGTTCCGGGGATCGAACTCGGGACCTTGCGCTTCTCAGGCAGGCAGCAGAACCACTGAGCTAAATCCCTGGCCCTAGATTATTTGATTTCTTGATGCTGGTCATTCTTTCTGGATAGATTACTTTTAAGCTATCCAGAATATTTTAAAAGATGATTTTAGGATATTTAATAAAGATATGCATCTGATTTGTCAACCTTTTCAATTACTCAACTAATTTAAATTCTTTGTTATGATTCAAAACTATTTATGTGGAGAAGAATTTTGATTATTGTACTCTAGCATCTGTTAAGAAAAAAATCTTTATTAAATTTACCCCCAATTGTTCTTTGGGTTCTTGGTCTTTATTTTGCTTTCAATGCTTAGAACTTGTATAGATAGGTCTCCAAATAAATAAAGCATCATGTTTCCTTTCAATTCTAAAAATTTACACTTTCCTCGGTATTAAAGTAGAAGTTCAAAAAATACTGAATGCAAGACCCTAGCTTTATAGATCAAATTGGCTAACTATTTAAGGATTATAATTTTAAAAACAGTGTTGTATTAGTCAATCCACTGCCTACAACCGTTATGCATCTTCGTTTGTCATCATCATTTTTTCGAATCTCCCTTGGACAGGCATTTTTCCCTCAACTACTTGCTCCCTGCATACGCCAATGATTCTCAAAGTTTAAAGCAAGCTCGGGATCACCTGGATGGCTTGATAAAACACTGCGTGCTTGTCCCCATCACAGGTCAGTGGGTCTGGAGAGGCCCAAGCGTTGCATTTCAAGCTGCTGCCCTGTGAATATGGTGACTGAAGGCCAGCGGCACAGACACAGGACAGACACTTTGAGAACTGGTACTCTGCGCTTCTGGTTACTCCCATTTCTTCAGCCTGCCCTTTGGTAGATTGGAAAGACAGCAAAACTTAAAACACAACCCCTTTCTCTTGGCTTTAACTATCTAAAGTAACCAAGTTGTCATTTGTCTGATAACCCCAACAGCATCATCGTCCTGCTCAGCTGCAACAGTTATTCACAGAGGAAAGAAATTCTTTCTCAGTCCACTGCTGACATCAGCTGACTCCTACCATGGCTTGTGTTGTGCCTTCCGGGAGCAAGAAAGACATGGAAGAATAGCTCACCTCTTCTTGCAGAACAGTTCTTAAATGAAATGAGGTGAGGTAGCCAGAAATGGATAGAATTTTTGGTGCCTTCCATGACTTTTATCTCTGTACATTCAGAAGTAGATGATGAATTATTTCTTGTTGCTACCAGAGCCAGATGGCATTTTATACGGAGACAGACATCAGTGGGAATCGCTGAATCCTCTTAGTGTCCACACTTAGCATAATTTAGTCTCTTTGGAAATAAAGTGATCACTTCAAGGCAGAATAAATGCATGTGGATAAGTCAAGCTTGGACTGACCCTGGTGGAGACAGTCTTAAAGCAGCACCTAAGTTCTTTTTTGCTTATATTGTATCGCCAATTTTCATGTCAAAAAGCCTCTTGGGTCCAGAGTTCCCACGTTATCTTTTGAACTGTATAAAAGCAGAGTTTATATAGAGGTGTTTTACAGTGGTGCTTCAGTTCACGAACTTAATTCTTTCCATGATTCTGGTCACAAACCAAATTGGACTAGAACTGAATCAAATTCAATGGTTAGCTTCAATATTGATCTTATGAGGAAATTTGATTCAGATCTCATCCAATTCAGTTTGCAACCAGAATTGTGGAAAAAATTAAATTCCTGAACCAAGATACCACTGTATCTGACACCATTAGCTAAGTACTCATCACATACTTTGTGTTTAAAAGTCGACCTTGCTGCTGCTCTCTCGAGATGTACATAAAGTACAGGAAAGGGTGACATTAAATATTTTCCCACATGGTGGGAGCTACATAGGGAAAGTGTATTTCATCACAGCCTGTAGACGATCCTTTGGCTGAGGGCTTTTCATGAGGGCTTGACCTTCAGATAAATTCTCCTTACCTACCAGCTGCATATGTCTCTTGCAAACACTCTCAAATCATTCGATTCTTTATCCTGTGAAATAACTCCATTGGAATGGAGAGTCCTTTCTCTGTCCCAAGGATCGACTTTTCTATGAAACACCTGTGACAGGCGGTTAATATCCGTGCATTTCCATGGATGGTTAGAGGCCAGTGCAAAGGCAAATGGGGATCATAATACAGGACAGGCTGCTAAAAGGGGATAAATAAGAATACAGACAAAATAATCCCTGCTTCCAGCCCTCACATTGCTGAATCGTCAGCTGTATTTTCCATACACTGGTCTTGAGCTCATTAATCTTTAAACACATTAATTATCACTGTGTTGACTGACTCCTTGGGATATTTACACGCTGTAAACAGTTCTGGTATTCTTTGCAAACACATACTGTGGCAGACCCCTTGGGTTCTAGTGTACTGTTTTTCCTTACCAAACATTTGTTCGTTTGCAAACCATGAACATGACCATTTTCCTTGTACCATTCTCTTGTGTAGGACAAAAATCAGGCTTTGTAGCTCTTGGGGAAAATAAATGAGAGTGCCTTTCCTTGATTGAGCCCTGCTACTCTGGTTTATGAAAACTCTGGCTTCTTTTGCACATCATTGAGAGAACCTTATTATCTCTCAGGAAGGAAAACTCTTCGGATTTATTTATTCCTGTGATGAACATTATATCTGCAAGGCATGTATTCACTTTTGCCACTATGGCAACTGCTTTAGCCTTCAATGCCTCAGAAACCAACTCTAGTACCCATGGACAGCCTGAGTTTTCTTCCATGTCATGGAATCCAACGCTCCCAATGTACAACTGTGGGCAAGCAGCCTGGAAGTAGAAGCACGGGAGATGCTAACATGGTCCCTATTTGTTAACAGGGACCTCCTTCTGGTGAATGAGGGAAGCCTAATCCCATGCAAGTATGGTTTCAATTTTTCATTGAAATTACAATCAAACAAATTGCCTGCACACATTTTTCTCTGTCATATGTTTCCCTTATGGTCGATTTGGAGTACCCTTGGGCTGGTTTATAAACCTTGTCTTCTGCCAGTGTTGCTACAGACTCTTCTCTTTGTTTTCAAATTAATTTCATCTTTTTTTCTGAGAAGTGGATGCATCTGATACACAGTAGTACCTGACAGGAAAGTGTCTCTTCCACACTGACTTTTTGCAGGACTCTGATGGAAAGGATGACACATTACTGGCTCCTCTTCAGCTCTCTGTAAGGGAACTCAGTATGATAAAAATCACAAAACCCAAAAGCCTGCAATTTCCTGATTTTTCTAGCACTTATTAAAATCGTATTTATCAAGGTTGACTCTTGGCTGCTGGGTGAGCTGGCTATCCTGGAAGAAATGGCTTTTAGAGCGTTGCTTTGGGAGCAGGGGATCCTATGAACACTGCTGGACAAAGTCATACTAGGGTTGATTGTACTCTTTTTAGACTCATGAAGTTACAAGCTTCTCAGGAGTGCTGAGGCCAAGCTGGAAATCATTCACCTCCTTTCTTTTCAGCAAGTGGTGTCAGAGGGAACAGACAAACAAAATAAAGACCGATTGTTTTGATCCGCATTCCACTACTATGTCCCTGATGGGTGAGAATCTACATCAAAGAAATAATAAAGGCCTTGGGAGTTGATCATATTTTTGTTTTCAGTCCATCTCCAAGCAAAGGTGTGATGGAATCGATTTGGCCTAAATTTCTGGCCATGAGAATCTGTTGGCAACTGCCAAATGTTACCATCTGGACCCAATCACTTCTTTCTATATCTTTGCAGGTACTCTTTTCCAGGGTGACTGGCTCTGCTTTAGTTGGAGAGGAGGTGAGTCCTAAAAACAGAAATAATTTAACTACTATCAATTCTGTCTTACTGGAGGAGGATTATTCTTCTAAATTCTTTACCCTGCATAAAAAGGCAATGAGAAGAGACAGAATTGAGACAGGATAAGCTAACATGCTTTTATAAAGGGGGAAGAGAAAAGGACCAGCAAGATTGGCCTCATTCTGAGTTTTGCTCCTAAAGTAAGTATGATTAAGTGTCAGCTTGAATAAGAGACACTTTGTGGATTAGTTTAGCATGATTCCTCATGTGTCCAGGCGATGGACTTACTGAAGAGGGAGGCCCCACCCTGGCTGTAGTGGCGCCAGCTGACAGGCTTGTAGCCCGGATGGAATAAAAAGGGAAAGAAGAAGGAAGTCTCACTTTTGCTTCTTTGGAGGAGCCCCAGGCTTCCCCATCGCCTTTGAATGTCTATCTCCAGTTTTCAAAGCAAACTCTGCAGATCTGCAATGCAGCCCTGTTGGCTTCCTGACATTGACTTGCACAGGACTCTGCAGTGAGCTCCAGGCATATGAATTCTGACTGGATCCCCTCCCATGCATACATGGTGGTTTTGCATTCTTCCCCCCCAACTCTGCACTCAACTTTTTTTTCAGCAATCCCTGTCATTGCCCAAGGGGCCCATGAAGAAAGTAGCCATGGTGGCAGGGTTATGCATGAGTTCAGCAACATGGCTACAGCCACTGGTGAATACTTAATATGCCAACAGCAGAGACCAATACTGAGTCCTTGATATGGCACCATTCCCAGGGATGATCAGCTTGCGACCCTGTGGCAGGTTGATTATATTGGACTGCTTTCATCATGGAAAGGGAAGCACTTTGTCTCTATCGGAATAGACACTCAGTCTGGGTATGGATTTGTCTTCCCTACATGTAATGCTTCTACTAAAACTATCCATGGACTTGAAGAATGCCTTATCGGGCCAGGGATTTAGCTCAGTGGTTCCACTGCCTGCCCCGCAAGCGCAAGGACCCAAGTTCAATCCCCGGTACCAAAAGAAAAAAAAAGAATGCCTTATTTACCATCATGGTATACCACACAGCATCGTTTCAGACCAAGAAACATATTTCATGGTCAAAGAAGTGAAGCAATGGGCTCATGCTCATGGAATTCACTGGCCTTACCATTTTCTTCACTATGCAGAGGCAGCTGGATTGATAAAAAGGTGGAATGGTCTTTTTAAGATGCAGTTACAGCACTAGTTGTGCAGCAATACCTTACAGGGCTGGGGCAAGGTTCTTCAAAAGGCTGTACATGCTTTGAATCCATGTTCACTAGATGGTCCTGTGTCTCTCATAGCCAAATTCACAGGTTCAGGAATCAAGAGGTGGAAGTGGGTACCTGTACATAATACATCCTCATTCTTTTCATCCCTTTCCCTCTCCTTCCTTTCTCTCCCTCCATCTCTTAGTCCGTTTCCCATTTGCAAAAGATCTGTCTGCCTGTTTCCTATTATCTGTCTTTTATTTTTGCTCTTTATACTTTGAATTTCTTATATAAGAGAAACTATGCAATATTTAAGCTTGTATGTCTAATTTATTTCACTGAACATTTTCCTACAGATGACTCAAATTGTCTTCTTTATGGCAGATTAGTAAGTACTCCATTGTGTGTAAATACCACATTTTTTTCATTCATTCACCTGTTGATGGACATATAGGCCAGTTCCTAGATTTAGCTAGTATGAATTGTACTGCTTGATTTTTAAAAGCTGTCTTGCCCTGAAAGAGCCAAGGTTCTCCAAAAATATTTAAGTACCACAGGAATGACTCTGAAGCTCAGTGTTTACCTCAGCACAAGCACTTGTTACATTTCCTGAGGTGACAACCACACATCTCTCATGTTTTCTTTCTGAGTTGCCAAGATAGCATCAGAAATCCGCTACATCTGTCTAGAGCTGTCTTCCTATTCTTCTGTTCATCCATCCATCCTCCCGTCCATCCAGCCATCCATTCACCCATCCACTCATCCATCCACCCATCCATCCATCCATCCGTCATCCATCTATCCATCCATCCACCCATCCATTCATCCACCCATCCTCCCATCCATCCATTCTCCCATCCATCCATCCATCCATCCATCCCTCTCTCCCTCTTGACCTTCCTCTCTTGATTAATCATTGTGAGTTGATTTAGAATATACACTGATGTAGATTAATTTTGAGGTCAATACTGGTAATACAAATAGTATGCTCAAAAGTCTATACAGTTAATAAGCTTTTTCTGTACAGCCTTTTTTTTTTTTGTACTGGGATCAAACTCATGACCTTGAGCTTGCCAGGCAGGTGAGGTGCCACTGAGCTAAACCCCGGGCCCAATAAGCTTTTTCTGTAATCTAAAAAGTTAAAGTCATTTTAGGCTAAAAGGAATGTTAGTATTGTTTTTATATTACAGCTTTTTTCTTCTATAAAACAAAATGCATAAAATGAAATTTCAAATTGAACAGGCATTTAAAATATGGATTGGAAGCATGACAGTCTCTTTGAAAAGCCAGTTGACTCTTCTTGAATATAAAGTAAGACTTTCTGTCAGCTATTTTTAAGAAAGATGTAAAAAAAAAATTGGTACTGGCTGCATGGCAGGATTTCAGTCACTTCACATCAAAACAATAGAAGAAAAATGACAAATAAGACATTTATCCTCGCTTTAGCTGCTTTTTGTTAATCATTTTCTTACTGGGAAATTTAATTCTTAATACATGAGTTTTGGTAAAATTTGCTATGCAGGTATTAAACTAGGCACTCTGCTACATGCTACATGAGTAGTTTACTACTCAGTTTTCATAATAATACCCTGAAGTCTGTTCAATCAAGTGCATTTTATTGATGAAGAAAGAGAGTATCAAAGAGTTTTAATGGAATGCTTTAGCGTCCATTACTAATTAGTGGTAGATTTGGAATTTGGGGGTTTAGAATCTTATTGCTCTGATTCCACTGACTTTGTTATAGTCATTATATAACATTTCAATCAAAATGGTATACTTCCTGAAGTTTAACATGGGAAAAGAGTTTTTGATATATTTGAATGGACATTTAAGTCAACTCTAACTGAATGTTCTTTATCAAGAATGTGAAAGTTAAAAACTCTGCACTTGGGATCTTGCTGGTGAGGTTTTAATAGCATCTGAGTTAAAAAAAAATAATAATTCCATAGGGTTAAGAAAAAGCACAAGCCATTACTTAGTTCTAACCTGGTTCAAAGAATATAGAATATAGGTCCTGAAGGATCAATTTTCCTGCTTATAGATTTAATCATGAGGAGCTCTCAAGTCATATCCAACTTGTAAATAATGAGAATTTTTTTCTCTTTTGCACTTTCTAATTGAAAGCACACATTTTACTTATGAAGAACAGGAAATTTGGCAAGTGATTAATTCACATTACAGTCCAATTATTTTCAGGTATGTAGAAAGAAAACGTAGATACAGGAGCAGTTACAGCCTTGTCACACGATGGGGGAGGGAGGCAAGAGACCAGGTCACATGGTCATGGGGTGCACCCTGCCGTGTCTGGGTCCCCATGCGACTCACCTTGGAAAATTAGCCTTGAGATAAACTGAAGCCAATCTTAATTGGGATAGAAGCGGTAAAACAGTACGCAAGTGCAACTGTTGCATGGAGAGGTAGATGTGGAAAACCTATGAAGAAGATTTCCCTAATCATTGACTCTTTGGGTCTAACTGGATTCTTGAATTTATATATTCATTCCCTCATTCAACAATCTTTATTCGACCTGGGAATAAAAACATGAGCTTGATAGAACCTTCTTCTTCTAAGGATTCATAGTCCAGTGGGAAATATGTCTGTTTCTCTCTCTTAAAACCACAACGCTGCATATCCCACTGCACCAGGCACAGAGAGGGAGGGGGGTCTCTCCAGTTCCGCCTGGACACGAGTGGGGGCTAGGAAGGAGGCTGCACAGCAGGGAGGCCACAGCTAAGCCTTAAATCAAAGTTCGTCAGGTAGTAAATCAGAGAACCTAATCAAGGTGGTCCCAAGAACAGAGTGAGAATCCCAACTTGGGGGGCAGTGGCTGGATCTCCAGTTCTGTCGGCAGGATTCACCTTTAACGTGGGCAAGCTTTCACGAAAAGCCCAGTGCAACTAAAAGCTACAGAGTGCATTTCACTAGGCAGCCGGCTTGTTGGGAGCTCTGAGCCTGTCCTGTCCCTACTTTTCCAGGGAGAGAGGTGTGCAGTTTCAGTTTTTGATTCTAAGCCTCAGTAAAGTCTGCACTAATCCTTCAGCTTGTGCCCCACTATCCTGAGGGAATAAAAAAAGCATGCCCAGTTCAGGTTTGAACGAGAGCAGTGTCCATGGTGCAGGGCGAACACATTCTTCCAGTTTGCCTAGACTGGCCCAGCTTTTACTTGGTTTTTAAAAATTGCAGTAAAAAACATATGACATTAAATTTAACATCTGAATCATTTTTTAAAGATAGCCTAATAGGTTTTTTTTTGGAATTGGGGATCAAACTCGGGACCTTGTGCTTGCAAAGCAGGCAGCGGAACCATTGAGCTAAATCCCCAGCCCTTAACCTAATAGTTTTTAAATAGTCTTTTCAGTTTTCCTACATAGGAACATTTCATTTCATTCCAGTAGGTACCTCAGGCTTGGGCACACTGAGATGGTTGGTCACTAGGTGTTAGTGATACTAGATGTGATCGGAAAATATGGTGACTGCTTAAATCTAGAAAAAGAATTACCGTAAAAACACGTTGTTCAAAGGAGACCCTCTCTCTTTGAACACATTTATCTCATGGTTCTTGACACTTTCTGCAGCAGTTCTGGAGTCTTCTTTCCTTAGTGTCATTAGTTGTGCTGTCCTAGCTGCCTGGATGTCCTGAATTGATTCAAAGCTTTTGCCTTTCATGGTCATTTTGACTTTGGGGAGGAGCCGGAAGTCACACGGTGGCAAATCCAGTGAATAAGTTGAATGAGGGCATGTTTTTATGAGCCTGCCTTTCTGTTGGATGGCACTAAGGAACAGCATTCACTGCACTTTTGACCCACCTTGTAAAGGCAGAAAACAGGACCAGGATAAGGATATTCAAAGCTCAGGGGAGTATTTTGAGGGGATTAATGGCAATGTATCTTTTACTGGAATAAACTTTTTAAACATTTTAAACATTAAACTTTTAAATTTTAAACTTTTTAAACATTATAAGCATTTTAATTCACCATATATTTCAATCACACTGTGTATGAAGGTACAGTGTGACTTTTGATAGAAAGATAGTATGTACTATAGATCAAAATTTTTATTGAGAAATTTGTACATACACATGGAAGAAATAATACTTAGCAATACCATGGACCTTTCATCTAGCAATAACATCTTGCAAAATTATGTTCTAATGTGTATTCTGATACTGATGCAATCCATTGAGCTTACTGAAATTTCACTAGTTTTACTTGCAGTTGTGTGTGTGTGTGTGTGTGTGTGTGTGTGCTTCTGTGTAATTTCACCACCTGCGTGGGTTCTGGCCCCTTCACCGCAGTCGTAACACAGAACTGTCCCATTTCCCATAGGGCCCCTCCAACTGCTTGGCCTGCACTGACCACATTTCCTTCCCCTTATCCTTACGGATTCTCCCTCCAGTCTTCATCTTGTCTCTAAATTGTGCTGTTAATTGATTTTCTTTTTCTAAAATCTTATCATAAAGAGTGAAACTTGGGGTCGCATCAGTTGCATATTTCATTTTATGGGAATTGTTTAACTTTTTCAGAGTAGGTCTGCTATTTTAAGCCCCTACCGATAATGTCTGAGTGATGCAGGTGCCAGCGTCCTTTCTAGAATTCAGTCTTGTCATCATTTTTTATTTTAGTTATTATGGGAGGTGTATAGTGATACTTCATTGTAGTTTTAATTTGCATTTTCCTAATGGCCAATGATGTTGAACACCTTCTCATGTGTCTATTTTTCATTTATAAATCCTTTTTGGTGAAATGCATATTCATATCTTTAGTCTTTTTTCTAATTGCATTATTTTTTTACTTTTGCAATTGAGTTTTCAGAATTCTTTACATATTTCAGATACTAGTTCTTTGCCAGACATGTAGTTTATAAATGTTTTCTGCTGGTCTGCACAGTCAGTTTTTTTTTTTTTTTACAAGCTTTTACAAAACAAACATTTTTTCCCCCATTAAGTTTATTGGTACATTTTAGGTATAAAATAGTTACATACATCAATGAGATCTTGTACCATTACATGAGTATCTTGGTTCTTATGTTTTTCTCCTTCCCCTGCCCTCCCTTCACCCCCTCCACCCTTTCCTATTTGGAAAGACTGTTTCCATTTTTTTCCTTTTCTTACATTTTTTCTTCTCCCTTCTTTCCTTTCCCCTACCCCTCCCACTTCCCCTGTTCCTTTAGACCTTTTATTCCTATTACACAATATCAATTATATATTTTTTAAATTACAATATCAAGATCTAGTAGATATTATCACAGATTTTACAGAATTTAAAAGGATATAGAAAGCATATTACAAAAATCTGTTTTGA